>WELA01008734.1:161897-191538 GCA_009602735.1 Mesotaenium endlicherianum | reverse complement strand
CCTGCCCCGCCTCCCCCTCGGTCCCCCCTGCTCCCTCTCTCATATCCTGTTAAGTTCTTATGCGTGTGACATTGTTTCAGTAACACTCACAGCAGGTTCATGGGAGGTAAAATTCGCAGTAGCAAATTATTGGCCATCCCCAGCTTGCCTGAGACAACCTTTACCCTCCGAAAGGCTCCTGAGGAGCAAGCCCAGTTATTTTGTCTCCCGGGAACCATGCACCCTGATGGCTATTGTGTACTCCACCCTGCTGCTGCTTCCGCTGCTCCCGCTGCTTCTCCTGCTGCTCCCGCTGCTGCTGCTGCAGCTGCTGTTGCTGCTGCTGCTCCTGCTGCTTCTGGTGATGTGAGTGTTGTGCTACGCTGAACATAAGAAAGAAAATTCTGCTACTCATATCTGTGCTGTCGCTGCAGTGTATTCTGATAGCGTTGCTCACGCTGATGCGCTGGTGCTGGAGCTCTCGCTCCCGCTACTGCTCCTCCCGCTAATCTGCTGCTGCTAGCATTGTCACTGCTGCCGCTGCTGCTGCCACCGGTCCCACGCCGCTCCCACTGCTCATGCTCCCACCTCCTTCTGCTGCTGCTCCTGGTGTTGCTGCGGCTGCTCTGCCGCTGCTGGTCTCAGAAAATAGTGGCGGCTTCGGGGCCACTGGCGGAGCGCGCGGAGTTTCGCGCGTTTGCCAACTTGGCGGGCGTGGACGTGCTGGCCACGCGCCTGTGGCTCGACCGGCGGGTGGCACCGCCCAACCCGTCCAACGTGATGGCGGGCTTTGAGCCCACAACGGGCGGCACCTTCTTCGACCTCAACGCTCTGCAGGTGATCTGCATGCAATTTGACAGTTGGTGCTCGCCGGCACGACCGCCCGCCAGCTCGACGTGATGTGACACTTGGCGCTTGCTTTCCCGCTCGCTTAGGCGTCCGTCGTGCCATTGCTGCGTGCGTTGTCGTGGAGAGGGTGCCGAGGGAAGGGAGGGAATAGCGAGAATGCAATGAGAATCTCATGCCTCGGGGAGTGAAGGCCTGACACCTGGCGCTGTCCCGCGGCCGGCTTGCACACGCCGCGTCCGGGCAGGGACTACAATCTTCTCGCTCTGCTTTCTGCACGTGTCAATCTTAGGGACCAGATGGCGCAGGGCTATGCCCTTCTTGCGAGAAATTATCTCAAAATCTCCTGTAGCTCAACTGTCAGAGAGCAGAAAAGGTTCACCCCACTCTTGCGATGGGACCACTCTGCTGTCCTCTTGCACCGCCACCCAAAGCATGGTCCCCTGTGCCCAGTCCCCCGATCCCTTGGGAGAAACGCGGCAGCGTGCAAGGGGCCTGTGCAAAGGGCTTCCGCATCTGCCCCCCCCATGAGGCAGCTCTGCCGCCAACACTCTTGGTGGTGCCCTCTCCAGGCGTGTGCGCGGGCGCATGCGCCTTCTTCTGCGTTCCTTTTCCGGTGCTCCGACTCGCGCGACCTCTGGTTTTCCTTTGGGTCCATGTTTTCTCTCTGGTTGGGACCTCCTTGCATCCTTGCTGCGACTCTCAAGTCCACAGCCATGCCACGCATGCCTCTCGCGACAATCTTCTCGCTCTCCCTATCACGAGAAAATATCGCTCCACCTGTACCTCTCCGCGCACCTCGCGTGCCTCTTGAGATGATTGCCTCGCTCTGTTGCCGCGAGAGCACACCTGTCACTCCACCCGTGCCTCCCCTGCCTTTTGGTCGGAGGCTGGCCCAGGTGCAACTGCCAGCTCGTGTGAGGTGGTGGGTGCTCACGCGAGCGAACGGGGAGGTGCTGTGCGGCGTGCATGCAGGACGAGTATGCTGGCGAGGCGGGCAGTGTGGTGGAGGCTGACTTCTACCACGCCAATCAGCTGCTGCCTCTCTCCGATGCTGCCATCGTCAACCGGGTAGGTGTTGCATGTGCGTGTGCGTGTCTATATGTGTGTCTTTGCGCGCACACGTGTGTGTGTGTGTGTGTGTGTGTGTGTGCGTGTCTGTATGTGTGCCTGTTTGTGTGCATACGCTTGTGTGCATTTGTGTGCATATACGTGTGTGCGCGTGGGCGGGTGTGGTCATGTCTAGGCACGCGCATATGCACGTACATGCACGTGCTTATGCAGATAATGTACACAAATACTGGCGATGCACTTCTGCGCAGGCTCGCTATATACTGACAGGCTTCAGCTGCCTGCAAATGTTGCTGCCCGGGGGGGCAGTCTGTCTTTGAGCCTTATCTGATGCCCAACCCAGTACCTCCGGCGATCGAAAAGCAGAAGCCAGTCTGAGCTGGTTGGAGAAAGTAAAGTGTCCGATTCTTCTTACTGGCGGGGGCGTACAGGCGTTACCTATCCCGTACTCTCTTTCTGGGGTCTTCTTCTATCTGCATTGTGTACTGACCTGTCCCTTGTCCCACCCCACGTGTTTCTTGCTCTCTCTCCCTCTGCCCTTCATTTTCTCCCCCCTTTCCCCCCTCCCTCACTCCCTCCCTGTCTATGTTGGGGTGCTTGTGTGTGTGCATGCGTGTGTGTGTGTGTGTGTGTCTGTGTGTGTGTCTGTGTGTGTTTGTGCGTGTGTGTGTGTGTGTGTGTATGTTTGTGTGTCCCGCGCGTGTCCATCCGTACATACAGGTGCACAAGAAGTACCTGGCAGGCTGTGAGCCTCAGTATGCCGCGGCCAGAGTAGTGGACGCAAGTGTGCTGCGCTACAAGGGAGCAGTCACGCTCTTCGGGCCCGGCTCGCACCAGCACATGCCGACATGTGACACGAGCTTCCGGAACGTCTTCATGGCCGGCGACTGGTTGAGGCAAGGGCCTGGCGCGCACGGCGCAAGAGGATTGTCCCAAGAGAAGGCATATGTTACAGGCCTGCAGGCAGCGAACAGAGTCATCGAGCTCTTGCAGCCCGGCGGTTCCAAGGCTGCCATTTTGCCCGTGGAGGCAGACGAGCTCCATTTCGCCAGTGCCAAGAGCGCTGCCAGAGAGCTGAGGCGGAGCGCCGCCGGCTTAGGCGTTCGGTGGCCCTTCTTGTGAATCATTGGTTCGACTAGCCAGCATGGGAGATTCACTCGGCCGGATGAGGTGCAAATATGTGGCCAGAAGAAGCAATCGCTTCGTAGCCAAACATGTCTCCAGATGGTGCTCTGGCAACTTATTCAAATTGTCTCCAGTCTTTCAAAGAGAAAGGCTATTAGAGGGGTCCTTGGAGGAATAGAAGTGAAGGTGGGTAGTAGTGCACTCAACCTTCTGCAATGGCAATAGAGAGTGTTGCCATTAAGAATTTTGAGTCTCAGTAAAAAACTCTTGACATCTGGCAACTATATTATCGAACTGCGATGTAATAAGGCATGCCTCCTGTGTGTTTCTCTTTGCACTTGTAAGATTGTAGAGGGGCCTCAAGTTTTACTTTCAAACCAACGTTGGCATGTGCGTCGCAGATTGAACTGCAACCAAGCCCCCAAACTGAAACCCTGCTGCAGCCAGCCCTGGCTGGCCGCGCCTCCTTTACACTGGACTTGCCTTTCTTCTTGCCGCCCTCCCTCAGACCCTTGTCAAGGGCTGGCATCCCATACCCCCTTCTTCTCACACTGCTTAGCCGAAGAAGCGGACCCTCTCAGGAAGCCCCGCCATTGCCGCAGTCTTACCATGGCACTTGCTGTTCCCAAAAGTGACGGAAAGTGGGCAAAACTATGGCGCAGCTCACTACGAGCTCTGCCCCCCCATGTTGTGCAGGACCGGCCTTTTCCAGGTACAACCCCCCTTTCCAGGTACCACAGAGCTGTAAGGGGGAGACGCGCCCCTCACAAACCTTATGTGAGACGCCTCTCTGGGACACTGACGACCACAAACTATTAAACATTTTGTGTTTCAAAACTTTCTTTGAATGAACTCAGAGCAAAGATAGTTCTCAGAAAACAGTCCCAATACAGAGTTTCCATGCTTGAAATAGTAAAGCACATCTACGAGGAGAAGGCAACGAGTAAAGAAAGTGACCTAAGTTGTGCTGGTTATCAATAATTGGGGGCTGGGTCTAGGAAATAAGCTTTGTAAAAAATGTTATTTCCCATCTGGCTCAGGACTGCAGCTACAGCATTTGCTACTACTTCATCATGAATACCATCTGCTAAAGTCTTGCTATATTCGCCCGACTTTCAATATCATAATCTGGACTGACGAGCAGTCTGAGCTCGTATATCTGAAACATGCATCCCACATGTCTCCGAGGGGGTACATACGCCATCACTAAACTGATGCGCAAACGAAATATGACAGCTAGAATCATCTCTGACCGGTACGTGCGTAAGAGAAGCTAGCACTTATGCCCAGAAGGAAGTGTCCCCATGTCGCTTCCCCCTAAAAAAGGGCTGGTCCAGGTTATATCGCTGGCTGCAACAACACCTGCCCACAACTGTCAACAGCTGGCCTAGGAGCGTTTATAACCCAGGCCATACAGCAAGAAGGGCAAACAAATTAGCTCCAAGTGGAAACCTGTGGGAATGGGAGAGGAGGGCAAAATAAAAGTCCAAGCTGGACCCTTCAGCAAGCAGCCCTCAACTTTGCGACACCGAGTCTCCGCTGAACATGTGCTTCACTCGCGACAGGATGGAGTCTTGGTTGGGGTCATAAGGGTGGTCCTTGCTCGGGATCTCCAAGATGGCAGGCAGAGTCTTGGTGTAGCTGTCCAGGGCGTACCGGATCATGTTTGCGATCTGCCACAAAAGTGTGCATACACAGCAGACCCATTTGACTCAGACAACTCGGCATAGCTTTCAACCTTACCACATATATTTCTCAATGCAGTGTTTATGACCTTCTTACAGTGAAGGGCGCATATAAAGTGCAAGGGCAAACATATATGAGGTCATGGACGTGGCAACAATCTAACTGGAGGGCAAGGGGCTTACATATTGGCTGATAAGCACAATGGCAACATCTTCACGTGCTGTGAACTCCTTGAAAGTCTCCTCAATGAGTTTCACCGACGTTTCTGTCGAGGAAATTAAATTATTCACGTTCAGGATGTTATCCGCCGTATTAGCATGTTGGCTTCAACTTCACGCCTCTAAAAAAATTCGTTACAGCAAGAACTCGACGTCGGCTACAAGAGACCTGGGCAAAGGGGGTCACTTATGCTTCAATTTTACAGAAAAAGCAACCACGCGACAGGCAGAGCCATTTACTTGAATCAACGACGAGAAAGTTCTTCTTTCTGCGTAGGTCCACATTTCCTACTCCAGCAAGAAGAAAGCCCGTGATGGTATCCTGCAAAGAATGGAGAAATTTTCTTAGCAGCAATGTGAAAAGGGAACAGAAAGATCTCAATGGAGATGAAAGGATTCTTAACAACACCTAAGTGCGCCATAAAGGGCACTATGGCTAGCATAAAAATGGAAGTTTTCTCTCTGCATGTCTCGTTATTGAGTTCAACATGCAGACACGCAAAAACTGCAACCTTACTTCATCTGCAATTATTGCAATGAGGGAACCATCGGGTCTAGAAGCAGCAGCAGCAACGGCTGATGCTGCCATGTCTTTCTTTCTGCGTACGATGAAATGCTTTTATGATATCAACGAATCATGGACTGTTACAAAATGATAGACCTTTTTCTCACAACATACATGTGTTTTCTTATTGTAAACCTGGCTCAAAGTACCCTTTTTAACCTGGTAATGGAATATGACGCAGATTTTAGTGTACAGTTGTTCCGCGGTCGTCGAGCAACGTTGGACTGGGAGAAGCTCGACGTTAGTTCAAGGCGGTTCAAGGCAGTTCAAGACGTCCAGAGCAGTCCTGAGCCTTTAATTGCGATGAAGAACGCAGCGACGACGGAGCCTCCGTATGTCTTTCCTTTACTGAGATAAGAAGACGCACCAAAACCGTCTGCTGCAATAATTTCTTGAGCAGTTGATGTGCTGCTCCTATGTTTCCCCATTTGTGAGTGCCTGAGTGGCAGTGCAGCATGTCCGAGTCAAATGGACAGACTAAAGAGAGGGAAGAAACTACTAGCTCATCTCTAAAAGATCAGGGGAATGCTTTTTTTAAGAGTGGTAACTACCTCAAAGCTGCAGCAATTTATACACAAGCTATCAAGAATGATCCACAGAATCATGCTCTTTACAGGTAAGCGCTTCTCTTGGAGTGTGACTGAGGCAAACTCAAGTTTGTCTGCTTTCATACTACTTCTGACGTTAGCTTAAGGTTTCCGAAGTTGTGTCAGTTTATTTGAAAATGCTCTTTTAATCAAATACCGTAGTGACTATGAACATGAGCTTACTCGTTGCCTGACAGCAATCGGTCGGCTGCATTCTTGCATCTTTCCAAGGTGACAAAGGCACTGGCGGATGCAGAGACTACGATAAAATTGCAGCCGTCATTTGAAAAGGTGCTCTTTTCGTTCTCAATCGTCTTGGCATATAAAAAGAGCATTGCACCCTTCCAATTCCCTCTTAATCTTTGCATGAGCAGATTAGGCTCTTGCATGCTTGCCAGTGGTGAAAAAAATATTGAAGCTACGCATGGTAGACGCGTTCAGCTGTCATTATTCTTGCTTACAGTTGTGGAGCGTTTTTCCGTGTGGAGTTTGAGGCGGAAAAGACATCATTGAAGGATGATATTTGACTGCATCGTCTCAGTTCCGTTTGATTGGAGATGAAGCTCTAATAGATGGTCAATGTGTGCTTGACCCTGCAGGGGCACTTCAGGAAAGGTTGTGCTTTGGAGGCACTTAAGAAGTATGATGAGGTAGCTCTATACTTCCTACTTTTGTTATGCAGCTGCCTCCTTCCTGTGTGTGGTTCCAGTGCCCCCTATTTGCTGTTCTGAAAATTGTGGAGTCTTTTGAAAGCACCCAAACTTTTGTCCTGCACCCATTAATCTTTTTTGACCACTCTGCATGAGCTTCGGGGGCAGATATCAGTTTCCTGCGTTACATGAGACATATAAAACCCCAGACGAGGGCTGAGACAAAACAAGGGAAGATATGGGGAGGGTTTATATTGATGAAGCCAGTATGAGAGGATTGCCTATTACTTTGTAGTCGTCAATTTTCATATTTACCTGGATAACAAATTTCATTCAACTAAATGTATAATTGCATAAATTGAGTATGTATGAGGCTTTGATAGAATTAGCTTGAAGTTGTATCCAGCTTGAAGCTTGTACCTGAATTATTCAGATGTATGTGCTGCTGAAGAAGTTTGCTACAGTGAGGACGTGGAGTGTTGTGGCAATTGAGCAGACTTCTTTCCCCTACATGTTGAGTCCATCTCAGGAGCATACCTGTAACCCATTTTCTTAGGGGCCCTGCCGAGCATGTTTGGAAGCTTCTAAAATGTGTACGTAACTTGCAAGTTTGGAGTACCACTGCACCTCTTTGAGCTGCCTGCAGATGCAACTATGCAAGTAGCAGGGCAATAGAGGAGCAGTCTGCTGCAAATAAAGCACCCATAGTAAATCTCAAAGAGAGCACACTGCAGGCACAGTCAGGGAATACATGAAGATTTCACTGGAGGGATGGCACGAAACCACGTGCTGTGTGATCGATGTCAGGAGTGCTCTTTGATCGCTATATACTGGAAGCTCAAGATACTAGGGCATATCACACAGGCCCCCTCAATGTGGCCATTTGACCAGCGATCGGAGGTAGAGCCAGCCGATAAATATAAGCATCCGTGATCCGCTTCAATGCAGCTGCATGTTCTGAGCTCCCCCTCCCCTCTTCCTCTGCGCTGCTGCAGGCTCTGGCACTTGTGGAACGGCCTTTTGAGGCTGGCTCACTTGTTGAATGAGAAGCCTCCCTCTGTGATTCATTTAGAAGCAGCTTCCTGTCTGCGCACTTCCCAATTGTCTGTGTGTTTGTGTGTGCGCCTGTGCTGCTGCTGCAGGCTCTGGCAGCCTTCAAGGAGGCAGCGGAGCTGAACCCACAGAGCAAGGATGTGCAGAACAAGATGCGGCATTTGCAGCGGGTGGTGCGGGACAGCAAGCGCCTGCAGGGTGCTGCTCACGCCGACTCTTCCTCCTCGGCAGCAGCGTCAGCTGGCGGCAGCAGCTCTGGAGCGGCTCCTCCGGGATCAAATGTCCGTACCCTTGCCTCACACCCTTTCATGCTGGAACCAACATTGAGTTGTTGTTGCAGCCCTTGACTTCTTTCCTGGGAATGTTCTTAGTGATGGGGAGAAGAGAGCACAAGTACGAGCTTTTGGGCTTTCCAGACTTATGCTAGTCAGTGTAAAAAAAGTAGTTACAGGCACTACTGCAATTACGAAGGTGCCCTCTCCCTTTCAGCATTCTGGCGGGGGCAGGGCTAGTTATGGAGGAGTGCTTGCAGGGCATGAGGGCGATATTGAAGTGGATGAGAGAAGGAATGCAGAACTTGTTTGTGTACGCTGCAGTAAAGCCCTTGGATTTTGATGGTGTACCTGTCAACACACATGTGCCGTAGGTGAATGCCGTGTATGTGTGCATTCGAGTGTGTGCATGAGCGTGCGCGCAAGTGGGGGGCTCTTTTCAAGGTGGGCAGGGCCAGGGGCTTTGTCTCCAAGCAGTGGCCCATATAGCTGCAGAGGTCTTCTCTGTACACCCAGCGAGGGTTCCCCTAGATGAACCTCACAGGTGGCATCATAGTACCGCTTTGTCGCCGGTTGCCTTGTCCAGCTGGTTGGCCCTAACCCGGCCGTCAGCCAAGCACTGCTAACGTACACACAAGGCTGTCTCCATAGCCCACTACAGTCTCACTTAAATCCTTGAGTGCTCCGTTTCTTTTCAAGCTACATGCTGGATTTGTCCTTTCATCTGCGGAGTCAGCATTCTAATATTACCTGGAGAAGACTTTTGCTTGCCTGCCTGCCTGCACATGTTGTGTCCATTAACACTCTTGAACCTGCAAGTAACCTGCCTGTGTCCCTTTTGATCAGCAAGATGCAGCCAAGCCAAATGACTTTGAAACTATAACATTATCTATCAGACTGCAACGGGGTTCTCGAAACCAGGCCTCGCCTGAGGCACGGGCTTGGAGGTTGCTCGCAGTTCTTTTAATGCGCCCTGCAGCTGTAGCCGCTAAAACCTGGCTAAACCCTCCTGCCAGGCTCTTGCCCCAGACTCCCACCATGTTGTGTGTCTTACTGCCAGGGCCGGAGACTATAGCCTAGGGAAGGGAGATGTGGAGTTGTTTCCTGTAGCTGAGCACTACGTGTGATGCCTCTCTTACAATTCAGGGCTGAGGTTTTAGGGAACTCCCTGGCAAGTTTTGGACCTCAGTGGCAGAGCTTTGAGTGGGGCGAGGGACGGGTGGAGGGGCGTCACTTGGTGTGCTTGCAGAGCGACAAGGGAGCAGCCCAGGAGGTGGACAAGCGCGTGAGCAAGTTCCGCGACGCCATGGAGCGCACGGCCAGGAGCATGTGGGCGCAGAGGGAGCCCCAGGAGGAGGCGGGGGCCGCGGCCCTGGCGCCCCTGGAGGCCAGCGTGCACTTCCTGGCCCAGCAGCCCGGGGACAACAAGAAGGACCAGATGCAGGTCAACATCCGAGAGGTAGGTCTGCCGCCAACTTCTCTGTTGCTACGTTGCTCTCCCCCCCCCCCCTCTTCCCGTGTCTATGTCGCTCTCTTTCATTCTTCCCCTCTGTCGTCCTTTCTGTTTGTGTGAGCGTGTGGGCGTGAATACATTTATGTATGTTTGTGTGTGTGTATGTGTGCGTGCGCGTATGTGAAAAGCAAGCATGGTCACATATACATGAGTGGGGGATTGTCTGGATATGGGCAGGGCCAGGGGCTCTGTCTCCAAGCAGTGGCCCTGATAGCTGCAGAGGTCTTCTCTGTACACCCAGCGAAGGGTCCCCCTAGATGAACCTCACAGGTGGCATCATAGTACCGCTTTGCTGCCGGTTGCCTTGCCTTGCTGGCTGGCCCTTACAGGCTGTCAGCTGGGCGCTGCAAGCATTCACACAAGGCTGTCTCCATAGCCCACCACATTCTTATTTAGGTCTACTAGGCAAGCCACCGGTTTGACGCGTGTGCTGGAAGCACAGGCCTAAGTTTCACGCATGACCCATAGGTCAAGAAGGTCTGCAGGCTTCTCCTCTCTCGGTATCTTGATGAAGGGAGGCGGCAGCTTGCCTTCCCGTGCTCATCAAGTGCTAGGGTTCAGGCAGGTGTTTGTGTGCCACGTCAGTTGGTCTGTGGGTCAGCAGCAAACAAAACAGGCCATTGAATGTGGGCCCTTCTTGTCTGATAGGCTGCGACTTGACAATCGCTTGGCGTGCGTGCATGTGGGCGTGGACACGTGGCAGGCATTTGACTCGCCGGACACGCTGCAAAACTGCATCTCGTTCTTGCGGCAGCAGGCCATCGAGTTCGACGCCATTGCGGCGTGCCTCATCGTCCAGCGCAGCGCCATTGCCTTTCCGCAGGTAAGGGAGAGAGCGAGGGCGAGAATGGCCAAGAGCCGCCTGCTGATTAGCTCAGGCACTCGACGCCAAGCCCTTGGCCAATTCAATGCGCATGCGCGCACACACGCACGCACACACACACTCACACACTTGCATACACATACAATATTATCTTTAGCCTAGGCGGTGTGCCCGTTTACTCAGGTGCTTGTTTCATGTACTTCACATTCTGTTCTTGCTAGCATGCAAACCCTGAATTGTGTCGTGGCATGGGATGGCGGAGGGCAGGTGTGGAGGGGCTTAGGGGAGAGGCAGTGGCCGTGTGGCAGCCAGGATGGGTACTTTGTGCAGGTTGAGACTTGCACTTTCCGCACGGTCACGTTCACACCTGCCCAAGCTGCTGCTGCAGGACACCTCAGCTCTATGGGGTAAGACTATTACTGCTACTGCCACCAGCATTGACTCTTGAAGTACCCTTAAGGACTAGTGTTGCAAACCGGCAGTTCGTGTGGGCTCTTGCTAAGTTTCACCATTACTTAGTATCTCATGGCGGTTGCAGAAGGTATGGGCTGTTCGCCTCCCGGGGTGCTGCGAGCTGCTGTGATGTAGTAGTGACAAGGGCTTTTGGGCTGGGGCTGCGCCTAAATTCTTCAGGCGCATTTGCTTTTGGCTTGATAAGCTGCTACTTGCTTCGCTCTTTCGGAATGTACTGAAATGTTCTTATGTACGGGCAAGCTGACGTCCTGCTTGCATGGAAGGGGTGATTCTGTTGCTTCTTCAGTGATGCTTTATAACAATGAAGTTTCCAGAGACAAACACCAGAGCAGTTCATTTCGATTGGTGATGCAGGAACATTTTTTGACGTCTATTGTACTTGCCCTGTTTCTGTGTCTCTATTGCTCTGTGCAGGAATTCGGAGGACTTAGATCCCAATACATATTGCTTGCTACCTCCTCTCCTTCGGTAGTAGGTTACTGCTTCCATATGGTTGAAAGTTTATGCCAAGCTAGTCTATAGCAATAATTTTGAAATGAGGTAGGCTCATACTGCTGTCTGAGCATCGATTTTTTGACGCCAATAATAAAATAATTTGCAGCAGTGTTTTCCACTTTTGGTAAGTATTGCTGTTGAGGTGCTGAATGGTGAAGATATTGAATAAATACTGAAGAACCAGAGAAAAATGGCAACTTAAGGGCATGTATGAAGAAAGATTGCCCACTTAATATGATGGGTCTCGGGTGCAGCCCCTCAACTTCCAGCTTATGACCAGCTAACCGTGTACACCTGGTCTGCACTCGTGATTCTGTAAAATTACCATATTGCTAGCAACCCTCCAGTTCCTTCTATTGGTGAGTGTAGTTAAGGGAGCTTTTCATTATCCTGCCTATGCATGTTTGCAATAGACGTCCAACATAATCAGTTTACTTTGCCATACTAGACCTCGAAGGGAAATTGTTACTTGGCCAGGGAGTTAGCAAATGAAGAAGTCTACGCCGACTTATTTTGAGGCCTTAGTGGCCTTCGCCTCTTTCTCATCTTGCTGCTTGGCCATTTCTGTGAAGGTGTCGATGGGAAAGAGAGTCTCAGGCAATGTGACTGGCTCCTTCAAAGTCACATAGGCCTTCTTGAAATCAGGTCGCCTGTAAAAGCCATACTTGGAACGCTTCTTCTTTCCCTCGTAGTTCATTGTCTCGACGTTTGCCACTCTAAGATTGTACATGGATTCCAAAATTCTCCTGATCTCCACCTGCAATACGGATTGGACGGAGAAACTAGACGAGATTAACACCGGTCATGCGCTCTTGAGTTGAAGTGCCATGGCAAACTTCAACAGCAGCATGAGTCGAAGAGGGTAGATTATACAAATTGCGGTTGCTTTCCTGAATCTTCCTGAGAGCAGATCGTAGGCCAGATCACTAGTTTGACACACAGAAAAATTACAAAGATGCAGATGAATGACAATGCACCAAACAACAGTCTGAAGGTTCTCATCAAGGTCAAGTGACCTCACAAGCACAACAATAGCAAATCGGCAAGAGAAGCGAGAGGAAACATCTAAACAGCACAATGAGGAATGATACCCAGAGACGGTAATGAACTCCAGGTGAAGGCAGCAGCATAGTGGAAGGTTGTAAGCGGTACTTATTACAATGATGATGCAGGACTTAACAAAGACAACACGTACTCGACTTGGCCAACGTAAAGGGAGGATGGGGCAGCTACACACTATAGTATCATGGCCGGAGTTGACAATTGGTGCTAGAGTAAGTCATTAGGGCTGCCCGTACCTTGGTCATGCTGGGTATGGTCTTAAAAGCCACCTCTGTTATATTCTCTCGCGTCTTGGGCATCATAAGCCGAAGAGGCACATTTGCAAAGTGTATCAAGCGGCCCATCTTTCTACCTTTGCCAACGCCGAACTCTTAGAAACAGGCTAAGGCTCAGAACAAGAAGCAAGTCACGTCAACAATGAGAAGTTCCTGACTCAGTCAGGAGTCCGATAACAATCAGCGACGCAAAACCTAATCAAGGGGACCTCCTGCCCTCGTCCAAATGCATGATCGTAAACTGCAGGATGGAGACGTGAAGCAAAAATTGAAGGTGTGGGCCTGGGTTATGAAGTGATCCTGTAAGGTAGCACTACCAGCACTATGAGGGTTCGTTCTGTGTCGAAGATAAGTTGCGGGCTAGCTTTGACAACTAGAAGAAATGAAATGATAGACAACTTTCGATATCGACTAGCATCGCACTCTTAAGTTCAGCAACGCAATGATATGCACCTCGTGAAACTTTTTGCGATTAAAATCTATGCTGAACGTCGATGCTTAAAAGGAGGAAGGTACCCCAGAGGCAAGAATATGAGCTCGCACGATTCCGAGGAAGAAGATTTGAATGAAGTTAAAATCTCGCAATCTGTCACACGCAATCACAGAAAACGCTTGCGTCTGAAGTATAGAAAAGGTGTAAATATTGAGGAAAGTGCAGGTGAAGACTTGCATGGTCCTGGAAAGAAGTCACCCGAAACTATAGAGGACAGTGAAGAGGAAGAAGATGAATTTGCCTGTATATCACCAAAAACTGAGAAGGTAAGCAGGCAAAAGAGAGTAAGTAGCAAGTACGTGTTTGGGAAAGAGGCCCTATCAGACGAGCAAGAAAGTGAAGGAAGCTTGGCAGACTTCGTTTGTGGAGATGATGAGTCGGAGTTGGATGAAAGTAGGCCTCAAACTAGAAGAGGTGATGAAGGGAGCAAAAATAGAAGAAACTCTTTTCACAATGCTGCAGAGATAGAGCATATATGCCTGGATAGTGAATCGGATGGTAATGAGAGGGTTCGAGAAAGGTCTTCAAACAGAGTAGAAGAAGTTCCAGCTAGAGTAAATGTACAGCCAGTTCCCCCTAAGCATACCAGCACCACATCACCAGCAAAAAGGAGGAAACTGATTCGCAAAGGGGGAATCACAAAGGAACCAAGCCTGAAGGAGACGCTAGAGGCAAGGAGGCGGCGAATAGTGTGCCCTCCAGCAGGAGACTCCCAAGATATTGAAGACGTAGAAGATAGTGATGCTGAAAGTAATCACTATGATGACGACCTTGATGACTTCATCACTCCCGATGACCAAGGAAGCCTGCTGGGATATGGACCAGAAGACAGCCAAAATCGTAAAAGCCATGCACATGCTTCAACAAGGGAATCAAATCGAGCACAGGAAAGTGCTGACGACTGGCCTGATAGCGAAGACGATATAGGTGAAGAGCCAAAGGAAGCTGGTGAAGACGCGATTGGCGTAGATTTTCAGGATATGAGAATCTTCATCCACTATCAACTCCTGCGACTTAACAACTGTGCATTCAGCACGATGGTATGTTGTCTGCCCATCAATTTCAAGTGACTGATGATGTACTCTGCAATTTAGGCCACGCGCCCCAGTCATATCTTGACAAGTTATCAAGTACGACAGTTACAACTGCCTTGTCTAGCTTGCCCTGACAACCAAATTATTCCAGGTTCAGTCATTCGGCTATCCTTGCATGTCGACCTTAGCTTCAGCTGCTACAAGCAGTGCATATCTGTACTTATCAACCTTTGCATTGTACCAGACCTCGGCATGTGCCGCTGAAGACTGGACCTGGTCATAACATGAAGCCTGGATTTGTTCGTACTTTTCAGCTAGCTGATGAGCGGGGGGGTGAGCTTTTGCCTGGAGCTTTCAGAATGGGAAGTAGTGGCCTGACCTCTCAAATTCTAGCCACCCGCTCATTTGCAGCAATGTTTAGTTATTTTGACTGAGTTCATTCCTGGGAACTCCTCTTGCAGCTTGAGCAGGGGGATATGAAGGAATATTTTCGAAATTCTGTGAGGCGGATCGAGGTGAGACCATTTCGCCTCCAAAATCATTTTACATGCAAGAGTACAAGTTTTAGTATCCTATGAACAGAGACCTGCATGTGTGTTGTTGGTGTGTTGGGTCCCGCATGAGGTTCCTTCAAGGCGTGGCATTGAGTGATAGGCTGAGCAGAGCATCAGACGTTCGTTTTTGTTTTCAGCTTTGAGGGAGAAGTCACCCCGGTCCCTCTGCAGAATGTCATGCGCCAAGTGCCGTTCAACACCATTGGCAGCAGAGACAGTATGCATCCCTAAGTGCTTTTGTCCACCTGCAGGATCAAGTGTGACTCGCCTGACAGACGCGCGAGTGCTGTCCTGACGCATCCTTCCCCTGAGCTTGAGCTTGACAGGATGCTATGATCAGCAGAAGGGACGCTGTGACCAGCTCTGCCTGGCAGCCTGCTCCCAGGCTGGCTCTTGAGACTCGTCCATTCCTGGAACGCAAACACGGTGGACACGGAACTTGCGAGGTTTGCGGTAGAGCCAACCACCCGGCAGTTGAAACTGTGCGCTGCCGCCACTTGCCTGTGCTCACAGCTTGCGCTCGCTCGGGGTGGGCTGCAGGGATGTGACCGTGGTTGAAATGCACGCTCTTTGATGATGTCTCTTGTAGGTTGTGCGGGCAAGCTGAAAACACCGCCAATATTCACGTCCTTGTGTTCATTTCATTTTTCGCAGACTTAATCATTTCAGCTTGTGACTGGCCTAAGGTGGTACTTGTTTCTGTGGAGTTTGCATTTAGTGAAGATATTTGAGACAACCTTGTGAATCATACCTGCCTTTGTGCCCATGCCTGCAGATCGTGCTGAGCGGCAAGCCATACAACAGAGAAGATGTGTGGGGGCTTTATCACACGGATGCCTCTACTGCCGAAGCGCGTGGCGCGCAGGAGGATGAGGACAATGGGGAGAGGCACAGGCACATGCACAGGGACAGGCACAGGTACAGGGACAGGGACAGGGACAGGGACACGGCTGAGGACGAAAACGATCTTCCTGGAGGGGACGGAGTGGATGGAGGTAAGCCCGTCAACTTGTCTCTGTTGTATTATGAACCACGCGTCATACTCAGAATGACATCTGATTTCGTATTAGAGGCAGGGCCCATGAGGAAGCTTTGAGTTTACTTTTGGGCCTGAACTCCAGGTAACGGGGATAGTAGACGCTGCCGGGCAGCTGGCAGCTGGCAGCTGGAAAATGCTTCACCACTTGGGCAGGGGAAGCAGCAAGGACAGGAATGTCCGACTTTCTTTACTAAAGAGTGTGCCTGTCGGCAGGCAGGGAGCTCTGGAAAGACGTGGGAGATTGTAATGCTCTCTACTTGTAAGCAGAAGGAGGAGTTGGAAGGGAGGACGATTAGGCTGTCCTTCCAGCTGGGGGCCCAATGGAGCCCACGAGGTCCTACCTAATGTGAGGGGCCCTCTTGGCCCCGCTAGGTAGCCACCTGCTGTCTACATTGGGTCAAGTATGTGAGGGACATTTGACCTGGCCTCTCAAATTAGGATCTTGAAGGCGGCTCAAGGGATGAGAGAGGCAAAAACAGTTAATTGGTTTTGAGGAGGTTTAAGTTCGCCAAGCAATTAGCATTCCTTTGAGCCCCGAACATAGTAACTAGTGTTACTGTATAGGACCCTGTGTTAAGTGTGCATGCACATTTATGTGATGTGCTATAATATTACGCAACTCTCTCTGTATATACACTACATTGTTGTTTCTCATTTTGCAGGTAAGGAGGAGCTCGAGGAGGAGGAGGACTTTGTGGTGGGGCGGTTTTGCCTGGGGCGCTCCCTGGTGTACCACACTCTGCAGCACTATCAGTTCCATCTCGTAGATCGCCTCCACGCAGACTTGGCTGCTGCCAAAGACTTTTTAAGGAGCCACCCGAGCTCCGGCGAAAAGGATCCGGTGTGGCTGGTCTTGAAGCATCCGGGCCTGCTGGAGTTTCTGTTTCAAAATCTGAAGAAGCTCATTAAATTGGTCGAGACCTACTTGGATGTGGAAGACAAGAATGGACACGAGTGCTTGCTGGACGGCTTGTCCATATCCATTGAGAGTTTGAAAGATCATTGCAGATTTGGCATGGATTGATGGCTCCTATCACAGTTTGGCACAATAGTAATGGGCGTTAAACTGTGCCTTGCTTTCTACATTTGTATCATAACAATCCTGGAGGAGGATTTGTACATCTGAGTCAAGCACAAGTATGATGCCTTTTGCACCTTAAAAGGTTGAAAATGTAGTCAGGGCTTTGTGACCCACCAACATGGGCTCTTTGCAGTATGTTTCGAAGGAAAGAATACATTGTTATGAGTCTTCAGATCAATATATTTACCATTAGGCTATATTTACATGGATGTGGGAACAAATTTTGTGTCCTATGTGACAACAAATGTGTGTGTGAAGAGTTTCCTCTACTTGTACAAGTCCTGCAAGGTTTGCATGAGAATTGCATGTCACATAAAGTGGATCGCATGGTGGTGGATAAGACCAAGGAAGAAGCTCAAGTATAATGAGTTGGAAGAAGTGTCATGCCTTCCACAGGCACCTGCATGCATGCAACTTCGAAACAATCATGCTTAAATTATGTCACGTCAAGGTTGCTTTGCATGCTAGCCTCGTAAATGTCGCGCGTGACTTCTTAAGCTTGTAGTCAGCGTGCGAGTCGATGTGGCTGTTGAGACCATGTCCTTCTGGTGTGGCTAACAGTCCGGCCCCATTGAGCAATTCTTGGCTGCAAAAACAGGTTCAAAAATACCCAGAATTCGTAGGCCTCGTCAGATCTTTGTCAGCAAGTTCTGGGTGCAAATATATCTCAGGTGAAACCTCTTTGACCCCTTTCATTTGCGTTCAATAGGACCGCACCCTCTTCTCGCCACTCAACGCCATGACCTCCGCTACATGCCGACATCAGCGGGCATCGTATTTTTATGAATCTGTTGGCTTCTGTGCAAGCAGAGAAATTTTCAATACACCACACCTGAATAGTTTCTCCATCCCCAGCCCCCACGAATTCGACCTCATAATTCGTCACAACAATCTCCGTTGTGCTCCCATTTCCTGCAATGCCTTCTGCCGACTTATTACACCTGCAACCATGGCGGACGAAGATAGCGAGATTACGTTGAATATTAGTGCCGCTGCCTCTGGCGGTTGTCTGGCACTGCACGCAATGCAGAGAACGCTAGCTACCTTCACTAGTATCGATGATCTCATCACTCAGCCAGGAGTGGACCTACCACTGTATGGCCCGCCCACTTTGCTCGAATATCAACGAACTGCAGCTCTTTCTTTGTCCGCTGCAGGCTTGGTTCTCACCAATTCCTTCATGGATGAATCAGCCGAGCTGGACAATAGGATTGATGACCTCTTTCGCACAGTCAACACCGGTCTCTGGTACATCAGGCCTCGCTCTACCCACTGGCATCACTTTATGAAAGAAGTAGTCGCAGAAGAGGATCCGGCCAGTTGGGCTCATTATTTTAGGGTCACTGTCCCGTTCTGGAGGAAGCTCTGTGAGCAGTTGCACCGCAATATGGTGACTCACACACCTGAGTCTTTCTCCCTAATCGATAACAGAGTCATCGATGTGCAGACAATGGTTCTTGTAGGCCTGTCTAAGTTTGCCACTGGAATGTCCTATGCGTGGTTGTCGACTTGCTTTGGTCTAGGCAAGTCTACCGTCATGAGGATTGTGGACAAGTTTGCCACTGCCATATGTGAGGAACTGGGCCACAACCTCTCTATGCCACGCGAGGGACAGGCATTGCAGGATGCTATACAGGCTACTTTTGATGTCAAGGGTTTTCCCAACTGCGTTGGTGCTTTAGATGTCACGCACATCCAGATTCAGCTACCTAACAGTGCAGATGCTAGGGCATACATTGACAGGAACAAGAACTACAGCATCTCCCTACAGGCAGTGGTCGGCCAGAGTGGTCTGTTTTTCGACTGCAATGTTGGCTGCGTCGGGTCGATGCACGACGTGCGCATTCTACGACGCTCGTGGCTATGGGCACAAAATGCTGGGCATAACAGGTTGTTCAAAGGACCTTCTGTACGCATTGGGAATGTAGATGTTCCCCCATACATCATTGCAGATGGGGGATATCCTTGTGATCACTGGCTGGTTGTCCCCTTCCGCGAGAGCAATCGCAACCCCCTCACTCAGCAGCACAAAGACTTCAATTCCGACCTCTCTTCCACTCGCATGATAGTTGAGAGGGCATTTGGGACGCTGAAGCAGACGTGGCGCATGCTTGGAGGTAGAGTCAACCAGCCGTCTGCAGTTGGCCGTCTTGAGCGTCAGATTCGTGCTTGCTGCATTCTGCACAACATGATGATACTGGAGAATGTTGACCCCTTGTTCTACGAGCGCCAAGAAGAGGGAGAAGATGTTTTGATGCCTGGGCAGGATGTTCCCTTTGGGCTCCCTGGAGAGGATTTCGAGCATATTCTTGAAGATGAAGTAGCAAGGACTGCCTTGAGGGAGGCTATCTTCCACCACTTGATGGTGTAGTGTAGCTTGCCTCATAGTGTAGCATAACATACTAGTTTCAGGAGTACAGGCAAGCTTACATACAGCATGTACGCATCGATTCATACTTATTCTGGATATGTATTACACTTCCTTTTTGGAAATTCATGCAAACACTTTAATTCGCTTTTCACAATTCTGCATACCTTTGCTGCTTTTAGTTTCTGTGCATGCAACTTGCATTATTATCCCATCCATGCTCTCTTCACTTGTTTTTTGTTGTGCATTAGCCTCTTGCTTAAACTGGCAGCCAGGGACAGTGCTAAACCCCAAACCCTAAATCCTTAAGACTTGTTTGTGCTGCTACCAGCAGCGGCCATGCATCTCCCCCGTCCTCGCCCCCACTCCCTCACCCCCATGCATGTGACTTGGCCTCGACCCACTGAACCTGCTGCTGCTGGTTGGACTGGCCTTTGCCATGCTGTGCTCAAGTGTGAGGTACAAAAATTGTGTGTTATGGCGCCTGTGCCCATAAATTGAAATAGTGGGTTTGCGTGCAGATGTTCTAATATGGTCGCCCCTCTTCCCCCCGGCCTTTCAGTCATTAAGGGGCAGGTGGGGAGTGGACCATTTGAAAATCTGCGCAAATGAGCTGCATGGGGCTGGGCTGCTCTTGGCAGACCTAGCAGAGGAGGAAGACGGGAAGAGCGAACTGGATTGAGAGAGCAAAATTGTGGTGGGAAGGGGGGCCCTTGATGGTGTGCCCATTGGAGTGCCAATCTGGGCGGCCCAGCCACTGTGCCCCTGCCACTTCTAGTCCCGGCTGGGCACGGCTGGGGCTAGGCCGAGTGAATTGGGCAGGGCTGGCCTGGGCTGGGCCAGGTGGGTTGTTGGTGGCGATGAGAAACCGAGTAAGGCTTTGTCTCCTCACCACGCTCAGTGTTGCTCCAGCCGTAAATCTGCACCTAGCATCAGCGGGGCATTAGGCGACAGCTGGCAGCTCTGCTGTACCCTTCCTCTCCCCGCACCCTCCCCTCCCCCACGAGTTTCTCCTTGGGTCACCCGCTTAAACCTCGAATCTGCAATAATTCTGACGCCTGCGCCCCTCATTCACCCCTCCTGCCCCCCTCCTCCGTCGCAACTGCTCCCTCTCTCCTTCTCTCTCTGTGCCGGGGGGTTTTGCTTGGCAGCACGCAACAAGGGCTGCTCATATTCTTTATGTACGCCACCGTGTCCCTTGTCAGGGAAGCCACGAGGTAACACCCTGAACCCTATCGCTAACCCGGCTCCTAAGCCATGCCCTAATCCTAAACCTACCCCTATTTCTGACCCTAAGTTTCACTGTAGTCCTAGCACTAAATCATACTCTCCCCCTACCTTTAACTCACCCTAATCCTTAGCCCGAGCCTCCCTGCTGACCCTAGCCCTAACTCTGACGCTGAGCCCTAAACCCCGTGCTTTTGATGATGCAGGCGCCACGGTGGAAGCTCTGCAAGCGTGACGTGTGTTTTTGTGTCTCTGTGCGTCTGTGGCTGTGTGTTGTGTGCGCGCTCGCCCGTGCGCGTGCGTTCGTGTGCGTGTGTGAAAGTGACGCGCTCCAACAGGCAATAATCTCTCCAGCGCTCCCCACTCTCCCCTCCCTCTTGGCCCTCGCACAGCCGCCTGGCTCCTCCCCCAAGACACTCGATTGCAAGCCTAGTTTGCTTCTTGCTCATTCTGCACGCGAGACGCCAGCCAGGCAGCCAGCCAGAAAATCCCATCCCAACCAATACTTTGTGCCTCCAACACTGCCCCACACTCTTTCGCACGCTCTTCCTCATTATGCCATCCCCCTTCTTTCACGCACCCCCCTCAATGCAAAAGGACACGTGCATTTGAACCCTAGCCCCTGGCGCCCTCTCTTGTGTCTCCACGCCGCCTGCCACCTGGCACCAATTTGCAGCCCCAGCTTGGCAATGGCGCATCCTCGCCTTGTTGCTTGCGTGCTTGCTCCGTGCGATGCCCTCTTGATAGCCTAAGCCTAATCCTATCCCTAACCCTATTTTGGACCCTATTTTCTCCTAAACACATAAAACCCAAACAATGCAAGCATTGGCGAGCCAGCGTGCACCCTCGATCCCTTTTCTCTCTCCATCCCACCCTGCCTGTTCGCCCCGCAGCCCGCTGATGGTTTGCTCGCGCCCCCGCTTGCTTGCCAGCTGGCGCCTTCGCTTGCGTGCTCGCTTGGCGCCACGCTCGCCTCGCTAGTGACATGGCCGCTTGCCCGCTTGCCCACTCGATCTCTTGCTCTCGCTCGCTAGCTCGCTCTCGCACGTGCGTGTGCTTGCCTTTGGGCGGGCCCCTGCACGCGTGCGTGCGAGCGTGCGTGCAGCCTCGTCCCGCTGCCACCTGGCGGGTTGCACCTGGTGGCGGCGGCGGCGTTCCTGGGGGAGAACTGCTCTTCTTCTTCCATTACACCAGCCACCACGGATTGGAGGGCCGCTACCACATTGTGCTGGCGCTGGATATCATGGCGTGCGTCGTTATGGCCGTTCTGTGCGCCGCCGCGCATTCTCGCAGCTTCCTCATCAACGTCGCCGCCAGCGCAGCCACCATGCTGCAGGGCCTCTGGTTTTGGCAGGTGCGTGCGCATGTGCGTATGTGCGAGTCTGTGCGCTCGTCGCGGGCGCGCGCCTTCGGCGTGAGCGCGCGCAGGCACACACGCTTGTGGCGGGAGTGTGCACAGTGTATGCATGCAGGCGAGGCGTGGCGTGCGTGGCGTGCGTACATGAAAGCATGTGTTGAGGTTTGTCCAATTGCTTGCAGCTGCAGCAACATGCTCCGCAGTACGCCACCTCGGTTCGCCTGGCCTGGAGAAATTGTGTCTGCGCCTGGGGCTGTACCCACGTCGTGCTGGGTTGTGGTGGCTGGGGCTGGGGTTGGGGCTGCCAAGGAAAAGAGAAGGGGGCTGGCTTCACATAGGGGGGGGGGGACTGCTGGCCTGGGCGAATGGCGGAATGAGGAATGGAGAATGGCGGCGAGAACGTGGCAGGGCAGCAGATGGGGAGGCGTCTTGGCAGGTGCTATTTCACGGCGAAGGCAGATTAAATAATGATATACTGCTCAAACTGTGTGCACATGGTGGTGGAAGCGCAGTCACGAGTACAGTGTACAAATTGTATGCATTTGTGATATGTGAAGAGGGTGTGTCCGTCTGTAGGATAGGAGGGAGAGTGAGGCAAAATGCATCCGAGGGAGAGTGAGGAAAAATGCAGATGCAAGTGCATAACCACATTGAAAATTGAGGACAATTAGCTCAACAACACGGGCTACTGAGATGACATAAGCCAACCATAATTCAAGGGCTGTCGTTGTGTGCTTCATAGTCAGACAATAATTTTGCAAAAGGTACAACAACCTCGAAACCACAAGCAGAAAATGAGTAGCTTTGATTGCTGAAATTGAGGAGGTAAATCTGCAAATGAAAATAATACTAACCTAGCAAAAACTACAAAAACAGAATGAAAAAGCTTTAGCACAATTATATGATTAATGACTTAGGTACCTCCCTCAAATTTCACTCTCAGGTGTATTAGCACGGGTCTTGTGCACATGACAAGCACGTTTCCCAGCAACACTATTTGCAAGTAGCCTGACAGCATCAGACATGTCACGGCCTACGTCTTTAGTGACAACAAATGACTCACGCGTGAGGCCTACATCAACGTCATTCCTTTGCTTAGCAAGCTTGATCCTCAACTCATACTCGTCAACAGCAATTTTCATGTGCATTTGTGTTGCCTCTCTAAAGGCAGCAACAGTCTGAGTACTGCCAACAAGTAGAGCATCTATCATTCTGTCCTGTCTGCTAGCAGTGTCAGCAGCATGCATCTCAAAATCAGTAGCTTTTCTCTTCTTTTGACCAACTTTGACTGTATCAGTCCTGCCAGCTCCAAAAAAGGGCACAGTGTTGGAGGAAACCGGTGATGCGGGGCGAGGTTGACGTAATGGTGTGGCTGAACGGGTGGCAGGGTGCGACCCTCCACGGGAAGGCGATGACAGCCCAGATGAGCCCCCACGACGCACACTTGCAGGCGATGAACGTTGGGCCCTTGGAGGTGGAGAGAAAGCAGTAGGGAAACTTGGGGTACCCTCATCCTCAGGCAAGAGGTCATCATCGTCGCTGTCCACAGGGAGTGGTGCAGACTGGTCCCCTTGCTTCTTCGTGTCCTTGGGCTGATGGAAGGTCCTGCTCTTCCTCAACCAAATCATCTCCATAATCACAGGTGGGGGTCACCCCCGGGCCCAACAACAATAGTGGTGCAACACCACCACTAATACGAAGCATTTGAGCACGTTCTAGGGCCCTACCCTCTTGAATGGCATTATGATCCTGCTCCCCATTGTTATAGTATGCTACCTTCCCACCTGCCCTCTTTTTCCACTCATCATACACACGTTCATTTGGCCAGTTTTTTGTGGGTTTTTTATGTTTAATATCCTGCAAGACCTCTTTTTGCAATTGAAAAAAGGCTGGAAAGCCAGAGGCGGGATTGTGCTCATAGTCGGCAATATGCTTAAGCCCTGGCAGCATCTTCTCCCAAAATCTCTTCACTGCCATACCACTACGCTCTACTCCTGTGAGTAGGGTTAACTTTTAGCAACCTCGTCCCACTCTGCGAAGGGAAGGTTGTACTTTGCTCCTTAATTCTTTTGTTGTCCCATAAAGTCTCTGTAGTCGTAGAGGGCACAAATGAGGTCAAGCCGTTGTTGTTCACACCAGAAAGAGCCCCTCCCACCCTCCTTATCCTCACCCCCCTCAACCCCTTTGGTTTTACTGTTAGGTTTTGCAACCTGCTTCGACTTCGGAGCCGAAACCTTTGGTGCAGACTTACAAGAGGAGTTCAACTGCAGGCAATACATGAATTTTGAACACAATGTACACACTGTGAGGAGATAGGTACACCAGCCACAACAGAATTGCAGTGCCCTTTCAATTGTATTCACAAATATAGTAATATGTATGCGACAAAACGACAGCTATAGAAGTAAGGGGAGAGTGCAAAAACTTTGAGCAGTAACGAGGGGGTGCAAACGAGCAGTAGGCTTAATTCACCTGTGTAATATTAGACGATCGTAATCCAGGCTGTAAGCCACACGCGATTGCAGGGGCACTTGGCAACACAGCCTACCCAATAAAAACGTATCAATGTAGCAGACGGTTTACACTCATAAAGAACGTAAATGAAAGACTTTCATAAGTGGCCATATAAACAACATTACAGAAAGTGCAAAAAGTCTTCTTACGAGTCGGTGTGGTAATAATGCAATGTCAGCAGAAAGATGTGAAAGGGCGGAGGGAAGTTGACTGGTGCTTGAAGCACATGAGGGGAAGTAACAGGTGAGCTTGTGTGGTCCTTCATGACGCAACGTAATCATGAGGAAGTCAGCTATCAAAATCTACGATGAAGACTGTGAGGGATGTAGCTGCACCTGCTGCTGCTGCTGCTTATCGGTTGGAGTCATCACGAGTTGTGAATTGTCAATTGTTGTGGATGATTTCACAGGCGACTGAACTTTGTTATCCACGGGCCTGCGGGTACAAGTCAACGAGCTCTTCCTAGCAGGAACAACAGCAGGGCGGGCTGCAGGAGAGGGCGGCCTCCTGCCAAAGAGACAAGATGGTACTACGCCTGCGAAAGATTGTGGTGTAGGCTGAAACTGGGGGGCTGGTGCAATTAAGGTTGTTGCTGCATTATAATAGTTTTGAGAAAGCAACTGCAAGTGTTGTAACTCAGCGGCCGATAAAATAGGCACACCCATGTGGTTGTTTATGGTCAAAGAAGAGCGATAACACAATTAAGCTAGGAAGACAGGCCATGGTGTCTTAAGTACGCAATAATTCCGAGGAGATGTAATGGTTTGGCGGTTCTTGAAGGGGCTTCAAACTGTAATGGAGGGAAATGAAAAGTTGGTGCCAAAATTTGGAGTGGCAAGCTTTTTAAATTTTGGCACACGGAATTCAAACCATTGTAGTGGCCTTTTGCCATGCCCATAAAATACCCAGGAGCTGCACAGTATCTCGGGCGGCCAAAGATGTCAGACACATGTGGGAATGCTCTTGTCGTGAAACACAAAAAGTAACCAATGAACTACCGGGGTTTCCCGAACTTGACGCATAATCGCTTTTTTTTAAGTACTGAAGACTGGTCTTCAAAATTACTTCCCTCCGGAGTACCCGGAGGCACTCATTGCAATGCGGGTTCTATTTGGGCAACAGAAGCTCGTGTTTGGCGACAAATCTGTGTGCATCTGACGATTTTGTCCAAATATGTTCAACATGAAAGTGGTGATTGTAGATAAACAAGATATCCGCCTCAACGAATAAAACGTCTCCGGTACACGAGTAAGTGCACAGTCAGCGAAAAGTGGAAAAATGGAGGTGCAACTCTGGGTGCGGGTATGCAAGTTTTGCTCAATGGGTCCGGACTGTAAGTACGGCGGTTCTGTCGTGCAGCTGTGCCGAAGGGCCATGGCTGTTGTTCCGCACTTTCAGCATAAACGGCCATGGCAGCAAGTGAGATGGCCACTTCGTCAGCTGTGCTTGACTTGTCAGCAGCCGGCATGGACCGTTCGCATGGGGTCAGCCTTGCGGTTGTACTGCCCGTCAATTTCCCACCCATCGTTGGGAGTTGGACTTGATCTGGACTTGACCTGTTGCAATCGCACCTCGCCTGTGACTATCTTAGAATTTTCAACGATAAACTTGAATGTGTCAGCGTTTGACCGCTAACTCAACGTTGACTATTTGTATCTGAGCCACGCGTGCTGTACCTGGGCCACGCGTGCTGCGCCGTCCAACTTGTAGCAGTCGCGACAGCAATCTAAGGACCTGCGATGAATGGGACCTTCGATGGTGCCGGTCACCTCACGCTCAAGCAGCAGCTTCGGCAGGCCGTCTGACTTTCATGGATACGTGTGGACACTCGACCAGCGATCTCGTCGTGCCATTCAATTGGGACTGCGACAGGCCTTTTACTCTCTGCGACTATCCCTACCGTGTCTTCAGGACTGTTTCAGGAGCACTGGTTTCATACCTTACAATAGTGCGACTGGCTTCATTCGCTCCACCCTGCATTGGCGATGAAGAGCTGTACCCATGCGACTGGGGAAGAGCCCGTAATGAAGCTGTACGGAATCATCCGGAAACATTGGTCTAGGTCCATAGTGGGCCATATACTGGGCCCGGTCTCCACTCATTCCAACTGTTGGTCGCCATCATCATCGTCGTAGTTCTCCTTTTCCCACACTTGGCTTCCTGATTGTTTGGACTACAGGGAGAGGGCGAGAAATGAGATGGCGTCCAAGAGGGTAAACAAGTCCAGCTTAGGGAGTCCCAGTGCTGCCCCACTGGAAGAGGAACCGGTCATTGTAGATAAGTCTGAGATTATGGACGCCATGGACAAGGTTCAGTCGGAAGTAGCACTCGACCGCCATGGCCCTGAAAAGATACCACGTTCTTCGTCAGAAACAGAAAAAGAGCCAATCCCGCACCCTCCCATGACGGAGAGTGCTAAGCCCAAGACCGAGAAAGGTCATCTTGAGTCCATTTCTGCAGATACGGCCGCAGAAAGTAAGGCCCCAATTGAAAGAAGCACCGACAAGGTTGTGACTAGCACGGCTCCTGCCAGTGCAGAAGTTGGGGGGGGGAATACAGTAGCGGAGGCAGGGTCGCCAAGTTGGAAGGAGGTAGAAGAGGTGAAGGCAAAGGCCCAGATGCTGGGAAAGAATGTCGTGGACATAGCATCGACGGCCAGCAAGGAAGCTGCCGCTGCCGTCCAGGAGCTGGGCACGAAGGTACTTTCGCCAGCCTCCAAAGCAATTCCATATCGAAAAATATGGTGAACTCATTGAGGCACATCCGCATCAGCAACAATTTTTTTTCAATGAATTAAGAAAGGGCGAAATGATAATACTCTTCAAAGCTTTTCACTCAAACGCGGGCTAGCCATGGCCCCCTCCTGCCCCCATTTCTCAAATGTGGCGCGCCCGCGAATCAGCCAGTCACTCCGCAAGCCACGAAAAAACACATGCCACCGTCGCACGTGCTGCATGCCTGATAGGAGTGCACCGACACCACCCCAGCGCTGCAGCGATTTTCTTGACCCTTTGTGCGAGCACACACGCAAGCAGCTGTCTCGGGCAATCCAAGCACTGATGCCACCTGCCGCATGCCGCATGCCGCCATCCCTTCAATAGGAGAAAGTAAGTCGTCGATGCTGCTACAGAGCGGCTGCCGCCATGGAGGACACCCTTGGGCTAGCCATCGAAGCGCCGCTCGTTGGACTCCTCGCTTCGTTCTTTTTCATTTTCTTTTACAGCCCCTNCCCCCCCCCAAAAAAAAACTCACCCACTCACCAAGCTTCTCCCATAGCGCAGGGCGAGGCAGGGCCAGGCGTGACGTCTGGATGTAAGGCCCAGTAGGTGGTGCACCAATCTCCCAGAGGTGGCCTGCTGGGTCTGTGCCGAGTGTCACAGCGAGCACCCAGAAGCGGCCCGCTGAGTCTGCAGCAAGTGTTGGGCTGAGGTCGTGGTGTTGCTGCTGCTGCTGGTGCTGCTGGTGGTGCTGCTGTTGGCGCTGCTGCTGTTGATCATGCTGCTGCTGCTGCTGATGATGATGCAGATGACGGGGCTCACGGCAATTGGCTCCAAGCTGAACAGCTGGTGGAGCACCTTCGACCCCATGGGCGAGCGCGACTTCCTGGAGCAGCAGAAGGGCTCCTCCTCCTCCTCCTCCTCCATCCCCTCTGCCGCCGCCGCTGCCGCAGCAGCAGCAGCGGCAGCAGGGGGAGAGGGAGGGGGGGAGCCCAAGGCAGTCCCGGGCCTGCCCCAGAGCTCCGCCAAGCCTGCCCCCGCCACCGCTCCTCCTTTCGCAGCCGGGAAGGATCTGGCGGCTGTCAACGTGCAGGCGCTCTTTGGGCTGCCGGCGGAGGAGAGCCTCATAGAAGGTGAGCCGAGAGGGCCCAGGTGGCGGCAGCTCCTCCTCTTCCTCTTCTGCGGGACTGCTCCCGTGCGCATCACGCGCGTGCATATGCCTGCATGCATGCATGCGCTCAAGCCAGCCTGCCTGCCTGCTTGCCTGCCTGCCTGCCATCACAGTTCAGTGCCAGCTGGCCATCAGGCATCGGCCGTCGCTGAACCCTACCAGGACCTGTTCTCACCAGTCGGTCCGAGCTTCAGGGGCGGGAACTGTTGCAGGCAGCTCTCTGCAAGCTTGAGACAGCACTCTCCCCTCTGGAGGCCCTCCATGCGTGCATTTATGCACGTATGCATGCATGCTCACGCGCCTTCTTCTCTTTCCGAGAGTCCGCGGGCGGAGGCATCATCGAGCTCGGCTCGGTAGACGACCGGCTGCTATCACGCTGCTCTTGTTGTTCATGTTGAAACAATCTGTTTGCTCCAATCGATGGTCGGCAACGTGGAGAGCTCGGTGCCAGCTGGCACCGTGGGTGGGAGGCACTTGCATCTCTTGAGCTGTGCAGACTTGAGCTGACGTGATGAGTTGACCTGCGCCGGGCCGGGCTGTGCGCGCGTGTGAGCGGGGGGGCGGGGCCGTTTCATATGAGGCACAGAGCAATGCCGGAAGTTTCGCTGACAGCATCCAGGGGCACTGCCCCGGCTGTGGATGTGATCTGATAGTAGCTTCTCGCACATGTTGTTGCACGCGTAGTGCCACCTTGCTTGCTGCTATTGGTGTTGCCATTTCAGGACAGGCCCCTGCCCTCTTCAGAATGCAACAGCTCCTTGTGGCAAATACTATTCATTACCTGCAAAGGAGCCCCTGGTGCTGGGAAGCGAGAAAGATGGCTTTTTCTCGCTGGATGCTCTGGAGATTGAGCATGGCCGCTGGAACGCGTCAATGTGCAGGCTCCAGTCGGTGCTGGTGCTGACGGAGGAGGAGAGGCTGTTAGCTCCAGCCCTGCTGCCCCACTCCGTGGTGGTGGCCAGGCGGGGCAGTGCCTGCCTGCTGCGCGTCGACCTGCGCACTCTTCGTGATGCGTCTGTTCCGGGCGGCGCTGTCGAACTGCTGCCCTCTTCTTCTAACAAGCCCGACAAGCAGTAGGTAAGGTGGTTCCTGCTCTGACCACGCTGCGTGCTTCGTGCTGCTCTGATCCTCAGCTGTTTGGGCTATCTTGTCGTGTCTCCTTGCTGCGAGTAGTGTGCGACTTTCAAGGTTCTGCACTCAAGTTTCTATGCTTGGTGTCTGGAGAGTCTGCAGTGGTCGTAACAGCCTGTGGCAAAGACAGAGCACGGAGGAGGGGCGGAGGGGGGCCACCGAGTGATGATCAACCTCATAGACCTGTACCGAGGCCCTCGGGCAATGCGGATGCAACATGCACCACTATCTGACGGTGTCGCCCCCCCCCCCCCCCCCCCC
>WELA01008734.1:149945-161849 GCA_009602735.1 Mesotaenium endlicherianum | reverse complement strand
CCCCCCTCCCCCTTCCCCCCTCTCCTTGTCCCCTCTGCCCCTCCCTTCCGCCTCTTTCACCACCAACG
This sequence comes from Mesotaenium endlicherianum, assembly GCA_009602735.1. NCBI lineage: Eukaryota > Viridiplantae > Streptophyta > Zygnematophyceae > Zygnematales > Mesotaeniaceae > Mesotaenium > Mesotaenium endlicherianum. Next base: position 161,781 of record WELA01008734.1, on the reverse strand, counting down.
CTCGTCAAAATTGCGATGGCTGAGGGGCAGAGGCGAGGGAGGCTGTTGTGCCTCTGAGTGGGATGGGTGCGAGGTCTCTCATCTGCGGCCGAAATGCGTGCGGCTCTCGCAGCTCACTGTTCGCGCAGTCGCGCAGGACAACCAATTGAGTTGGATAGTTTGTAGAGCAAGCTGCTGTGCTGTCCCGTGCAATTTCTGCGAGTAGACGGTTCTTTTGGTGCTGACCTCCTGTGGAACGTGCCCATCCCCCGGCATGTTTGTGTGCGAGGCGCGTGTCTGCTTGCGTTTGTGCGTGCGTATGCCTCTGCTTGCGTACATGCGTGCATGATCATGCGCGTGCGCGTGCATATGTCTTAGACGCCCATGTGCGTGCGTCCTCATGCGTGCAAGTCCGTGTTTGTGCCCGTGCGTGCATGTGCGTGCGCGTGTGCGCGTGTGCGTGTGTGCGTGTGCATGCGGGTGCAGATCAAGCTGGAGTCGGCGGCCGTGAAGAGCGTGAGCAGGCAGAGGCTGAGGAGGGGCGAGGCGGGCGGCGGCCTCAAGGTCCTCCTGGCACCCGACCAGTGGGTGAGCAGCTTGAGCATGCTTGGCCCCGATCTTGGACCTCGCCCTAGAGGTCTGCGGTTTGCGTGCTGCCCCGTCCCCGAGCTGACAGGTGGAGATATGTCAAAAGCCGCGGCTTGCAGCAGCAGCCGCCGCTTCGGGGGGGCTCTCAGCCTGCCCGTGCCTGTGTATGTGTGTGTTTATATGTCTCTGTGTGTGTGTGTGTGTGTGTGTGAGTGTGTTTTGTCTGCAGTTTGTGCTGCAAGATTTCGGCGGGCCCGAGGACGTGGAGAGCGCCTTTGCCCTCCTGGAGCACCTCAGCGTCTGACAGGTGGCGAGAGCCGACGCCCGCGTCATAATAAGGGCTGGGGTAGGTGCCATTGCCGTCCTTGCTACTGCCTGCCGTGGCCGCAGCACGTACGCCACGCCCGAGTGCGGCGTGTTGATCTTCCTTGACTTTACTTTTGACTCGATACTTAGTGGAGTGATCAAATCCAGGGCCTGCTCAGGCGGGCTTCCTCTGGGGCCATGCTTCAGGTCTCCTTGTGTCCCCCTTTAGCAGTCGATGCCCCCTTGCTCACTTCTCTCCCCCAGTGTTGAGTTCTCGTTACTCCATGAGGTACGCTTGTCTGCTTTGGTCTGTAGTGCGCATCTGAAAGGCCTTTCTACTGCGCGCAGGCAGAGGCTGGCTGGCTGGCCGGCCGGCTGGCTGGCTGACTTGCTGCTGTGGGAAGGGCCTGTATAGCTGCAGACATCATGTTGCCCACGACGGCGTGTGCCTCTCTTTTTCTCTTCAACAAAACGGTGACTTTTCTTCTTAGCCAAAAAAGAAAGAAAGAAAAATCAAAGAAGTGGTTTTTTTGTTATGCAGGAGCTGTGTGCGAGTGCGCCGACCTGCCGAACGTAGGCTGCTGGGGAGGATCTCGGCTGCACAGCTACAAGACGGCTGGTAGCCTTGGAGGATGCGCCGTTGGGAGGACGTCCGCTGTATATTGATGTACAGGAAGAGTAGGACTTACGGCTTATGGATGTGAGTTGAATAAGATCGTGTTTTCCACGAGGAGCGTGTCTTGGCCGGGAAGCCAAGCCCAGGACGTGTGTGCGCAGCCTACTGGACCACCTGTCAGTCGCAAGATGCAGGTGGGCGAGGGCGGCGGTGCTGCGTCAATTGGGCTCCTCTTCAGACGGTACTTCACAGCACTTTGGGTCTCCCAGGGCTGCCGTGACAGTCAGACTGGATCGGTCGTGGCCCTGGCAGGTTTCGCGGTGCAGTGGTCCTCTTAGTGTTTCTCTATATTAGGCCGGGTGGTAGATACACTCACTGTCTTTTCTCTTCACATCGAGTTGGTGGCGGGCTATCAAGTGTCTGCTTCTTATGCGACACTGATAGCCCGGATGTATATATAGCAACCAGCAAGTAGACTCTCTCTCGAGGTCATCAATCACCTTACGTGCCAAGACGCAGTCTATACATTCTATTTGAGACTTTGGGTTACCATGTGATTGTATGTTGAGTAACATACGGAGAAAAAAATTGTTTTGATGTTGACACCTGACGGATCACTGTGCTTTTGATTCTAGTCAGCGTTCTAAGGAGCCTGCAGCTTGAGGTGTACTGGGGGTGTGATGAGACTCTGAGTACAACAGCACGCGAGAGATAAAGGTATAGACTTTTGCTGTGTCTATGTGTCACTTCACATCTCGTTGTACATGTACTCAGTGCACGCTATGTGAGTTTATTTTATGGAAGTATTTACTTACTATCAGAACAAAAACGTGTAAGTTTGCAAGCTGGGTGGACCAGATAGGCAAGCCAATTGCATCATGTGATATGTGCGCGCGTGGCACGCAGGCGATTGTGTGCGGAGCTGTTGCATACGGTGAGATTTTATTGAGCATGGGCCAAAAGCTGTATCCAGTCGAGGCTGAATGTTCGAAACAATGCCGCAGTAGGTCGTTTTCTGCGTCCCTCCAATTCCTTCTCTCCCTTCAAGGAAAATAAGACGAGTATGCCTAGCAGTAGACGCAGCAGTCATAAGCTGGAGCAGCAGCACAACAGCCCCCTTTCAAGCGGCAACCAAAGCCACCACTAGCAGCTCATGTCGTTGGTTGGAGTTTTTCTTGAGAGGTCCAGTGCAGGCAAGAAGAGTGCGCCATCTAGCAGCCCGCCAGCTAACCAGCCAGCCAGCCAGCCAGCTTTCAGTACACAGACACCGCCCCCCTCACCCCAACGTTCTACACCAGAGCCACCTGGACTTGCTCTCTGGAGAGCCGGAGGTCGGCAGCCGCCAGCTGTCCCGCCCACGTGTCCGCCAGCCGGCTCTCGCTCAAGGGATAGCGGCCCAGCTCCAGCCTCAGGAGGCCGGGTAGCCGCGGCCGGAGAAACAGCACAGTGCCGGCTGGCGTGACACGCTTGCAGCCGGCCAATTCCATAACCTCGAGCATCCTCCAAGGGCCCTTCTGCGGGGGCTGCGGCTTGCACTGCTGCAATTGATCTACTGCCGGTGCTCGTGCTCGTGCAAGTGCCGGCATTGGTGCCGGTGCTGGTGCTGGTGCCAATGCCGGTGCTGGTGCCGGTGCTGGTGCTGGTGCGGGTGCTGGTGCTGGTGCTGGTGCTGGTGCTGGTACAGGTGCAGGTGTGGGCCTTCCAGGACTTGGGCCAACAAGCGCCCCCACGCGTGCGCACTTGAGGGGCATGCAGCCGCATTGGTCCCTAAGGGGCAGACAAGCCTCTTGGGCATTGGAGTCTTGCAATTTGGCAGCAGCGGCAGCGGCAGCAACAAATGCTGCGCTTCCAGACACTATGGCCGCAGCGGGCAGGTGGGGGGTTCTCTTCTCTCTTTCCCGGGCCGCCTTCCCCGCGGGGAGCGGCGCAACGAGGCGAGGCATGCCAGCGAGGCGCTCCATACGTGCGGGCTGTTGCAGGTTGACAGGTGGCGCAGCTGCACGCTGCCACAACAGCCGCAGGCGCCATCGATTAGCTCTAGCAGGACAGCCAAAACGTCCAGGCTTGTCAGCGTGCCCGCCAGGTGGCGCAACATAAGGCTCGCTGTACTGCACTTGGTTGCCTGCCGGCAGCCCCGCGCCAAGACAGCTGTCAGCGAGGCAGCTCTCTACCTCAGGAACCTGAGCACTCTGTCGCTGACGCCTGTCCTGCCGTCAGTAGCAGCAGCAAGCGATGGGCCCAGATGTCAGCAACGCATGTGTGCCAGCAGTCGGCGGGCGGCGGCAGCCGAGACAAGAGCAGGATCTCTGCCGACACGCGTTGCCGCGCGTCTGCACCATCCCAAAGGCTTTCGTAAGAGGCAACCAAACCTTTGCTTCCCGGGCTGGACGAGCACGGCCCCCTCCGCCACACTCTCCTGATGCTCTGGCGCTGCATTTGCGCTCGCCCTTGTGGCACCGTTGCCAGGTGGCAGAAGGAGCTCCCAGCTGGCGGTCGCAGAGGAACTCCTCTGGAGTCAATGCGCGAGCACCTTGCTGCATGAGGGAGGGCCACATTTTCTGGAGAGCTGGCTTGCGGGCCATACAGAGGAGGGGCTCTTGATTTGCACCCAGAGAGAGGCTTGAGCATCGCAGTGGCATGGCGCATCCCGTCGGGGTAAGTCCGCGGGAATACGGACGTGGGCGGGGACAGGCGCTGGCTCTAAAAAGCCAGCGGACAGACAACGGCGCGTTCATCACTGTGGCACGCGTGCCCCCTTGGCACACCACTGGTGCCCGCGTCATTTGGGTTCGATGGAGCCCACGGATGAGGCACGGCACAGAGCGGGGCGCGTGGAGTGTGGGTGTGGGTGCAAGCGTGAGTACGTCTGCATGTGTACCTGTGCATGTACATATGCGTGTGCAGACGCGCGCGCGCATGTGTGTGTGTGTGTGTGTGTGTGTGTGTGTGTGTGGGTGTGTGTGTGTGTGCACGCGCACTTGTGTCCTCTTCTGCGTGTGCGCACGCGGCGCGCACATGTGTGCGTGTGCATGCAAGGGCATTTGAAATGTGTCGCTTGGGTGGCTGCCTGCGCACCTCTATGTGCGTGGACTCGATGGCCCAAGTGTTCCAACATGTAAGCAGTCTCTAGAAAGCACCAAAGCTGGTGGTGTGAGCGGTGGCCCTGTGCATGGGCCTCCCTGGGTTTCACGCGCAGTACTTGCCTGGCAGCTCCAGAGCATGACGGGGAGCAGCAGCCAGCTGGACGAATGCTCACAGGTCCCATCATCGGGAGTCGAATACAAGGCGGCTAGCTTACTAAACCCTCCCACCAGCACAGGTCGTCACTTTGACGTCAATGCTTCCCATCCCCAAGTCGTGCTTCTTGGACCCGTGGCTAGCAGTGCTGGGTCGATTGCTCCCCCATCATCGTGTGCATGATGATTTCTGTCTTCAGCACCGTGTGCATATCACTCTCAGCACTGCGCTAGGACGCCTTTCAGCTGTGGGGGTTGATTTCTCTCAACACCGTGTGAGTACGACTCTCAGCTCCATGTTGCTTTCTCTCAGCACTGTGTGAGGAAGTAAGTGTGTACATGAGAGCTCAAATGACCCGCAGCATGCTGCAGGGCGTGGTTTCAAAGCACATGTGCTTTCCCAGGTTGCGAGCACCAGCACCAGCACCAGCACAAGTACCAGAACCAGCAACCATGCAAGCGAAAAGCTCAGACTCAAACAACCTGCGGTTGTGACACCAGTCAGAGCTGCCACCTCCTCACAGCTCAGCAAGCAAGCCTCCCGAGACTGAGAAGCTCTTCAAAGACAAGCACCTCTATCCCCAGGACGAGGAGGCCCCTGCAAGTGGATCTCAAGGCCATCAGCTTCAAAAATTGCATCAGTCAGTGCACGCAAAGCTGGAACGCAATAGGAGATTATATGCACAGGGCGTGCACTAATGGTTCTGTTTTAGGCCGTGTAAGTAGTGTCGGTCGTGATGCGAGAAGGTGATGTAGAATGAGACGTGGATCGTCCTGCCTAAAAGCCCGGCGAGAGAAGAGGCGGGGAGGACTCGCGTCCGAGACCGTGAGCATGGGGGGCTGGAGGATTGACACAGAAGGCAGTGGAGTGGTGTGTGCGTTTCGAGCATGCAGACGAGTACACTACGATAATTATTTGCAAATCAGCTGTGAAGAAGACTAGACGCTCATTGTTGTAGAAGCAGCGCACGGCATGCAGCCTTTTAAGGACATCGACTGGTGAGCAGTTGATGAAGTGTACACACGCGAATGTAGCGCTTCAATTTGATTGGGTCTTAGTCTAACACTGCAATCCGCTGAGCATGCATATTGCTATTGGGTGCTATAAAACCTTCGAATATGCCTAGATAAGACTTTCAATCGCCATCTGGACCTGAGAGGGCTCCCAAGAGCACCTAAGAGTGCCCAAGTGCACCCGGGAGCTAGAGCTCACAAAAGACACTAGAGAGCAGTGGAGAACCTGAACGTTCCTACAACGATGTATATGGTCCTTTTCGGGTCTGTAAGCTTGCAATGCTACATATGTGCAGCGCTGCAATCACAATTGCAAAAAGCGAGACAGGCTCTTAATGCAAAATTACTTTTTTTTGTCGCGGTCAATCGCGGTCCATCAAAATCTAGACGGCGCACCAAGCGGGACGAATTGAAGCAGAATTGAAGCGACACTCAACTTGCATATACGTGGAGGATAACCGAGCCTTTCATGGCACCTGCGAATGCAACTTGACCCTAAACTGCCCAAACTAGACCCAAACCTGCCCAAACAAGCCCTAACCTGGCCCAAAGTACTAATTTTAACCCGGAATTTTAGGCTCCCCGTGCTGCAGCCTGCTACCATGCGCCAGAGTGTGCATCTAAGCCGCTGCAAACGTTTTGTTCGTGTGAAAAGAACAGGTCCATCCCGATTTTGCGAATGAACTTGACCTGCCTGCACTGGCTTGCAGGATAGACGTCTCAATCTATCTCTAGCCATGGCCCCCCTCCGACATCCCTCTCCTTAGATACGCTACAGGATTGAGACGCTTGATAGGAATGTTTGCTTCATACTCCAGGTCGTGTAGCATCACCGCGGTGAGCGCTTGGAAGTTCCTGATGCAGTCGCTGACACAGACACAATCAGGGGTCATGCTGTCACTTTACTCGTGAAGAACAAGGGTGTGTCGCAGAAATCCTGATTGATAGTAGAAGAATATAGAGGTCCCGAAGCTTGCAATTCTGTCATTTTTTAGCGAGGACTCATGGAGAGGTTTGTTCGTTACAGTATAAAAGTGAAGTGATGGGATTGAGATATTGAAAATTGTTGGTGCAGCGTCTACTTTTGACTGGATATGGCCGAGCATAAGGTGTTTAAGGAAGGGGAGATGGAGAGTATGGTGTTAGAGCCAGGCAAGCATTCTTCTCGGGCTGTGTGGGATTTTCAAGCGTGGGACTGGGATCCTCTGACTTTTCTTGCACAACCTGTTGTTTCTGCCAGTCAAGCGCTAGAAATGACTTTTGATGAAGGGATGAACGCTCATCCAGAAGTCCTTTCCAGTGGATCTGGTGGCCAACTTTCTAGTCCTTCTGCATATCATACAGATAGCACGGGTACTGGGGAACTGTTTGGGTCGATAATCAAGGGAGACAAGAGAAAGACGGAAAGCTCCAGCATCATGAAGCCGGAGGACTGTCCAAATTTCAGAGCTGGTAGAGTACCATGCGCATGTACCGACGGGGAGGAAGAGGTTCAGCTTCTCAAGAGGCCTCGAATGCAGCGAGGGGACAATGAGAATGGATCAAACAATCCCAGGTGTCAGATAGCAGGCTGCACAGGTGACCTGACAGTGCTGAAAGGGTACCATAAACGCCATCGGGTGTGCGAGGAACATGCTAGGGTTTCCACCATCTTCCACGACGGCAAGGTGCAGCGTTACTGCCAGCAGTGTGGCAGGTCCGTCCGAATGCTCTAGCTCGATTGTGATCAGTGCCTGTCAAGGGCTGGTTTGTGACGCAATACTGAACTCATTGACAAGCACACGCAGGGTTGTGTTGGGTTTAGACAATTGCATCAAAGGTCGTTTATTTGGTACTGTGGCGCCTTGGCATGACGTGTGTGCCGATGTAGAATTGGACACCGGACACATAAACTGAGAGTTGTGTCTCCTGTGGCGTCGTGGGACATCACTCATGAATTCTCGCATCATATCATGAGACGGCATGTCATCAGGCGCCCTGTAGCCTGAATCTAGCTGGTCGTCGCACTCCCTTAAGCATGTGCCGGCAAGTGAGGCGTGGTGACGGCTGCAGACAGTATTTCCATTTGCTTATTGCTATCATTGCTGTCACTGCTGTATGTTCATTACACACAATTTTCCAGGATTCGGAACACATGGTACTACTTGCACAAGAATCGCAAGCGTATGTGTGAGGCGAGGCAGGTGTCAGTCGCATAAACGTCCCGGAAGGGGCACGGACGCATGGATGGGACAGTGCTCTAGTGCCATTCCTCACCGTCACCGTCACCATGCAGATGCGATAGTCAGCATAAGCACTAGCCTAGGGGGGACGTGAAACAGGCATTGATTGACGGCTATATTGGAATATTGCTCTCCGAGGTGCGGAGGATATGCCAGGCCTTTCGTGTGCTGATACGAGAAGCCTGGCGGCCACTACGGGGGACTAGATGCTTGCTTCACCTCTCCTCCCTTGCCCCCCCCCCCTTCTCCCTACAGGGCTCACCCTGCTCCTTAGCTCACCCTGCTCTTTCCCCCCCCCCCAAAACAACTGCGTGGCTCATCCTGCTCCCTGCATAAGTTGCGTGCTCCCTGCGAGGCTCATCCTGCTCCCCGGTCCATCCTGCTCCTGCTTGGCCCATGCTGCTCCCTGCAGAGTTCATCCTCCTTCCTGCATTGCTCACCCTCGCCTGCCCCTGCTCTTGCTCTTGCTCCTGCTCTTGCTGCTGCTGCTCCGCCTGCGTGTTCTCTCGTGCCAGGTTCCACGTGCTGGCCGACTTTGACGAGGGCAAGCGCAGCTGCCGGCGCAAGCTGGAGCGGCATAACACCCGCCGCAGGCACAAGAACAAGGACAAGGGCAAGGGCCCCTCGGCCCCCGCCCCCGCCTCCGCCCCCAGGAAGCCCAAGAAGGGCGACAGTCAGGAGCAGGCGACGGAGGAGGGCGAGGACCCCCCTGGGAGTCATTATATAGAGGGCCAGCCTCAGCCGCAGCAACAGGAGGTGCAGATGAATGGGGACCTGGAGGAGTCCAGCTGCGACGAGGCCGAGACTTCCCAGCTTCCTCCTGCCGGTACGGCTGTGCGTCCGCCACCTGGCTTGCTTGCGCTTGCACTCGTGCTCGTGCGTGGGCTCGCACTCGTGCTTGTGCTTGTGCTTGTGTTTGTGCATTGGGCCTGCACTTGTGCTTGTGCTTGCCCTTGTGCTTGTACTTGCCCCGGCGGTGCTTGTGCTCGTGTTGGCTGGTGCGTGGGAGAGTCTGTTGGGCGAACGCAGAAACTGGGACATGCGGAAGCGTTGCATGACCGTGCCTTTGTGGCGTGTCAACTGCAAGACGCGTTTCAGCCGGGGGGGGCTCCCCCTGCCCAGGCGGGCGCTTCGAGTTTGATGGCCCTGCGTGCCGGGGCTGGGGCCCCTCGCTGGTGCTTGGTCCTCTGCTCTCACTGCTCCGTGGTATTCTTTCGAGCCGTCTGGCCCTGAACGTTGTCGCGCGTGTCGATATATGTCTCCCCATGTGCGGATAAAACTCCGCCCGCGAGGCCTGCTTGCTCACAGCCTCTGTGGGGGGGAGTGCCTCCTCGCCATCAAGAGCCCCTTTGTTAGGATGCAATTGAAGCCCCCGCAGAGCCCCGGGGCACCGGCACGCGCCAGCTGTCGTCAGTGGCGGGGGCCCCGCATTCTGTTGCTAGTCTTGGGCGCTACATCTGGCTGGCTGCCTGACTTGGCTTGCCTTGTGCCTGCCTGCCTGCCTGCGCCCAGATGACGCCACGAGAGAAGGGGCAGCGCCGCTGAAAGAGGAGCCGGCAGTGCCAGCAGCAGCAGCAGCGGGGGAGCAGGAGCGGGGCCCTGAGAGGCCGCAGCAGCAGCAGCAGCCGGCTCGCAAGAGAGCGCCCCCCCGGTCCAAGAGGGGTGAGGCTGTAGCCCCCCCGCTTGCCGCCGCCGCCGCCGCCGCTGCCGCCACCACACCAGCAGCAGCAGCAGGCGGCTTGCAGGACGGGCATGTGATGGAGGCGAAGCAGGTGGCTGCGTCAACCCCCAGGAGCCGGAAGCCGGCCAATGAGAGGAGGACACAGCAGCAGCATAAGCCAGCCAGTGCTGCCGAGGGCGCAGCACAGCCTGCCAGATCAAAGGGGCAGGGACGGGCGGGAGCAGCAGCAGAAGCAGCAGCAGCAGCAGAGGCAAGCCCGGCAGGCTCTATCTCGCCCCACGCCTCCTCCGGCCCTCCCTCGCCAGCCCCCTCGGCTCCCTCTGCGTCCTCGACCCCGCCGCCTTGCCGCGCCCCCACTCCGCTCGCTTTGCTGGCGTCCTCCGAACAGGTGTCCGCGTCCCTGAGCGTCTCGTGCGTGCTGGATGGCAGCGTCTCCAACTCCCTGGGAGGCCTGCTCCCCCCGTCCTCTCAGTCCTTTCAAAGCCTCCCTTTCTCGAACCCCTCTACAGAGGCGGCTGATCTTGCCGCCCGACACCCTGGCACGTCGCTGACTTACGCGCCCCTGGGCCTCCACGTGGCGGCGTCCCCTCGTTTGGATATAGGCGCTTGCCGGCCAGGCGCGGAGGCTCCTCCCCCCTCCATGTACTCCCCTCACGCTGGCACAGGCACAGCGGGGGGCGCAAGCACCGCCGGTGGTGCAGACGCTCTTCCCAGCGGCGTCGCCCCCTTTCAGCCCCTCAGCAGCGACATGTGGCAGGCTCCAGGTCAGCTCCAGGGCCAGCTCCCCCCCCAGACGCGGCACGCGGCCCCCTCCGGCTCCTTCCTGCCTGGTGGCGTGCAGTCGCTGACCCTGAGCGAGACCTCGCGCGGCTTCGCCCCCCACCACCTCCCCTCCCCCTCCAGTTCGGCACTGAATCCCGGCAAGCTGCTTGGGGTAGCAGCTCTGTCAGCGGCCTCTTCCAACTCGGCGTTTGCACACGCCCTTCCCCGCCCTCCCCATCCCCAGTCTCAGCCGCAGCCCCAGCCCCAGCTTCAGGCTTGCGCTTGTGGTGGGGGAGCGGCTGCTCACTTCCCCTCCACCCCTGCTGCGCACCCTGGGGAAGGCCTGCCAGGATTTGCGCTGGAGGACGGGGCCGGGGCCAGGGCTGTGGGCGGCAGCTGCGGTTTCCCGAGCCTCACGTCCAGCACAGGCCCGGGCCTGAGCTCGGCCCCCTCGCACCCGCACCTGCACCTGGACCTGGTGAGCGAGCTCGTGCAGGAGCGCGAAGCGCAGTCCCTTATGGCACTGCTCTTTGACCCCAGCGAGTCCGCCAGGGATGCCGCTGCCGCTGCCACAGCCGCAGCGCAGCACCCGCACCCGCACCTGCACCGGCATCAGCATCAGCGTCAGGATCAGCATCAAGACGAGCACGCGGACCAGCATCAGCATCAGGGTCAGGGTCAGGGTCAGGGCCAAGGTCAGGGTCAGCAGCAGCAGCACCTGCAGCAGCAGCAGGAGCCTGCTGCTCAGGCGCTGTCATTGCAGGCGCACTCGGAGCTGCTGTGCCCATCACAGCCCCAGGCGCAGTTGCAGTCGCCCAGAGACCCCGCGGGCGCCAGCTGGCAGGCTCGCCATGTCATGGCCCAGCACCCCTCGCCGCCGCCCGAGGCCTCATCGCTGCCGTACGATCTGGCGGATCTGAGCGGGCAGCAGCAGCAGCAGTACCAGGCGCCTCTCCCGCAACAGCAGCAGCAGCTGATGCAGCCGCTCTTGCAGCTGCCGGGCGCCTGGCTGCCTCCCAATGGGGGGGGGGAGCAGGCGGAGGAGCAGCTGCTGTGGGCCAGGCAGCAGATGCAGAACGCGATGCAGCCCCCCCGCTACGCCTCCGCGGTAGGCCCCCTCTCCTTCCCCTGCCTCTGCCTCCGCCGTGGTGCATCACGCGCCGCCCCCTCCTCTGCTTCTGCCTGTCTTTGTGCGTCTTGCGTTTTCTTTACGGAGGGCATTGCCATTCCCCCTTCTCCCTGCCTGCCTGCCTGCCTCCAGCCAAGCGCTGGGCGTGGCGTCGGACAGGGAAGTGTTAATCCGTGACTCACTGTGCGTGCGCGTGCAGACTCCGAGCGGGCGCATGTCGTTCAAGCTCTACGACTGGAACCCTGGCGACTTCCCCCGCAGAATTCGGCACCAGGTATTTTATACTCCTGCCTCCCCCCCCCC
>WELA01008734.1:134576-148929 GCA_009602735.1 Mesotaenium endlicherianum | reverse complement strand
CCCCCCCCTCCAACGTTCTCAGTTTGGGCCTTGTAGCAGCCGTGCAGCCCACTCCAATGGGCGTGCTGAGGCCACGTGCCGGCTCTTCATCCCTCGGCACCCATGGTGAGTGGTGGTGCTGGGGGGCAGGCTGCTGGGGGCTGGCTGTAACCATTCATGACTCTCCTCGCTTGTCCTTGTAGACAGCTAGGGCTCTTATTCCCTGCTGCTGGAATGACTACTCGCCCCTGTCGTCGGTTTCATCCAGGGCATTTGTGCCCTGCCTTAGTCCTTCAAGGCGCCAATCCCTTGTCGTGGTCCATGTTCTCGCGCTGTGCGCGGGCTCTTTCGCTCGCTCGAGCCTGGGGAGAGGTCACTCCTGCCCCTGCCTTGCACGCCACAGCAGTCGGGCTATGATTAACAACGACCGCCATGGCTGCGGCTGCGGCTGCGGCTGCGGCTGTGGGGGTGGGGGTGGCGTGTAGATCTTGGAGTGGCTGGCGCACATGCCTACAGAGCTGGAGGGCTACATCCGACCCGGCTGCACGCTGCTCACGCTCTACGCGGCCATGCCGCCCCCCGCGTGGGACAAGGTAGGGCATCCTCGCACTTTCTTGCGCATGCACACACACACACACACACGCGCATACACGCGCGCGCACGCACGCGCTCTGCACTCGTGGCAGCGGCTGCTGCTGCTGCTGCTGCTGCTGCCCTCTATGTGGTGATGCCGCCCCTCGCGTGTGACAAGGTAGGACTTGCACAAATACAGTGCATCTCTTATGCTGGCTTGCACTGGGCCGGCCTTGCTGCGCTGCTGCCCTCGAAGCAGCCATGGTGCCCTCCCCTGCTTGGGATCGTCTGTTGTTGCGATTGCTGCTGCGCTGGCGATGGCGTGGGCTATGCGCCCAGCCAGGCTCACCGACTGGTGATGACGTCGGGTCAGAGGCGAGGCGTGGCGTGGCGTGGCTCCTATTGGCAGGGGCCTGCGTGCTCGCGCTCGCGCTCTGCTGACCGGAATTGCCGCAGCCTTGTGCATTTCCCCCCTCTTCTTCCTCTCTGTGTCTAGTCTGTGCGATGCGGTTGGTTTGTGACAGTGGAAGGAGAGCCGGGTGCACTTTCACGGCCTGGCATGATGCACTGCGCTGCCTCTGCCTCCTCCTCCTCCTCCTCCTCCTCCACCGCTTCTGTTTGAAGCGTACTCCCTCACTCGTGGGGGTGCCCGTCCCACTCGTATCCCTCACAGCACGTGAGAGGCCTGCTGCGCCTGCGCCTGCCCCTGGGGTGGTTGGGGTGGTGGTGGGAGTCCAGGTGCAAGCAGACGTGGGCGGCAGCCTGCAGGCGCTCACGCAGGGGCCCGGCGCGCACTTCTGGGGCCAGGGGCGCATGCTCGTCCAAGTGCAGCAGCACCTGACATCTGTCGACACAGGTATGGCTCGCGCGCGCACACACGCACGCACACCCCTCTTGTTACCAATCAGCCGGACGGCCTGTAGAGTAGCAGCAAGCCCACGGGCCGTGGAGAGGCTCCGGTGGGTGCCCCGGTGCGCGCGCATGCTCGCCTCTTGCTACGAGCCGGCCGGTCGTCAGAGTAGCAGCGCCGCCGCGGGCCGGGGAGTAGAACTGCTGGGGCCGCATTCTTCTGTGTGCCCTGTGCATTGCAAGGCCTCAGTTCCGCTGACAGCTCACTCCTTTCCCTGTTGCGGTTGCGTGCGCGTGTGTGCGTGTGTGCGCGTGCGCGTGTGCCCAGGTCACATCGACTACCTCGGCGAGATCAGGCCGCTGGATCGGCCCCATCTGACGGGCGCCAGGCCCCTGTGCATCGTGGCAGGGCGGGCCACGCCGGTGAAGCTGGCCGGGCACAACCTGCGGTTGCCCCACACCAGGTAGCGAGATGTGCCCGCCCCTCTTGTGTCCGCTTGCTCACGCCTTCTGATTTTCTGAGCTTCTAGACTCCTGCACACCCCTGCACATTCCTACGCACCCACTCCCCGTGAGCCTGGCCTAACTGTACATTAAGTTTGCGCCCCCCCCCCCCCCCTCCCCCCCTCTTTTCTAATAGTATGTCGAGATTCTCTCCTGCTTTCTGCGCGCAACTGGGAGGCTGCTTTGCTGCCGCTTGCGCTGCGCTAGCTGTCCTGTGCTGCTGCCCTGTGCTGCTGCTCTGGGCGTTCCTCTGTATTTCTGAGCCTCACCGCTGCCAGCTGTGCTGCTGCTGCTGCTGCCTTGTGTTTCACTAAGTCTCTCAGCTACTGATCCTTCGAAACCCGAGAGAGTTGACAGACGACCTCAACGTTGAGGCCGCCGGCCGCTCCTGCGGCAGTCGCAGTCATCCTCTGGTGTCCAACAAATCCTGACGCTCGCTCCTCACGTGCGCGCGTGTGCTCCTGCCTCAATCTTAATTCTGCTGCTGCTGCTGCTGCTGCTGCCACAGGGTCATATGCTCCTTCGGGGGGCGGCATGTGGTCAATGAGAGCGTCCGTCCGCCCGAGGAGGACCCGGAGCATGAGGGTGCCGGGACAGCTGCTGGCAAGTGGTGGCAGCGCGCGCACGCCCGGGAGCGCGAGCGTGAAGGCGAGCTTGGCCAGGCGTCTGAGCTGGAGTCCTTCCAGTTCCCGAGCGTCCGGCCCGGGGCCGTGGGGACCGCGTTTGTAGAGGTGAGAGTTCAGGAAACACGGGTCAGAGCGATTGAAACTCTTGAAGACTTCCAGGTCGTGTCGTCGCTGCATCAGCCGGTTTAGAGGCTGGAAAAGTAGCACGCTGTGTCCACCTGCAACATCTGTCCTTTTTTTCTACCTCGTATGTGTGTGTGTGTGTGTGTGTGCGCGCGCGCACTCTTGTGCTCATGTGTGTTTGCGTGCGTGCGTGCGTGCGTGCGTGTGTGTCTTTGTGTGTGCATCCTTGTGCGTGTGCGAGTGTATGCGTCCATGCGCGTGTTGTGTATGTGTTTTGTCTGTGTGTATATATATTTGTGCATGCATGCGCGTGAGCATGCGTGTTTGTGTGTGTGTGCACGCACAGGCGTGCTGCTCGCGACCTGAGGAATGCATGTGCTGGAGGAAGACGATGCGACAAATAACATCGTGTTGCACCTGCATCGCTGTTGGTGGGTCAGTGTCGCACCTTAAGTCCAAGCATGTTAGCGAGGCGTGTCGTTACTAGATTATTTAAGATGCCCCTTCCTCCCCCCCCTTGTCTCTCCCGTCTCTCTTTTCCTCTCCTGTTCCTCTTTCTCCCTCTCCTTCCCTCTCCCCCTCTCTCTCCCCCTCTCTCCTTCTCCCACACTTTCTCCCTCGCCCCCTCTCCCTCTTCCTCCTCTCTTGCCCTTCCCCCCGCATGCTGTCAGGTGGAGCACGGAGCTGGATGCAGCAACTTCCTGCCCATCCTGGTCGCCAGCGAGGAGGTGTGCCGCGAGGTGCAGACGCTGGAGCACGAGATCCTGGCGGAGTTTGCTTCCTCCATGCGCCAGCTGGAGGCGGCGCACGGGGGGGCCCTGGCGGGGCCCGACCTGGAGCAGGCCGTCAAGCGTGCGTCGCAGGCCCTCGTCGCAAAGGAGCAGGAGGTGCGGGGCCTCATCGCAGACCTTGGCGCGGTGCTACACGCGGCTGCTGAGGGAGAGGAGGACGACCAAAGTCAGCAGCAGCAGCAGCAGGGGCAGGTGGCGGGAGGAGAGCCCGCCGTTCACAGGATGCGCAGGCTGCCCTGCGAGGTTGCACGCTTGCAGGGCCTGCTGCATGCCAGCGTCACCAGGGGGTGGGTTGCCGTCACCAGGAGCCTCCTGAGAGCCGCCAGGCGGCTTAGCCTCTCTGCTGCAGCCAGCCCCGGGAGCCTGCCCGTGCCTTCCTCATATTCGCTGGTTGCCAGAGCAGCAGGAGGGGTGAGGTGGCGGGGGAGGGGGGGGGCAGCCGGCGGCGACTTGGCCGGCCCACTTCCCGCGTGTGGCAGGGCCGCGGGCGGCGCCAGCGATGTGCTGACGCAGGTCATGGTGGGCCCCGACGGCTTCTCTCTCCTCCACAGAAGTGTCGCCAGAGGGGACGTTGCCGTGGCCGAGCTTCTGCTGCAGTTTGCGGCGGCAGAGGCGCGCGCGTGCGGCGGCGGCGGTAGTAGCGGCGCTGCCGCCCGGTCGGCGCTGAGAGCAGAGCTTAAGTGGTGGGAGATAGGGTACCAGAGCGACGCAGGCCTCACTGTTCTCCACATGGCGGCACTCCAGCCCCAGCCCAGCTGCGAGCGCTTGCTAGAGAGACTCATTGCGTACAGCTCTCAGGTGGGTCTGCCCTTGCGACTCCTCTCGTCTCTGACTTAGGCACTGTCTCTCTCCTGCCGATCGCCGGTCCATTCCAAAAACTTTGCACGCCCATTACAAGGGACCCTTTGTTTTTTAATGATGGGCCAAGCATGCGAGGGCCCACTCCGTCAAACCATAGCTATCATTGGTTCACTGGCTGCGCTTTGTGTTGACAGCCCTGCTGCGGGCTTGAGTGACGAGGTAGCAGCAGCAGAAGTTGCTGGTACGTTGGTGGGTATTCTTGCAGTGACAGTAGCCAGCTTGCGTGCATTCCAAACTTGTACAGCTGGCTGCGCATGATGTAATGGAGCTGCATCTAGTCTGTTTGCTTCTCCAGCACGGCGGCGGCATCTTGCGGCGTGGGGAGGTGCTCTTTCAGCGCCCTTCTTTTTTGCTTGGCCATGGCAGGCGGACCTGGGGGCCTGCGCCTGCTTGTGTGTGTGCATCTAGCAGTCATAAGGTTGTTGCTCAGCACGTCATACCTGCCGGTCATTCAGTTGTCTCTTGTGTCGCGCACGGCACCTGACAAGTGCGCTCCTCTTCGCGTGCGCGTTTTCCTCCCCTCTGCCATGGCAGGCTGACTTGCTGGCGTGGACGAACGCGCGCGACGCGCGCGGCAAGAGCCCCATGGACTACGCCCTTCTGGCGGGAAACGCGTCGGCTAACCTCCTGATCGCGAGGAAGCTTGTCTCCGCTCCCGCACGTGCTTCAACCGGCGTGGCGGAAGGTGCAGGAGGGGGCGCGGCTCTATTTGCGTCACAGTTGCCCAGCCCTGCTGCTGCCGCTGCCGCTGCTGCCACAACGGCTCTGTGCTGCCGGGGCCCGCAAGCGAGGGGGGGCTCAGATCCAGCGTCTGTCGCAATTTCTGTATCCTCCCCAGGCCATCTGTCGCAGCAGTACTGCTATGATCTGACGGACGAGGCAGAGCGGCTGCCCCTCATAAGCCCGAAGGGGGCCGGGGTCGGCGACGGCAGCGAGATGGGCGGAGGAGGGGCCGGGAGACCCAGGCAGTATTTTTTCTCGAGCAAGCTCCAGGACCTGAGATGCTCGGTGGCTAACCTGCAGCGGTTCCGCGTGGCCCTCGGGAACGAGGGCTACGTCGGGCGGCGGGCGATGGTGACGACGGCCATCGTCCTCTCCGCGTGTGTTGGCATCTGCGTCGCTCTCGTGCACTCGGATCAGCTCTCCCTGTCCATCAGGAGGCGCCTGATGAGCGCCTTTGGCCCTCCAGACGTGTGACAGGCCCGGGGAAAGACGTTCTGTCGATTTACACAGAGATTATGTCGTTTGACCATGTAGAATAGATTCATTAGTGAGGTGCTCCAGCGATATGAATATTCTGCGGGAATTGTGAGCGTGTACACATGTATCGATCACTCGCCATGCCATTTTTTGTTTCCTTGAGCGTGGTAGATCAAAGGTCTCTTGTTCTCACGAATGGGTGGTCTGGCGAGTCCAGCAGGCAGCCATCTGTGGACCACGTGTTGTTTATTAAGCTCACTCCAAGCAGTGATTTATGTGCTGACTTCTCATACATGCCCAAGGTGAGGAGAGACGTGGATATGTATGGAGTCTTCTGTCAATGCTTTGCCGTTAACAGTTTTTCATTCTCCTTGAAGGCAAAGTATCCCTTTAGTTACCTCATTGACAAACCCCTTGACGTGAAGTGGATGAGTGGGCACAGGCTATGATGAATATGAAATGAATACATAATGAATTGACATGTACATTTCTGCTAGAAAACGAAAAATGCTATCAAGGGAACCTCTACCATTAATACCCATGCTTTCTAGCTTCTGTAGAAACACTAATGTCTATACATGCAAACAATGGCCTTGGTGGCAGGGAGGCAACCCAGCGAGCTTGGGTGATCACCGTGCCGTCAAGTCAACATGGGACTACACTGAATCGAGAAGCTTCCTGGCAGGTTCTACTAGCTCGAAGATGAAACTAAGTATTTCTCGTAGCCACTATTATTATAGCGAGTGAGGTGTGAAGGACCGAGTGCAGACTATTTGCTTACAAGAATACACTATCTGCAAGCGCTTATGGCAAAGTCTTCTCCTACACATTGTAAACAAAGGGTCCTTTGTGGAGAGCATGGCTTCTGTTCGTACCAACCCTTGTTGGAATGGTGGGGTCCTACTTCACCCTTGGATCTCAAAATCTTTTATGTACTACAGTACTACATAAATTGTTGGGTTCATAAGTAGGCCAATGGGCGGGCACTAGCTTCTACCCCTCATTGCTGCCCAACTCATACGTTGGACCCACGTGAGGATACCACACATGTATAACAGTGAGTTACACAAAGTGGAACGTGCACCCCTCCAAGGGCCTGCCCTCATCAAAAGAAAACAGCCCTCTCAGACTTCAGTCCCGCCTCACTCCCAAACTCTCACGGCTTCGGGGGGCAGTCCTGCTGGAGTATGCACTCGTAGGTCAGCTCGGCCAGCTGCGCCTGCAAGATGGTCGACCTGCAGCGGGGGTTCTTCCCGCGCGCCACACAGAGTTCGGAGTACCTGCTCCTCAGCCGCTTCCCGGCCTCCTCCTGGTCAGCTCTGGCGTCCAGGGCGATCTCCCGCGCCAGCTTCAGCAGGCCCTTGACCGTGGAGAAGTCCTCGTGCGCCAGCGCGAGAGGCCGCAGGTGGGTGAAGTAGAGCTTGCACCGCACGTCGCGCATGCACTCGGTGACGCCGACGGTGCTCCACTCGGCGTCGCCCGCCTGCCGGGGCCCCTGGCTGCTCTGGTGCAGCAGATACGTGATGCCGTTGTTGACGGCCATGGAGAAGAACAGGTGGTGGAACATGTGGTACGGCTGGATCTCCACGATGACGGCGTCGCGGCGGCAGAAGGACGCGGCGTTGATGAGTGCCGCGCCGTGCACCGCCACGACAACGTCCGCGTTGCGCATCACCTCCAGCTGCTGCTTGAACGACATGCCCGCCAGCTCCACCTCCATGACCTGCGTGCGCGGGGGGGCAAGGAGCGCGCGCGCAATGAACGTTTTCTGTGAGTCATCTCTCCTCGGCTCTTTAAGTATGCATGCGTAAATTTCACGGGGCCCGGTTATCACCTCAAAATGCACTGGACCCTTGTTTACTCAGGCAACTGTCATCGCTGTAAGGGGTTATGATGCACCCTAACTGGTTTAATTTTTTCCCTTCCCTTCCTTCGAGGTATGCAGACGCGTTAAACAAGTGGCCGTGCCGCGCTCAAGGGGCAAAAGCGAGGGGGGAAGCTCAAAAAAGTCAAGAGCTCAGTTCACCGCACCTCAAAGTCGAAGGAGTTGAGGACTTCGTCCAGAGCCCTCTTGCTGTCGGGAGTGAGCACGCGGCGGCCGCCGGTGACCGAGCCCGTGCGTGCCAGGTGTACCAGCCGCAGCCTGGTCCCCGGCTCCCCCTGCGGCACCTTCAGGGAGGTCACCAGCTTCTGCTGAAACTCCTGCGCAACCGCAGCACCCCCCGGAAAGGACATGCCCTGCACGCTCACGCCCACACACACACGCCAGGAAAGGACCTGTCTTAGAAAACTGCTTGCAATCTTCAGGTGCATGTTAACAGTTACTCCTCATCTGATGGTGATGCGCTCAGCCTATGCATTAGTGTGTGCTCCTTGCATTCCCCCGGCAACGCGGTACGTGTCCCAGCCGTGCATGCGCAACTCTAGAGGCCCAGTGCCTGGAGGCATCAGTATCCAGAGCATCCAGGGCACACCACCCAACACAAGCAAGGCTGCCAAAAGAACGCAATCTCCATCCCCATACCCGTCGCCAGCATGCAGGCAAGCCACAGAGGGAGAATTCACAAGTGCCTCTATACCTTGAGGATGCCGGGGACGACGGCGTGCTCAAAGCAGAGGGGGCGCTCCTCCGTGGCCCTCTCAAAGGGCAGGTCGAACTCCACCGTGCCGTCCGCAAGGGGCTTGTCGCCCAGCATGTGGTACGGCCTGAAAGTCTTTGCGGGCCCTCCCTTGTTCCGGGTGGCCATCCTCAGCAGCTGGTGGAGCAGCGTCGCGTGGTAGCTGTCGGACCCATAGAGGCGGAGCCTGCGGAGCGGAGAGACGAGCAGAATGCGGGGGGCATGGTGTCAGCACTCAGCCCCATGCAGCGTGCACAACGAGCCGGGCCAGCTGGCATCTAGTCAGAATGCATGCATGGGCGAGCTCTTGGAAACTCTTTCTGTCCCCTCGAGATCCGTCTCCCTCTCCCACCTGCCATCTCTTTATTCCTGCCGCTTGCAATCGGAACAAAAAATGGGGATCATTCATAGAATTTGTTGCCTTGCTAGAACAATGCCTCAGAAGACACATCCGTTGCCGACTCACCGCAACCAAGCTTTGATGAAACGTAAATCTGCTGACTCAAATGAGGCCCCCACACAGGAGGGCGCCTTTTTTGTCACGCCGAATCATTTTAGTAGCCCATCCCAAGCCCAGCAGGACTCCTTCAACGTGGAATCTCCACGTGCACTAGTCAATGCAAATTGCTGCAAGACAGAATTTGGTGGCAAAAGAGGGCTTACTTTTCCAAGAACCGCGGCACTCGATTCCACAGAAATTGAGCCACAGGGCGAGCAAACGCTGGCTGTGTTGCGTTGTTGAACAGAAGCAGCATATTCACCTTCTCTGCAACGACAGATTGAGATCAACGCGTACATAATCACAGGTCAAAAAGAGAAGGCTTTGCAACAATTCGCACTGACAACGAGCCAGCTAGCTTGCACTTCACATAAGCTGATGTATGAATAGCATAACAAGCTCACTGGTCTGCTTTTGGAACATGCATTTAATCTGCAATTGAAGCAAACGGGCATCAGCCCAGGCGAGTTCTCAGAATAACCAAAATATTAGAGTTTTGTACTCTGCATTGTGCTTTATTAAAGCTTTTATGAGTGGGCACATGCAGTCAGCAACCACTCTTTTCAGGCATGGATGTAACAGACGCACGAGTCCAATTAAGGAGGGGGGGATAACATGCAAAAGGCGCAACGACATATATGCATGATCACTTGCAGGTTCTGCCTGCTACCTATCCGGGAGACACTGGAATGCAAAATAAGGCAGGCCGCAGAAGTCCACAGAAGAGAATTATCTTCTTCTCGAAGACAAACATTTGAGCATGGCCGGCCTCTTCTTTGCAAGTGCTATAGACATCCGTCAGTCAAAGGACAGGGAAAGAAAGTTTGAAGGTGTGCAGAATTGAGTTTTAAGAATTAGTCACCTGTGAAGTGAGCGACGTTAGACTCAGATCGTGACAGCCCCTGTACATAGCTCACGCCACGGCGCCACTCAATCTCCTTCCTTGTTTGCATCCAGTCGCTGCCTCTCTCCTCAACGCCGCCCATGTTTGCTTCGGTTTCCATGACAACACGAAACCATCGACGAAATTCACTGGTGGGGTACTGGCGGAGAGGGCCCCCTGGATGGGCGTCGGATCCGTCAACGCCCTGGGAATCCATGGCCACGAAGGCCCGTCCATTGTGGCACAAGTTTTCGCACACGCACAGGCTCTGGAAACAGCACAGCTGGTTCTCGACTTGGTAGCAAGTGCACCTCGTTCTGTTCCTCGAAGCGCCCGTCAAGCCGTCCTCCCACCCACGAGACTGTGGGACTCGTTGCAGCTTTAACTCCGTCCGTCCCTCACAAACCGTCGTCGAAGAGATGATCATAATCGCAGCGATCGCTAGTGCTAGTGCCATTGGATTGCACATGAGGTTGCCGTTCACACCTCGTGAGTGAGGAGATTGAGAAAGAACAAGGGCTCGAGCTGAAGGACTATATATAGTGGGGGGAGGCAAGGAGTAAGGATGAAACGATGTTAGGTTTCAATCTTTGAGAGCTGAAGAAGGTTATCACATTGTCTGGGAATGCTTCAGTGGCAGCTATGAAGGCACGCTCGTACTCTTCAGCACACCTTGCTTAGTTCAGTATGCTGCAAGCTACGACCCCTCTCAGACCATTTCACACCATCTGAGACTGTCTTAGAGAGGCAACTGTTTCGCTTCTGCCGCACCCGTGTGCACCCGTCCCGTCGGGCCCCGTCGAGCTTCACTGCATGAGCTTCATGGTCCCGCATTTTGGAGTGTTTTCGGACAGTTTTGGAGTCAAGATGCACCTTCGCAGGATGGTACAGGACTAAATAAACACTTTCTTACGACGAGTCAAGTCAATTTTGTGATGTTACTTATCGTCATTATGATTACTCCTTATTAAGTCGTGCACGTTGTTATATTCAGCTCTACCAATCCTAACGACAAAGAAAGCAACCGGAAACAACTGTAAACAACAGTAAACGACAGCAGATTTGCTCCTGGATGGTCGAAGCGTTGAGAACATCCAAAACTTGGCTATGTACATTGTAGACTGTTGTAGATGGTTGTAGAGGCCCCTCGATTCGACAATATGCGGAGATTTTGAGAACATCCTTTGCTTAGCTCTGCCCGACGGTAAGGGTTTCAGAGAACATGTGAAAAATTATGGAAGATGTTTTTGGGTATTATTGAATTGCATGATAACATCTTGTTGTAAAATTAACGGAGAATTCACAGATTTTTAGGATTTTAAGCAGCATCCGCTCACGATTCTACGGGTTCAACAAACCATCTTTTTGGTTTGAGGATTCTTTATCCCCAATAAAATATACAACATCCAAAAAGTTTCAAATTGAGGTGTTTCATGGAGAAAGATGTAGACCAATGTAGACTCTAGAGATACCATGGAACTTCGGAGTTTGAAAGTTCCGAACGCTTTCAAATTAAGGTAAAATTGGCAGTATTATTTTAAATTTGCCCGTAACTGTCCAACAATATGATTAAAAAAATGCTATGGGCAGGAGATATTGGAAGCTGCAGAAGGCTTGCGAGAAGCAGGGCTGCAGCTGGGCTGCAGCGTGATGATAAATCAGGGTCAAAACGGACTATGGCCATTGACCAGGTCCAAGTACTGCCCTTCACTATAATCGCGCGATGCTCACCGAAAACCGCCGGAAACAAACAGGAAATTCTCAGGGGTTTTGATTCCTGAAAGCCGGTGTTTTGTCCAGGGCTTCGGGAAGGCCAGAGCGGGTCAACTGAGGCGAGTACAGCTGATTTTTGAGTGACTTTTGGGCTGACTTTTAGGCTCATTCCTAGGATCTGCACGGAGCTGATCGGAGCAAACCAGTGATCGACCGCCTATATGACATATGTATTACACACAGCATAGCTCTTGGAGAATGATCAACATTTGCAGTGTCCACTTTTTGAGCCTAGAGTCTCTAAATTAGCGTACAATGTTCACCTAACACCTGTCTACAACCAGCTCCAGTCCCCGGTTATGCACGACCTCGCGTATAGCTTCAAGCATCCGCTCCGGACTTCTGCTTTTAGCCTTGAAATGTTCAAAATGAAAGCAATCTATACCCTCCAAACTTTCAGTCAAAATATGCCCGAGTTGACGACGCCACTAGGGCATAAACCCCCCCCCGGGGTAGGTGAATCAATACAGGTCCCTAAGGTACTCTGTAGTAGCCCGGATCTTTCCACTTCGAAGTTTCACAAAAATCTGGTTCATCTTTTTCCCTCCCCCGGTAAGTACAGGTCTCTCGCCGAAGGTACTCTGTAGTAACCCCACCATTCCACTTTAAAGTTACTGCGCCCTCCCCGGTAGGTATATCATTGCTCTCCAAAGGTACTCACTCTGGAGTCTGGAGTCGACTCTGTAGTAGGCTGTAGCACCGATCTTTCGACCTTTCACTAGGTTAACTTCCAACCGCTAGGTACATCAATGCAGGTGACAGGTCCCCCTTCGAAGGTACTCTGTAGTAGCCCGAACTCACCACAACTATCGTTCTGAGTCCCGACTCCGGAGTCCTGACTCCTGATGTGCTTGAAAAAACCATGGACTCTTTCCTATTCTTTTAGTCTGAAACTCAGGCCAGTAGGCAACAAGTGGCGTCACGTGACGTCCTGCACAAGTTCAATCTGTGTACAACGGCTACATCATGTACGAAAATGCTCGGGCTGCCGATTCCCGAATCCGGATAATGGCGGGTTACTATATGGTTACTCTAGCTTTACTGCCTCGAGTCCGAGCCTAGTATACGCCCTGAGAATCCTGCATACGATACATAGGTGTGAGCAGGTTTTGAGACCTGTACACGGTGAGATGATGACATAGGTGACATTCACAGTTCCTTCCTCTTATGAACTGCCGAGCATGACTTGAGCTTGTCGGATCAAAGAAATAACGTGGACAAAGGCACAGTCGTGCTTCTGCAAGTCCTTTAGTCCGAAGGAGGCTACGATGGGGTTGCAACACTTTTATACTTAATGTGTCACAAGTTACGCGGAGCGTGCATGGAGAAGGCTGACGTGTTGTAAGCTATTAGCTTCAGGCCGCCTGCCTCCGTGGCTATTCGGGCTGCTTGTGTGGGCAGTCTTTCCTGCGAACACGACATTTAGGGAAGACGAGCAAGGTAGGAGAAAGAACAAGACGTGAAAGACATGCAGACGTGGAAAAGGATAATCTGAATGCTATCTTGGCGTGCTACCATCCGTCTCCAGCATGCAGCATGCTTTGAAACGACATGTTTCAAGCTTAATGAAGCATGCGCCGCGAGCGCTATGCACGGATCAGAGGGCCCATGGCTTGCTCCACGCGAGTTTAATGATGGAGCAGCAGGCTTTCACTACTTCTCCAACAGTTCCACCAGGCCGTTTTCAGGTGTTCAATGTAAGAGCTTGCACTTTGCACGCTGCTGGGCCTTCAGGTGTGTCGGTGAAGATTTCGTATCGGCCTCTCACCTTAGATGATGCAATTCGGGTCGTCAGGTGTACAGATCAAGAACTGGTATCGGCCACCCATCTTACATGATGCAAATCAGGGTCAAGAGAGGCCATGTGACACTTGGCTTCGACAGTAGGCCAGTGGCACTTTGATGCCTGGTGTGATCGAGATTGCATAGCCTGAAAACACTCCTGAAGCAGTGGTAAATGAACATCTCAACACTTGCCAAAGTTGCATGATGAGGGCGTGAGCAGGGCTTCAGTACTGCTTCCTAATTTCACCATACCCTTCCCTTCCTCCCTCCTTCCCTCTTACGTGGTCCAACCTCCAGCTTCACACACCTTGGCATGGCCGACTATGATGCTCAGGGTTAGGAGTTGGGGTTTGGGAAAAGGGCTTCTGGTCTGCGTCGAGGACTGATTCGGATCAAATAACCCCAAGGCATGCATGCATGCCCCGATGGCGTGGCCCTAGGAGTCTCCGCGGGAGCTTCTGACCGGCTGGCAGCCTGCCTTGCTGCCTGCCTTTCTGAAACTTTGCATATCACTCGTGTAAGTGCTGGTCAGCTCTGCTCTGCCTACATCACACTCAGTGGGCTCTCCTCTCACAAAGAATGAAGAAATTTACTCCTGGCAACACCACGTGGGCCGGAGCCCTGTTCGGCCCCAATCGGGGCCTTACTGGGCCCCGTGCCAGCTCAGCTGGGCCTTTTGCTATGTAGAGTACCCCTCTCGTAGAGAGCTGATTGGCTGAAGCCCGACTCCCTTATTCTGTAGCCCTTGCCTCCATAAACCCGGACCCTTAAACCTCAGAACTAATTTCAGGTCTGGTGCTGCGATGGGCAGAGGTATGCAACCTCGGCCCATGCCCATCGTCAAGCCCCAAGGCTGCCCGAAGACGATGGGCAGACCGCCCGAGGCCTCCGGGCAATGGACGACCTGGAACGGCTGGAGGGCGTGAATGAATTCCACCCCACGTTCCGCTCAAAGCTGGAGGTGACCAGTCGCTGCCAAGTGCCGCCAGCTGGCCTACCTACGTCCTAGACTCATGCTCTCCAAACCACCCAAAACCCTTGACCCTGAATCTCCAAACATTTGAGTTGCATAAGATCAGGAAATCATATTACAATGAGCAGCCTTCTTTCTTGGCGCCTCAGCCCCTACCTCCGGCACAACCCCTCTGTCGAAAGGAGCTTCGCCTTGCTTGCACGTGCTGTGCCCCTCCCCTAACCTCAGGTAGGCTCCAGAGGTGATGCTGATGATGACTTCCAGAAGGGGGGAACTTTTTGCCGGGGGGGGGAGAGTTTGGGGGCGGCGGAGGGGC
>WELA01008734.1:108445-133828 GCA_009602735.1 Mesotaenium endlicherianum | reverse complement strand
GGGGAGAGGGAGGCGGGGACTGGGGGAATTGGGGTGAGGTGAGAGGGAGGGCGGGGGCTATGACGTCCCAAGAGCCAAAAGAAAAAGCAAGTGATAGTTTGTATGGGTGTCATGCGTGAAACCAACTGTTCTGGACCCTGCAAGCTGGGGGTTTGCTTCGTCGTGTTTGGGCCCAGCCCGGCCCGGCCACGTCAAGCTAAGCCCAGCCAAGCCACGTGTCGCACCACAGAAGGCTGCTGTCTCCCTGGCTGCCGTTCGCTTCACACGAACAGTGGCACTCTTAGTGTGGGGCTTGTTGTTGTCCCTTGAAAACAAGTGGCCGTCGAGCAGGCCTTTGGGTAGCTTCTTGACTTCTGCTGTTATTCCTTTTTGTTTCTTTTGCACTCGGAACATCTCTCTCTTAGGAGTGGCTTCGTTTGAGAGCAGGGGAGCCTATCCATGGCTTTTCGCGGTGGGACAAGGGAGGCGGGATGGATGAGGGCAGAGGAGGATGCAGCGAGGCCCCTATGGCTGTAAGCACCACTAGCAGCATAGCATCAGGAGAAATGACGGCGCGTGCAAGCCGCGGTTTGTCGCGAGGCGGGTTGGGAGGTGGGGGAGGGATATGGCAGCAGGCATCTCCTGATCGGGTGGCGGGCGGGAGCAGGAGGCGAAGGAGGCCCTCCAGCTGGCGCTGGCGCGCGACAGCAGCGACCTGCGCGCGATGGTGGCCCTCGCTCGCCTCCACCTGTCGTACAACGGGAACGGGCTCTCGCCCCACAGGTGCCCCCCGAGTTCGGTCGCAGGCGGGGCTCTCTCGCCTCGCTGAGCTCTTCTCTCGCTCTTCAGCCAGAATGTGAGGACAAGAAATGCGGACGAGAATCAGTACGGGTGCGACATGTATCACTGAGGATTCCGGGCCAATGTGCATCGGTGCCCGTCAGGGGTTTGCTGGTTTTGTGTTTGAGAGGAGGGTTATACGGGGGAGAGGGGGGAGAGGGGGAAAGGAGAGGGAAGGGAAGGGGAGGGAAGGGGAGGGGGCGGAGCAATTGGGGGGGGGCATGGTGTATGCTGCTGTTATCTGACCAGCTCTGCCGGGCCGACGGCTTGCTCTGCAGGGAGAGGCAGTGGCAGTGGGTGGGTAACCTTAAGTGTGGCCCTTTGGAAATGGCCATGCAGATGAATGGAATGGAATTAGGGCTCGAGACTGACGTTGAGGCAAGGTTCAGGGTCTAGGGGAGAAGAGTTTTGCGGAAAAAAAGGGGGGGGGAGTGTTGCTGCGTGGAGGGTTGCTGCCCCGTCAACCGTGTTGCTCCTGCAGGATGCGCTCGCCCACCTCAAGAAGCGCGTTGAGCCGCTATTTGTCGCCACCATTCATGCTGAAGTCTTTCTTTGCGTCTCTGTATGTGTGTGTGTGTGCGTTTGTGTGTGCGCGCGCACACACACGCGCATGCGCGTCTCCTTGAGATTTTGTCCAAGATCCTGTGCATGAGAGAGTGTCTAAAGGTCGGCTCATGCTGGCACCCAGATGCCTCGCCACGGGAGTGGTGCAGTGCAGCATCCTCGTCTCATTCACATTATCCCAAACTTAGCCTCACAGAAGTCGGATTTGTACGCACAACCGGACCCGAACACAACCCTCACTACAAACTCTAACTCAACGCCCAACTCCGAACCCACAACCCAACTTAAACACGAACCTGAGTTTGAGCGCGCACCTGGGCCCTGGCCCGAGCAAGCGAGCCACGACGGCGTGATTTTTTTCTCTTCCTTTCTTTATAACGTCGCCGCTTCCCGGCACCATAACAGAAATTGCGTCTGCCGGCTCTGCTCTAACCTCGCACTGACTGACTCTTGTAAATCCGTCCTCTCATTTGTGCGCCACCCCCGCCGCCGCCACTGCTGCTGCTGCTGTTGCTGCTGCGGGGGGACCGGGGACTTTTTAACGGATCATGATCGCGTGCGCGAATCCCCGCCCCATCCAGCGGAGAGGCTCTGTTAGTCCAAGCGGCCGACGCCGGCCTGGCAGACGCCCAGTATGAGCTGGCATGCTGGCTGCGCTCTCAGGTACTGCCTCCCACTGCCCTCCTCATATTTTTTAGTGTACGTTGATGATGCGGCGTTTGTTGCACGACAGCAGCGCTCAACTTCTGCCTCAGACAGATCGGCAGTGCGTGGGTCCGTTCTGGTAGAGCAAAGAGAGAGGGGCGGGCGAGGGCAGGTGCAAGAGAGACGACGCACTTTTTGTTTTTGGCGCTGGCTGAGACACCCGATTTGTCCCAAGTTTGCCTCCGACTTTGCAGCCACCCTGCCAGCCAGTCATTTTGCCACGGTTTCAATGACGATGTGCGCACCGGGCTCGGCTGTTGTCGCATTGACGCGACAAGAGGCCGCCAATAGGTGAAAAAAACTCTCCTGTGAGTCGGGAGGCGCGTTGCCTACGAAGCAACGCGCCTCTCAGGCACACAGAGGAAGGCCTGGAAATGCTTTGGCACTTGCTTTGGGGCTCGCACCAGGGCTCGCTGTCAGGGTCACGGTTTGCTTCCGGTAGAGTTGCCCTAGGGTCTGCTTCGGATGTGCCTTAGGGTTTGCTGCAGGCTCTGCTCCGGGGTGTGCTTCAGAGTTCGCTCCAGGGGCCGTGTTCCCTTCCGCCCTGCAGCAACGCCGCTGCGGTTGCGCCACGGCATGCTGGACAGACACGAGAAGATTCAGAAGAAGCCTGGACGTGGAGTGTTGTGGCGGGCGTGGGATGGCTTGCAGGCTTCTTCAGCAGAGGAGGAGCAGCAGGAGGAGGATCGGCAGCGGGGCTCTTCCGCAGCCAGAGCAACGCAGTACCTGGTAGCCGCTGCCCAGCAGGTGGGAGACCTCGACGCCCGGGTGCGCGCGTGCGCGCGTGCCTGCGCGCTCGCGCGCCCCCGCCCGCCCACGTGCCCCAGTGCCACTTGGGGGCGACTCTCAGGGGGGCACTTTTGCGCATTCATGACCCCGGCCGTGTGTGGGCGTGCGCATGCTACCCCCCTCGCAAGCTGGCTCTTCCTCGGCGTTTGCCCCCTCGGTGGGGGGCTGCAGGGACCTGCCGCGATGAGAAGCTGGGGTGCCGCGCTGACTTGAATGCTTTCTTAAGGGCTCATTGGGTGGGCGGCGTGAATAGGAGGAGCGCACTGATGGGCTGCGCACCGCCGCTGACAGAAGCTGGGCTGCTGCAGCTCGCAGAATTGATCACTTTCTTCCTTGGCGGGGCAGAGGTGTGAACAGGGGCATGAGGACGCAGTGTTAGCTGACCTTAGCCGCTCTCTCTGGGCGGCATTGTGTAAGCACGGACACACACACGCGGTGTCGATAACTCAATCGCCTATTACTGGCTGGGGGCCAGGTGCAAACAGGCGCTCACTGGGATGGGCCGTTTGCTGACCGGAAAGTCTCTGTTGGGTTTCATGGTTTCTTACTTCTCAACGTCGAATTCGTTCGCGTGCAATGAGTGCGCACTACAGTCAACAAAGTTGAACACGTGGCACATAACACCAAAATTGTTCCGGAAGTAAAGACTCTGGAGAAGTCCAGACTCAGTCGCAGGGTTATGCAGACGCGCTGTCGCTGACCTGATGCGCTCTCTCTTTGGGGCGGGGAGGAGGTGTGAATAGGGCCACGCGGATGCGCTGTTCCTCCTGGGGGTGGCGCGCTACGCCGGCGACACCATGGCCCGCGACGTGGCGGCTGCACGCCGCTGCTTTGCTGCTGCTGCCAACAAGGTAAGGGCCCCTCTCTCTCTGCCCTATCGTAGCTCCTCGGACAAAAGCTCGAGGGGGTTGCGGGTGACTGCTTTGCTGCTCTCCTGGATAAGGAGAGGGCTTCTTCCTGAATACAACACTAGCTCCCTTGATGCGCCAAAACTTGGCGGCTGCACGCCGTTGCCTTGCTGCTGCGACCAACAAGGGTGAGGGTCCTTGTCTCTGTCTGAGCGTAGATCCCTCGACAAAGCAAGTCCTCAGCAGCTGCGCGCCACTGCCGCTGCTTTGCTGCTGAGGTGGACAGGGCAACGGACCCTTCCTTTCTCTAATGGTAGCTCTACTTTCACTGGTATGCTTAGCTGCTGCTTTGCTGGCGCTGCTCCGGGATAAGGCTAAGGCCTGCCTTGCTTTGGGCAAGGGTAGCTCCCTTGACCCTGGGAGAACTTGGCGGCTGGACTTTGCTGCGGCAGCCGACAGGGTGGCAGCAGACCGGGTGACAGCCTGCCCTGTGTCTCACAGCCACCACAGAGAGCAAAGCTCGCAGGACGAGCATCGGGAGTCGTAACAGATGCCGCCTGCTGCGGGGGGCGTGTGTTTTACTCTGAGCTGCTCGAGGACTCGAGGAAAGTGCTCACGCCGAGCATCACGAGTCGAACACGTGCCCCCTACTGCCGGGGCCTGGGTTCTGCTCCGAGCTGCTCGAGCTCTTGAGCGAGTAGGTGGCTCCTTCGATGGGAGGTTGGCATTGTTTCTGGCGAGCGGGTGGAGGACCGGAAAGAGAGCCGTGGGACAAACGAGGTGTGGGAGTTGTAGGGGAAGGGGCTGTCTTGGAATAGGGTGAACGGCTTTAGTGAAGGTCGCCGTTGTATCGTATACATAGAGAGGGGGTGACGAACAGGGGCCGGGGTTGTGCGATGCGTAGATGTCGCGGGGAAGGAGCTGTCCTGCAGCAGGGTGTTTGGCTTCAGCGACGCTCTCTGTGGCAGGAGACACAGCGCTCTTGGAGAAGGCCGAAAGCGACGCTGGCGGATGAGAGGGGAATATGGGATATGTGGAGAATATATATATATAAGGGGAACATTGAATATAGAATATGGATATGTATATATATATATATGTATATACGCGTCACATTCACTGCCATGCGACAGTGCATTGCTCCTGAGACACTGCGTGATGCGTTGCATGGGTGAGGTACTCAGACACACATCCGTAGCAATATCCTCCCTCGGACTCGCACTCAATCGGTGGCTTACTTTTTCTTTTCCTCCGTCTTCCGTTGTGTGCCAGGGCCACTTGCAGGCAGCCACTGCATGCGGAGCTTTGCTTGCCCAAGGTAGTGCGCTTCCGATCCCTACACCCTTTCCTTTCCTGCCCTTGCTACTAGGCGGGTAACCCTGAAGACTGGTATAGCAAAGTATTTAGCCGTTTGCAGCTGAGATCCTCTGAATGGGCGTTTGCCCCAACAGCCAAGGCCCTTGGATTACTCTACGCGGGGTGCACGCTCTTCCCATTGGCAGTGCCACTTCAGTGTTCTCTCGTTTGAGAATGTGTTTGTGCAACGCTCAAACTCAGGATGGGGACTTGATGTGTGGTGTGTTTTCACCATCAAAGGTCAGTGCGCCCCTTCGTTAGCCTCAGGTATTTACGTGTGGTGTGGTATATGTGAGGAGTCGACCTTTGTGTCCAACATCTCTGAGGATGATGAGTTTGTGTCCTGGCCGGACCTTGAGGCGATGGGGGAGGACGGTAAGAGCGCGGTTTCAGGTAAGGGGGATTGTCAGGCATGCGCCATTTTTCACCAAGCGTGTCATTTCTTGCAGGCAGTGGAATGAGATCATTGGGGGCTCCAGGAGAGCCTAGTGTGGAGCGTGAGCTCGTAGAAATTGCACAAAGTGATAGACTGAAGGCTCGTGAATATTTTGAGGTAGCAGCCGAAGGTGGGGACGCACTTGCCCTCGCTTGGCTTGAATCTGAAGCTGAAGGTCATTAAAGAATTTGAAGTGCATTCGGCCGAATGTCAAAAGTTTGTGTCAGTAAAGTGTGGGGTGTAGTCATTTGCTTACTCTACTCGAAGCAAAAAGCATTCAGTGGGTCACATCAAAGTGTCTTGTGTGATTAGTGAGTTGTGTCCTATATGTGCATGTTGCAATTGTCCAACATAACGCTCTTCCACTTGTGTACATTTTGTTTGGCATGTTGATGTCTTCCAGTACCTTGACGTTCAATAATGTGTGATATTGTAATGACTTTGCATGTTCAGCTGTGTGCTACTCCTCATTATAAGAGATGTTGCCCAACATGTATTAGCTTGAGCAGATATTGCCGTCTAATTGAAGGCCGCTTTAGATGGCGATAGACTGGTTATGCAAAAAGAGGTTCTGTGGTGGAATAGTTTCTACTCAAGCATTTTATTGTGAAGCGTGTACTACTTGTTTGACAAAAGAATGTATTGGTGCAAAGTTTTTAGTTTAAGCACAAATGCATGTGTTACACATGGTTTCCAATTCTCGTGGTTTAAGAAGGTCTCCTTATCTGATTTTTTAGTTTTCACCTTAGTCAACAGGTAAGTTGTTTTCAATCATCCCACACATCCACATACACGGGATATGTTTGCCCGCCCGCTCGATCCTGCGCTTACAAACTTACTTGATTGGGAGCACTCAAACCACAAAAGCTCATTGAAATTACATAGAAGAATCATAAAATCCTCAAATTAAACTAGACTTCTTTCATAAGACACACATCGTACTCACAAATTAACACTCCACATATCACCTTGAGTACGTAAGATAAAAAGTTTGAAGTGCACTACAATCTGTCAAGCATTACAACACATATGATGAGAACAAGAAGTAAAGTTAGTGTAATTGCTCTATGTGAAGGTTGTCTATTACTAACATTTATGCCTTCATCAAGAGTTCACGACTCAACTCAACTCAACTCAACACTTTCATACGTTATTCTTAATTCCAATGCCGCACTATCTTGTGTGTTTGTTCGCTTGCTCTGACAAACTAGGAGATGTTTGAATGACGTATTGTCTTGAAAGTCGCCCCTTAGTGGTGAACTTCGGCTGTAGTACACTGGAAACCCAAACTGCTCGTTAAAAAGTAGCTCTCTGGCTTAAAGCCGTCTGCATCAGGGCTGGTTTACAGTGAGCACTCGCGTAATGTGCTATTCCGCCGTTCGCTCTGCTTTCTTTTCTGCCATTCAACTTTATACACATACTATTGAATTTCAAAATGACGAGTACCTTGGACTTTTGGTTTACAGTGCCCACGCCTTATAAACTATTCAAACGGGGGTTAAACGCCCCAACCTAGCATGTCAGGATTTGAATGACCTTTTTCCTCAGACGAAACGGTCACTCTCAAATTCACTTCAAATTTCACTCCAAATTTCTGCACAATTTGGTATCAAATTTGAGCTCTTTTTTTGTTCCCGCTCGACATCGAAACCACTTCACTATATACTAGCTACTCCTAGTCTCTCCTCTCTCTCCTCCGCCCCGCACACACAAACAGGGTTTTATTTATTATCATACAACGTCGTGCATAGGTATCCTGTACTACTTTGATCTCCTCCGCTCCGCACAAAATCCTTGAAAATAGTCAAGCCGTTTACTTATTCTATACGATCCTATTCTAGTCTCTCCAGTCAAGCCGTTTCTTATTCTATACTAGCCTACACCCTAATTGGCTCCGCATACTCGCATCCTCCGCCCCGTACACTAGCTACTCTTCGCGTTTTCCATTCATTGCTTCTTTTGAGGTTAAGAATTCCTAGCTTTCGTTGAGAGATAATTGCGAAGTGAGATAACCTTCTCTGCCTTTGCTGCTATGTAGTTGCGGTTTTTGGTGTGCGTTGCTTTTGGCACACAAGAATTCACAACAGGGAAAAGGTACAAGATAAGTACCATAGAAGGGATTTGACAAGACCTTTTGACATGTACGTTCACGTACGATAGTGGCTTTTACCGGACAAAAGAGATGATAGCAGTGTATGTTCAATTGCAGAAAACTCAAATGACCTCGATAGGTCATTTGAGTTTTGCGCTGTAATGCCGAGTTTTGGCTTGTAGTTCAATTTTACAAGACCGTCTTTTCAATTATGAAACAAGCCCAAAAACCCACTGTAAACCACATTTGGAACGTTGATAAACAACATTGAAAGCATCACTGTACTCTCGGGTAAACGCAAGTACATCTGAAATAGACAGTGGCAATAATTAGCGCCCACTATAAACCATGTTGCGACTACTATCCGTTTGACGGTGCCGCACGCGCAGCGCAAGCTACAACCACCCAGGTACGGAAAGTCAACGTTGACTCACCGACCACTTGACTGATTACGTCGCAGTCAGCGGTTATGTCGACGTCAAGACCACTGGCAAGGGGTCAATGTCAATGTGCCCCACACCCAGGGATGGGGGAGGTTTTGACAGCATAGACAGCCGCGAGGCTAGAAGCTGGGGATCAGTGATGAGCCGCCCAGCAGGTACCAAGTCAGGTACTGTGTGACTGGCAGATTAAGCCAGGATAAGGCCGCAATGCCCAGATAGGTTACGGCCGCCCGGTTGGGAATCTTGAGCAAGTGGCATTTGCTTGTACACGCTGCTCAGGAGTTCTTAGCCATGAGCCAATTAGGCGTGACTGCCAGCTGAGAAGCTAAGCAGCCACGCGCGACAGTCACGAGGTGTGCATGCATGCTGAGTGACTACTAGTTTGAGTTGAGCATGGATAGGCAGATCGACATGCAGCTAAGCCTTGTGACTAAGCACGGCATTCTCGAAAGATGACGCTGTGTGGTGCCTGCGAAAGGCACGAATCTTGCCTGAGACATGTCATTCACTCTCACGCACCTTTGCCAAGGAGCAGAAGGAGCAGAAGGAAGGAGAAGAAGGGCGCGAAGAAGAAGAAGGAATTTCCAAGGCCATTGGAGAGCCGAGGCCCCACGCTTCTGCCGACGGTGAAGATTCTTCTCAGTGTATCATAGATAAGTTAGAATTGTAGGAGTTCCCAAAGAGGGAATCTCACTGTTGAAAGTAGGAGAACTGCAGAATAGAATCTGCTAGAAGATTGGCACAGATTCGGCCGAACGCCACAAGTGTGTGTGAAGCAGCCTTAAAATGGTGAGTTGTGTGTTAGTTTCCAAGTACTCAGAAGTCGCATTCGCATCTCGAAGAGGGAGAGTAGTATTGACAGATAAAGCTCTCAGTGAAGAACTGAGTGAGCCTAGCTTGGCAGTGAAGAGCTGTTAAGGCGCGGTGTTAAGTGAAGAGCTTGACCCAGGCCAGCATAGACGTGTAGCTTCAGAGTTTTGTAAGCTGTGACTTTGTGAAAGTTAAGCGAAAGCCTGAAGGGCGATTTTCTCTGAATCTGACGTTGTATGTCAAGCTGCTTAGAGTGTGACTTCTGCAAACTACAATTTGCTCGCCTGTGAACCCAAGAACCTTAAGGCATAAAGCCTATGTGGAAGTAAGAGACTTCCGTCTTTGTAAGAGGAAATAAGGCAAGGCAAGTATTTTTAAAATTTTCTGCTAAGTCTTAGGATAAGTAGATGGTGAGAGCTGGGTAAAGGAGAACGTTGCTCTGAGTGTTGGTCATGGTTGCATGGTGCAAGTTCAGGAGCCCAGGGATGGGTCAACCTTGGTAAGGCTTGTCACCAACACACGTGCGAAGGTTGATCGACCATGTTTGCCCACACGTGAAGAGGGCCACCGATACATCGACCAGGTGGAAGGCACGCGTGCTGGAAGGCTACGCACGGGCCGAGGGACCGACACTCTTAGGCACGACAACCAGCCCTTAGGAATTCATTCATTCTCCCCTCCATTTATTTATTTCAATAATTAGCCAAACACTTTGTAGCACTTCGCAGTGCTTTATAGTAACCGACAAGTTTTCCGTGATTGCCTCCAGAGTCCAGCCACCTCCAGACTCCAGAGGTCCGTCGAGGATGATGAAGGACCTTCCCAATGCCCATGCGCCCGCTTGTGTCCCTCGAGCACCTTGGAGCACCTTGGAGCATCTTGGAGGTATCGGAGTTACACGTAGTTGCACGTAGTAGCACGTAGTGGTTCGCTGACGTCACACACACAGGCTTCTGGCAAAATAACTGCAGTTCACTCAATTCAACAATGGTTGACTTTGCGTAGGACAGGTGTCAGTAGCACAGGTAATCGACCGCGTGTGACTGTATGCCAGAATCACAGTGTCCCTTCTGGTGCCTTCAGTTGTTCGCCTGCTCCTGTCAGCTGATTGCCATGTAACATTAATTGTTCCAAACATGCAGCAGCGGTTATGGTGCAGGCCAGTGCAGGCAGTAAAGTGGTCCAAGCGCCTCGTGATTCTAATAGAGCGATAAGAGCAAAGAGTTGACCATCGTCATAGCGCAGCACATTCGGAAGGCGGACACCAGCCTTTGACAGTGACAGATTGAGGACGCGCAAGGCGATCCATTTGTAGCAGGCATGAAAATGGTCGCGAGCCCCTTAGCTCGGCTTTAGGCTAGGAGTATAAGGTGTCAAGCGGGCATTGTAGGTTTCTGAAGCTTCTCTAGTTAGATATGTATCAATTGGGAAGGGTGTAGAAGTTGCGGGTGCCAAGGTGGGCACTACAACTCTTGATTTGAATGATCCATAGATGTAAAAGCTGTCCTTCGAACTTCCTTAGAGCTGCTATTTTGCATCATGGGCACGGCGTTTGTGAAAAATATTTCCTCCATGCTTAGGCTTCAAGCACGAGTCATTAAAAGGGGCACTCCGAGTTCAGCTTTTGTATATTGGGCTTGATTTAATTCGGAAAAGGGAGCAATAACCTGCGCCCTTTTTTTTTTGTGTTGGTCTTTAGGACAGCACTTAATTCGGGAGCTTTATACGAAACCACGTTTCTCTACCACGTCTTTTACCCTTTATAGCTATGCAAAATCAATCATATGCTAGTCCACAGCTACTAGTGCGAGGAGAACCTGAAGAGCTCTCTGGTAGAAGTCCCACCACAGGGCGATTATTTGTAACCAAGAAACTGCTACTCATTGGCAGTGCCGGCGTTGGCAAGTCCAGCATCCTTGCAAGATTTGCTGATGATGTGTTTAAAGGTCAACTTACTGCACGAAGTTTCTTACTTCAGTACTTGAGACAGAAAGCTTTGCGTAGCGTCCACAGACATATTCAGGCCATGCCTATAGACAATGCCTGACAACAACATGTGTTCAACTTCACATTTTGCTGCCATATGGCATTTGCCTTGTAGTTTTTGTTTTAAAGCAGGATCTCATTCTGGGCATATGATAAAGGCAAGGTTTAGAACTGGACTGAAGGCTTCATACTTGGCACAGTAGTTGCTCTTTAATTATTATGTGTAAACCTGGAAACATCAGGACAGATTGAGCTTGTCCCCGACGTAATGCAGTTGACAAATATCTTCTTCGTATTTCCTTTTGCAGAACATTATGTGGCCACTATAGGCATGGACTTTCGTGTGAAGACGGTGGAAATTGATGGCAAGGTGAGCTTGTTGTTGTAGATGTATCTCAAGGTGACAAAGATGGCACGAAACTAAGTTGACTGCAAGCCTCTGACATTCTTTAGTGCAGAAGGTGGCATGTTAACAGAAGTTAGAGGGGAACTTAACAAAAGTTAGAGGGAAAGTAGAGTGAATATGTCATTATTAGGACCTCCTTTGCTCGATGCTGCTAAGAATGGCGAGGTGGCTGATTTGGAAGCTGGCTGTGAGAAAATTGTGGGTCAGGCAGTGAAGCTGCAGGTTTGGGACACAGCAGGCCAAGAGCGCTTTCAAACAATCACCTCATCCTACTACAGGTTTGTCTCTGCCCTCTTAGTTACTGCAGGACCTCCAGGCTTTAGTGGTTGGCTTTGAGGCTTTCTTCTGAGCTCTACATGCCATTTGGTTCCTTCTTCCTCCGTGAGATGATTGTTTCAGTCTGGGCATCTTCTTAAATAAGTACATGGACCTGCCAGCAGAATCGCGAGGGGACTTGGTGAACTTTGCAGACTCTACACACAAAACAGTTACAGAGCTACACGTTCTTTGATTATAATATTTGAGCCACGTGTGCATGTGGGACAGGAATGCAGATGGGGCTATCATTGTGTACGGCGTCGACAACTATGACAGCTTTGCTGCAGTGCAGCGCTGGATTGCAGATCTCAATCGCTGTGCCCCTGCAGATGCCATGAAGCTGCTGGTGGGTAACAAGAGTGACCTGGTTGACGACCGGGTGATCTCGGTTCGTTCCCTCAAAAATCCAGTCTTCCTTCTGTATGAAGGAAGTTACTGCAAGGCTTGCCTTGATGCAGACCCCAATTGACCACAAGCTCACTTACTTAGCTGATCCTTTTGCTTTTACTTGTGGTCTACACTCTATTTGACGTGTAGTCCTGGACCAGATTTGGTGCTCTCATGTTGCTGAGTGCTCTCTACATGTTTCTTAAGGAGCACTATGTAAGGATGTACGTGTTGCAGGAGCAATGGATATGGTGCTTTGACTGAGATATGCTGTTAATCGGTCTCTTCTGAATGCAGGAGGAGGAGGGACGGGCGCTGGCGAGCAGGTTTGGTATGCCCTTCCTGGAGGCCAGTGCAAAAGCCACGATAAACGTTGACCAAGCATTCCTCACGATGGCCCAATGCATGCTGGAGAATGAGAGAGTACATGCTTCGCCTCCATCCTCTAACCTCATACGTCAATTGCAGGAAGAACGTCCCAAACGAGCATCCCAAACATGTTGTCGCCAATGAGATGACCATTGATGCATGCATGCCTGCCTGTACATAGGGATGTATTGTTAGTCTTGTCAAATGCTAGCTGCAAACATGTGACATCATTATGGGAAATTTCAGATGACCCCTCCATGCATGTTTCGATCCTACACCACACACAGCGATAAGTAGTTGATACGAGAATGTGATTTATGATTTGTAGGATTTTAAACTTGTAGAGCTTAAATTTGTGCACATCCTTAGGTATGTCAAGAAAAGCTGTGAAGCAGATGCAGAATGTTGTTTAGGCGTTATTAATCAGCAGCATATTTCTGTGTGTCTCACACTTCTCTTCCTTAATGTCATAAATGTTCTTCGAGTGTCACACGGTTCTGAAATATGATGCAATCATCTTCGTTATCGTCATAGTAGTGCCCTACATAGGCTGGAGATGGCACCTGCAAATACACAGAAAATCGTAACATGCATTATAATGGAAAGCTACTTCAAGTTTCTACGATAAGTATTGCTCCAGGAGGGCAACCGTGCAATAATTGAGACTACTCTAGAAGGAAAGAATCACCAGACAAGCAATCGGTATGCCCGAGGATCACAAGAAGTCGGAGTCTTTCAGCCACTTCTGACTGCTAATCTCAACCACTGCACGATACAACATTGGCACTAGAAGGCAGAGAAAACGTAAACCAAAAGAACAGGAAGCTCTTACCCGAGTAGACCTCTACCAGGCCACGTGCGCGGGGTCACTGACAGCTGGCAGCGCTCGCCCCGCCTCAAAGCCACAATGTTCACAGCCTGCCCCTGGCTGCTCTGCAACACCTGCGCCACCTGCTGAATGCAGCTCGGGCCAGCTGTCACGCTTCCAAAGCACAGCAACTGGTCCCCCAGCTGGACGCCATCTGCCTCTGCAGGAGAGCCCGGCGAAACCTCATCTATGACAGCAAATGGCCGAAGCGGCTGTGGCCCATTCCCCACCCCTGCCGCCCCCACTGCAGCAGCTCGAGTGCCAGCCCCTTCACTAGCGCCAGCTGGCGTTGCAAGCGCTGAAGCTGCTGCAGCTGCTGGAGTGTCCCCCTGATGAGCATCAGAAAAGGGTGGTGCTGGCAAGGAGGGCGAGTCCTCGTCCATGGGGCTGGGCCCGCCACCGGGGGCTGAGGAGGAGGAAGAAGGCACGGCCGGCGCAGCAGTGGTGACAGTCGCGGGGAATAGGGCTGGAGGGACACTTCCCCCCTGAGCGTCGCTGCCGCCTGCTTGCCTGGGGTCTGCATCTCCTGCGTCTGCTGCACCAGCTGCGGCTGCTGAGCCTGCGCCTGAGCTTGGGCCTGAGCCTGAGCCTGAAGCAGCTGGGGCCGTCAGATTGACTGCAGATGAAGACAGGGACGGCGGCGGCGCTGCGGGAGCTGCAGCTGCAGCAGGCCGAGGAGGCGCAGGGAGGGAGAGTGAGAGGGAGAGGGGATGGAGTGAGTGACTGGCTGAGGTGAAGTGACAAGGCCACTGGAACGGGAGTCCACATGGCCAGGGGTAGAAGGGAAGGATGGGAGGACAAAGAGGAGGATGGAGCATCTGAAGGGAGCAAGAGGACGGAGAGACGGGGCGGGCGGAGCCAGAGACAGAGAGAGTGTGAGAGGCTGGGTGACGAGCGAAAGAGGGAGAGAGGGGTGTCAAACACAGAGACAACGGCGATGGGGATGGGGATTGCGGGGGAGAAGGGGGTTTGGGAGGTGGGAGAGAGGGGAGAGGATGCATGACGTGGCAGCTACTGCTGCTCTATGAGCCATGTGGCAGGCTGGGGCACGAATCTCAGCCCGCGAAACCTCAGCCTGCAAACCCCCGCCTTGAACAATCTTGGACTACAAGAACCCCACGTGTGTTAGAAAATTTTAAACTACTAAAACCTCCAGGCTACGCAAACCCAGGGTAGAGGAAAGACTCCAGGCTATGAAACTTTGAGGCTGCAAAATCCTCCAGCTAAGAAAACCCAGGCTGCAGAAACCCTGGGCCCCGACGTTGCCCCCAACAGAGCCCCCGCGAGGGGGAGAGACTTGCTGGGAGAGCACGCGGACAAATGCCAGGTGGCTGAGGAAGCCCATTTGCCCGCCCAGTCTCCAGCACACAGAGCAGACCAGCAACCTCAACGCAAAACTCAAAGCCGCAAAGCGATACGCCCGGAGCCCACAAATGAAAGGCCCTCGACCATAAACCCTACACCCAAAGTTCCAAATCTACCCCCCAAGAGGGCGTTGCCACTGAGAGCACTCCCTCAGACGCACGCGTGCAAGCGCGCACTTGGCATGGGGCCGACCCCCGCTGAATAAACGAAAGAGGCCAGAGGGAGAGCCCACGTTGGGGCGTGCCCGGGTTTTGGGGGCAGGGGCTTGAGGTGGAGAACAGGGGCCCATTCTAGAGCCTACGCGTGCACCATGTATACCTGTATGTACACAATGCTTTGTTCGTACATCCTCTCATATTGTGTGAAAATTATACATGCACATAGACAGATATCAAATGGACAATAAGTGTAGGATGGATGTGTATGATTTGAAACATTTGTATATGTGTACGTTTTCAGAGTCACGTATACACATATGTTTGTCCTGACCTGCACCCCAAGAAAAGAAGGATAAATACCCCACGCCACTCCACGGAAAACCTACGACACAAGCTTTCCAAGAGAGGGAGAATAAGAGATAAGACACAGGCGGGCGCGCACACACACACACACACAAAGAGAGAAAGAGAGAAAGAGAGAGAGAGGGGCTGCATGAGCTGGGAGGCTGAGCTGGCGTGCGGGTGGGCGGGCGCACGTACCCCTTCTCTGGCGAGCATGTCCAGCGAGATGGGGTCGATGCCCTTCTGGTTAATGACCACGAAGTTCTTGTCGGTGCCGTCGCAGACCTGGGATGCCACGTCACCCCCCCCCCACACACACACGCACAGCGTAGCATTCCCATTCCAACGTGGTTATACATACACAGACACAACGATCGCGCCCAAAGATCTTGACATGAGTCGGCTCTCTGGTCCAAGAGAAGNGGGGGGAGGGGGAGGAGCAAGAGAGAATGCCGCACCAGCAGTAGAGGGGGTGGATGGGGAGGACGAGGGCGAGGGCGGTGCTTGTGCTCCGGGTCTCCCGGGGGGGGCAGAGGAGGCGGTGGTGGCGGAAGCGGCGGCCGAGGCGTGGAGTTCGACGATGCAGCGCTCAATCCTCGCCGTCAGCTCCTTGTGGTCCGCATGCAGCACTGCAGCAGGCAGGCGCGCAGGCGCACAGGCACGCAGAGGAGACGCGCGGGCACGTGCAGACAAGCAGGCAGGCGGGCAGGCGGGCGGGCAGGCAGGGCGGGAGTGCGTGAGTGTGAGAGCATGCACCACTCTGATGGCTCCCTTTGGTTCCCGCATGCGGCACTACAGCAGGCAGACGCAGGCGAAGGCGCGCAGGCGGGCAGGCAGGCAGGCGGGCAGGCAGGCAGGCTGGCAGGAAAACACACAGGCACGCACGCACGGGGGGTGTTGCCATCCCCGTGTGGCAGGTGGCACCCTGCCTCACTCCTGGCTCAGCTCGGCATCCCCGCATCCCTCAGTCCCTGCCTCGGCCCTGGCACCCCTACCGGCCACCACTATTACCAGCAGGGCCCAGAGGGTGAGGGCAATGAGCGTGAAGGCGAGAGCGAGGGCGAGGGCGAGGGCGAGTTCGCAGGAGAGCCACGTCAGCACACACCAGCCTCGAGGTGCAGAAGGCCAAGGGGCAGCCGAGAGTGGGGCAAGGGCAAGGAAGCACAAGCAGCGGCAAGTGGGCGGTGGAAGGCACAGGGTAATTGATGCCCCTGCCGGGAGGCACTCTCGAGTTAGCTTGGCACAAGGAAGAGGTTCCTTGATCTGCTTAATCAGCTTCATCTGTAGTAGTAGACCCGCATGCATGAGGTGGCTGATGGTGGTGGCTCTGGCTCTCTGATCGAGTAGTGGGAACCAAATCCAGCTGGCGAGTGCTCTCAGCAGGCTGAAAGGAAGGGCAGGGACGGGCTGCAGGGGGGAATGGGTAAGGGAGCGCCCTCGTGTCGGGCTCCCAGCGCCGCTGGATACGAATCAATTGCGTCTCCCAAGACACTTAGCACAACGCCCACTTCCTGTTCAGGTTTGTAGGCCCACACAGCTGCAGGTTCGCGTTGCTATTGTGGTTTCTATTGATGACAGAGTTGGCTGTCGTCTGACGAGCCAGACAGCTGGTCATTGCCCCAGGAATACACGTCAACAATCAGAGCGTTTTCCATTATTGAAATAAATATTTGAATACATTGAAATCCCCTTAGGGTACCCTGAGGCTCCATGCAAGGGGGATGGCATAAAGGCCTGCACAGATGACCTGCCTGCAAGCCGGTGCCTGTTGGTGCGGATTGCAGGAATGTCAATGTCCGCCCTAGGAAAGCCCTGCGTGCACCATCCCCAGGGTAGTGACAGTGCGCACTCAGAACAACGACAACAGACAACCCAAGACAATGTTGAGAGCTTGAGAGGCATGGCGAGAAATCGGCAATAAGAAACGAAGACGCTCCCCGCACATGCCCCTCAGGCTTGTGCATGATGAAGTTAAACAATGAGAGCTGATAATGGACAGGATGACTGGTGACGCCTCACTTCTTTGTCCACGAGGTTTCCACTCAGGCCCGGCCCCCCGGGTCCACATAGTCTGGAGGTAATGACTTCTATTTCCGTTTCAAGACTCTCCCTCTTCTCCATGAGAGTCAAGGCCTCAGCACGAAGATTGCTGCCCACCATGACGACAGCAAGAATCGCGCCTCACACAACTGGGGAGAAGACTTCCAAATGAAGCTAGGAGCTTAGTTACCGGCTAAACACCGTCGTACAATGGATGTTAGAAGCCAAGTTCCTTCAAACGATGTGTTCGTCTTTTTCGAAGACGTTGTTTTCCTCGTGCTGACAAGTTAATGCTACCCTTCTGATGAAGGAAGGCGTCGCATGTAACTCCATTGGCTGCCACTTCATGATAGTAAAGACATGTCGCCAGACTTCAAAGTTCACACGTCATATTTTCAAGACAGTCGGCACTCCGGTCTTCCTTTAACGACATTCTGAAGAAATTGTTCTCGTTCGATTTGGTGACGGTGGTTAGGTCGTCAGAATATGACGGTAAAGTGCATAGGTACAGTGCAGCATCTCG
This sequence comes from Mesotaenium endlicherianum, assembly GCA_009602735.1. NCBI lineage: Eukaryota > Viridiplantae > Streptophyta > Zygnematophyceae > Zygnematales > Mesotaeniaceae > Mesotaenium > Mesotaenium endlicherianum. The sequence goes on along the minus strand of WELA01008734.1, from coordinate 116,204 downwards.
AAATAGATTTAAAAAATCCTCACTTCATGATTTTAAGGAAAAACACATACTAAAAGATTCTCATACAGGAGCCCCCGCTTCATGTTAAAGTCACATGAGACCACACCTTGAAATTGTAGAAGTGAAACAACAAAGAACCGTACAGAATTGGCGGTGGGATTGGGTCCCAGCATTGATGGGTGCACTCGTGGGAATTTCAAAAAACCCACTCTAGTGCACTTTAAATATCCTAATGCACAAAATACCAGCTGGAATTACAAGTCATGCATATTACTATTCGAGAATGAAATTTATACTTTTGATCTTCTTTTGCGACTTCTAATGGCAATGCTAGCAAGCCTACTATACTATTTCGTTTGAAGGGTTGACTTTGTCCTCTAAATTAATTTTTAAGGTAAGTGGGTGGGCTGATCTAGCAAAGTAATCTACAATGCATCATTCACCATGCCCTTTGACAAAGACTAGCATAAATGCATTTTTCCAATATTGGATCAAGAATGAAGCTAAGCTATCAGCTATATTAGTTGCATTCTACTCTTTTACAAGCACGCATGAAGATTTTGAGTAAATTTTCAACAATAATCGTTGCCTACAAACTCATCAAAGTGTGAAAAAGAATTAGTCCTTTTCAATATCAGAGACATGGAATTGCATAATAAACTCCAGCTTGTATTGTATATTTGATTGATGTCACGGCTACTGAACAAGATGAAGCAGCTTAAGAAACAAGAATATGATGTAAAATGAAAAGCTAGAGATAGAAAACGAGTGGTGGGTAATGTTATGGCATTATGATCTATGTACGGGAAGATATATGGGTGAAGTTGTATGTCTGCATATCAACAACAAATGCGACTCTAATGTTCATTGTTACTTGCAGATAGAAATCCACTTATGAATGATCGCTGACATTGCTAAAGTTACAATGCCGCGCAAGAATATATCCCTTGTATATAACAAACGTGGCGGCCGTTATTCAGATGCAATATGAGCACAGAGCATGCGTATGACGCGCATGTTACCTGGACACATATCATACAGCAAGACAAGGGCATCACAAGCCATTCACAGCAACAAACAAGGACTTTTTTACCCCCTCAGTATAGACAACACACATATACATATATATGTATGAAATTATGTAGATACGTCTATGTACACATTAACCTATACGTATACATCTGCTTATGTTGAGATTATATATTCCACATGTAAAACAAATATATCATACATGTATATATTCACTTCCGGAGCACAATAAGAGAGGGAAAGGTGGGCGGTGCATACCACACCAGGTTATTCTATGGGACAATCAGAGCAGTGCGGTTCTGCTAGCACCACTAGTACAGTAGCATCCCATTTGCATGTCAATACGCACTCAATCTAGGCGTGCATGATTCAAAGTTGGATTGCAACAATTGGAATCATAACTCAAACCTGTGACTTTTTTTTTTGCATAAACAATGCATGCATACAAGTAACAGCGAGGGCGGAGAGATCCTAAAGAGAAGCACCCTGTGTTTACGCACAATTTAACCAAAATATGGACATGGCATGCAGCCATACATACACATATGTGCAAATGTAACTATACAACCCTTGTATTCAAATATCCACATGAGTGCGTCTTACTAGTTACATCATTGTACACTATCCCACAGATGCCGGCTACATCTGGTGCGCTTCTTGGAGAGCAGGCGCACGACAAAGTAAGCGCTGAGAGGCAGAGGGAATCATTTGGAGCACACAATGGGGGGCATGGTCCAGCCTAGGGTTGTTAACTTGTCACATCATGGAGAGAGAAAGGTTGTACTTCTGGGGGGAGGGAGGAGGTGGGGAGGGGGAGGACGATTGCGATGCCATGGAGCTGACCGCATTTTCCGGGTGGGTTCACCCTCGGGCTCAGACTCTATGTCTCAAAGGCGGGTGAAGCGATCAGAGGGGCCTCAGATGGCAGAAGCTTCAAAGCGGGCCTGGTGTTCTGGTGTGCGCAGAGGTATATGCGAGTACATGCGTGCCCTTGCATAGAGCCTGACCCTGTAGGCCGTGTGTCGCCAAGTGTCTGTGTGTGTGTGTGTGTGTGTGTGTGTGTGTGTGTGTGTGTGTGTGTGCGAGTGTGCGTGAGTATGGGGGAGTTTGTGCTTGTGTGCTAGTATGTGTGTCGCCAAGTGTGTGTGTGTGTGTGTGTCTGTGTGTGTCTCTGCGCGTGTATGCACGTGCGTGCATGTGTCAGTGTGCGCGTTTGCGTGCGTGTGTCTTTGCTCAAGGTTCATTAAAGTTTTGCCAGGCATGACTGTCTAGGCACAGCATAAAAACGTTGAAAACTTATTGACGCCCCCCCCGAGTGAAATCGGCCAGCTCGTGCAGCAAGCAGTGACGGCCTCGAGCTATGCATGACACGTGTCTCCACGACTGGCATGCCTCCCCCCGATTGGCTGGCTCTTGACTGCTCGCTTCGACTGGCAGCACAGCAGCAGCGCAGCTAGGCCTAACTAGCTCCAGCCTGGAATTAGCGCTAGGTATCTTCTGCTCTCCGAGGACTCGGAGAGCACGCGGGCGCAAGCCTTCGGCTCGTCCACCTGGCTGGCCGAGAGCGAAGCCGGCGTCTCGACGTTCGCACGCGGTGATCCTTTGAGGGTGTTTGCCTCAGCCCACGGAGCTCACCCTTCGGCGACAGGTGGCACGCCAGAACGGAAGGGAGAGTGGGGGGGTAGCAGGCAGGGCGGGTGCAACGGAGTCGGCACTCAGAACACTCTGCCAGATGTCAGCAGTGCAACACGCGGTTCTGGAGAACCTGCAGCCTCAAGAAGGGTTGATAAGGTGAGGGGAGATTACAGAAAACAAGCAGAGCTCCTGCTTGCTGCCCACAGAGGGGACCGGAGGGGGCTCAAGAAATCGCAGCCGAAGGGGCCTGCTTGGCAGGTTACGGTGTTGGAGGCGTGCGAGTCGTGTGAGTTTCTTCTGGCGAGGGAAGCAACGACACCCTGTCCCCTTGCCCACTGGGCCCCTTTCTCCGGGAGGAAAAAGGACGCAAGCTTCCAGAGAAGGAGAAAGACACCAAAAAAAGAAATAGTTGGATTTCAAGCACATGCGTACTGTACAAACTCCCCCCCCCCCCCAAGGCATGTGAGGGCCGCACCAAAGGCCCGCCGCCTCCAAGTGCGTCGTTTGCTCCAGGAGCAGGGGGCAGACGCTGCCGCCCGGGCCTCCTCTCTGACGCAACCCCTCGTTGTCACAGCATGTGCCAGCTGTCACGACATCGACAACACGACTTTCCCCCCCTCCCTCCGTTTTTTACCATCCCTTATGCCCTACGAGCAGGACGAGGCCACGGCCACGGCCAGGCCACCCTTCCCTCCTCTTCCCACTCTCTCCCTCTCACGCCCTCTGAACATGGAGGCGGCAATGGCCGCCGGCCACAACGAGTGGCCATGGCTGCCCACCAGCATACGCTCCCAACCCTATTTATTACCCCACGAGCCCACCTAACGACTGAGAGCGCACCCTCCCACGCCCCCGACGCTAGCTCCCTCGCGGCCCAGGTGAGGCTTTGCCTTGCTTCGCCCCGCCATGGCCGCTTACGGAAGCACCCAAAGGGCGTACTGTCTCACTGGAAAGAAAGAAGCCCACTTGATGATGCAGAGAGAAACGTTTTTGTGGAGATGGACAAGGGCGGTGTAAAAAGCACACACAGCCGCATCGCATGCTTCTTCCGCGTCGGTCGGTCCCGGTCGAGCGCATCGGACACGTCGAGTTTCGAAGCACGGGAGAGACCGGACTCGAGCATACACACGCACGCAGAGACCTCGCGCACGCGTGCATGAGCGACAGCCCTCGCTGATTTTCCGCTCACAAGTTTCACGTGAGGGGCGCCTCAAGGCACCGTCGGCGAAGCCAGCAAGCTGCACCACATGCCAGATCAGCCGGCCTTAGTACATGTGAACACGTGCCAGAGCCCGAGCGTGAGCTGGCGATTCAGAGTTTGGGATGACCTCAGGGTTTAGGAGTGAGGGTAGGGTGAGCTTCTGAGGTCCAAGAAGGCAAGACCAGGCTTTGGAGTTGCCGTGTAAGAGGAGAAAGCAGAACCAAAGGGGTTCGAAGCAAGAGCACTGGGGTGTGGAGGGCTGGGCTGCGTTCATATGTCTGCGACACCAAGTAACCAGAGAACACACAGTGAACGACACGACAGCCCCAATATTTGCACAGCTTTAGGGTTAGGGTCAAACTTGGCCTGCAGTCAAGCACTGAAACTGAAACGTGCGGGGCTCGTTCAACCTGGGCTTCGCAGTCAGGGCCCCGAAGAACCAACTCTTGCGCTCGGGTAACCAACGCTCGCCCGCGGACGGGGTTGAGCACCCGTACCAAACATGAGGGCCTGTGTGGCAACTCCCGAGAGCATCCAGGCCAGGGCCTGGGCAAGCAAGCATCGGGGAGGGAGGGGGAGGCGGCGGAGGTGAGTGCTGTTCCAAGTCAGAGGGTGCCGGCCTTGGCTTGGTCGGAAGTCTTCAGAATTTGGGGTTCCGGTCTGAGGTCCAGGGCTTCATTCGGGTTTGACGTTGCGTCTACGGTTCCGGGTTTGGGGTTAGGACATGGGGGACTAGGAATCAGGGTTCGTGCAGTGGACCTGGCCGGCTTTGCCGCGCTGGCGCCAAAAGAGTCGAGAGGGGGCATTGTGTGGCTGCGGCCGGCCCCGGGTGCTTGAGGCGAGAGGGGCAGCACCGTGCAAGCGCGCGTGCGCGCGCGCGTGTGCCGCGGTGGAGAGCCCTTGTAACGCCCATGGTTATGTGGCGGCCCCCTCGGAAGAAATCAGTGAAGAATGTCAGATGCAGCAAACGAAGTGACGAGAAAAAAGCAGGCATCACACGAAGCACCAGAAAAGGAAGCACATAACAAAAACAAAACAACAATAGACAAAGCAGAAGAAACACAGACGCAAAAGAGAAAATAAAGAAGAACACACACCGACCTCAAGACCGACTCCTGCGAGGCGGCAGGCGGCCGGCGACCAGCTGCCCGCAGACTCGCACAGGCACACGCACACGCACACGCACATGCACACACGCACACGGTTGGGCGATGCACAGGTGGTCGAGCTGAAGCCTAGCTGAAGATCGTCCGCAGAAACTCAAGTACGCACGGGGGCGTGCGTGTGTGCCATGCGGCGACGCACTGCCCAGCCCAGGTCAAAGAGCCCCACAGCCTACACGCGGTGGCGCTAACGCCGGCATGTCTCACTGCGTGAAGGACACGGATGAGGGCGAGCGCACGCGTACGCCCCCCACTATGCATGATGCACACACACACGCACACGCACAGGGACGCGCACGTGCACACGCAAGCGTGCACACACAAGGATGCACACGTGCACACGCACACGCGCACAACGCACGCACATGGGCGCAGAGATGCACGGACATGCGCGCGCAATACACGTGCACGCAGGCGCGCACTCGCACACAACACACGCACGCAGACGCGTACAACACGCGCACACGCACATACACACGGCGAAATTAAGCACAATGCACGCATGCACAGTGCACACGCACGGAACCACGCACACGCCGACGCACACAAGAGGCACGCACGCGAGCCCAGAGAGGCTCATGTCAGGTCGATCACGAGCATGTCGCACAAGAGCATGTGTGCACGTGTGTGATTCCCCTACCTTTCATTTCCTGCCCTTTCCCCTCTTCCCCTCCCCCTTCCCCCCTCCCGCCTGCCGCCTCCCCTCCCGCCCTCTGGCCTCTCCTGGCCCTGTCCCAGCGCCCTGGCCCCTGGCCCCTGTCCACTGCCCCAAGCTTGTCCATCCAGCCAAGCGAGGGCAGACAGAGAGCAGGTGCAGACGCCTGTCGGCCATAAGGCCGCAAACTTTCTGATACATTGTCTATGCCGTAAACAAACATAAAAAGCACCAACTTAAAAAAAGAAACCAACACTTGCACCTTCTTCTCCTTTAGTTTAACAGTTCACAGCACTGCTTTTTAATTGCAACGCGGAACGAGGCGCTAGCGGACCCTGAACATTTGTTGTTCGAAGATGGCCTTCGATAGTACGCGTTTTAGTCTGGACACCTACCTCTAGTGGCGACAATTGTAATACACTGGTAGTGCATCAGTCGTAGCGTCATTGGCTTATTTTTCTGCGTCTCAGAATCGCCCTTAGCAAGCTACGCTGGCAAACTATGTCTCCGTCATCCCACCCTTCTCGTACTATGTCGCACACTGGGTCCTGCTGGGCCCCAGCTGTACCACCAACAGAAACTGCCATTGAACATTCTCTCGTTGAACCAAAAATTCCTACGCTGCATGTCTTTAATTCAACAGATCATTACTTGCCTAGGTATACTTGACCCTCATTCTTGTTTCTCGTTCCTACTTCTTCAACTCTAGCTTTGCAGAGCTTTGCATGCGTAGTCCGGGGCCATGAGCCCCACTCCCCCCGGTTGATTACAGAACATCTTGATCCGGGGCCATGTCTGACTTATGTACAATTGGCATGTGCTAGCTCTGTGGTGTATTGAGATATCAAACAGCACAAGTCATATTGATGCAGAAACTCTAAACTCTCGCTTCACTTAAGGGGGTCGTTGTTTAGAAGCCCATTCGACTGCACTAAAGCGCCTGGACATGAGCTCAACTAGCAGCATTGTTGCATTGTTCCTGCTGGCTCTTACTGTGACTTTACTTTCGCTTTCAATGTCGTTCTCTTAGGCAATACACTCAGGCTGCACTTGTCACGCCCCAAGGAGCAGGTCTTTCATTCGGAAGGGGCGCCATGTGGAGGCAGCAGTGCTGGTCAGGAAGGTTTATTCTTCCCGTCTGTCCCATCAAGTGTCACAAAAGAGCTGAATATATAAATTCAACATGCAGGGGACAAAGGATCGAGGGCACCACTGGTGTTTTGAGTGAAAAGGTCTGCTCTTGCATGAAATGAAATGTTCCAATAAATTTAGGGGGTCTACAAAGCACCTGCACTAATACTGCACTACGGATTGAGCGAGCTCAGTTGGCCTCACTGCTCTCAGATTTGGCCTCGCTAAACTGGCTGCTAGTTCACTAATCTTTCTAGGCCGAGCCTCTAAAGGCTGGGCCGTTATTGGAGCCGAGCCGAGGGCTGGGGCGTTATTGGGTGACTGTCACTATCGGGAGCCGAGCCTCTGGGGTGTCGTTATTGGGTGACTGGTCGTTGTTCGGAGCCGAGCCCCTGGGGGCTGGGGCGTCGTTTATTGGGGGCGACAGTCGCCATCAGGAGTCAAGCCGCTGGGGCTTTGTTAGGCGACGTCACTATTCAGAGCCGACCCGCTGGGGGCGGGAGCTTTATTCTGAGATGTCAAATGTTGGAGTTCAAATATGTCGCAGCCCGAACTGCCTCTGGAGGCCCAGAGGCCGGGGCCTTTTTCCAGAGTTAAATACCTAGGAATTGCTGGGGGCCTTATTGGGATACCACCACCCTACCACCACCTTACTACCACCACCTGGTATGCCTGCGGGTAAACCTGTTCTGATCCATCTTCTGCTTCCCTTCTGACCTCCATCTCTACCCTCTGGTACCTCCTCTCGTCTCCTTCCCATCTCCTTCCCGTCGCATCTCCGTCTCCTTCCCGCCTTCTCCTCAGTCTCCTCCCTTCTCTCCCACTTCACACCTGACACCTCCCCTCCTCTATCCTAGCCCAACACCTGACACCTGACACCAGGCTATACCACCTGACCACCTGACCTGACCTGACCTTACCTCACCCCCCTCTCCCCCCCCCCCC
>WELA01008734.1:77126-96749 GCA_009602735.1 Mesotaenium endlicherianum | reverse complement strand
ATTCATCCAGAGCTTCTCGCACATAGCAGCCCCCCTGACAGATCTACTCAAGAAGGACAGGCTTTATACATGGACCGGGAAAGAGGAAGAGGCATTTCAAGAGTTAAAGCGAAGATTGAGCACATCCTCGGTGCTCACTCTTCCAAGTCCAAACCCAGATTGGCCCTTCCACGTCATCACCGATGCATCTTCCTATGCAATAGGAGCAATCCTGCTTCAAGACCAAGGCAAGGGACTGCAGCCCATTGCCTACGAGTCAAGGAAGCTAAATCCAGCCGAGCAAAATTATACAACCACGGAGCGAGAGGCATTGGCGATTGTACATGCCTTGAAGGTTTGGCGCTGCTACGTTGAAGGACGCAAAGTACTGGTCACCACGGACCACGAGGCGTTAAAGCACCTCCAAACGCAGCCGTATCTCTCAAGGAGACAAGCAAGATGGAGCGGATACTTGCAACAATACAACATCACGATTCAGTACCAGCCCGGCAAGACAAACCCGGCTGACCCCCTCTCAAGACTGCAATTAAATGCAGTGATGGTATCCCTGAAGACAGATCTGGAAGCTCGATTTTCAGCCGCCTATGAAAGAGACCCTTACTACAAGAACGGAGAAGCAGCCTTGGACCCATGCAAGAAGCAAGAAGGCAATTATTGGGTGAGGCAAGATACGGGCCAGAGATGTGTTCCTAATGACATAGACCTCCGGCTCTTGCTTCTACGAGAAGCACACGACAACCCTCTTGGAGATCACTTTGGAATCCTAAGGACCACGGGCTTTCTAGCTAGGACTTATTGTTGGCCAGGCATGTCTAAGCAAGTCAAGGAGTACTGCAGGAGCTGTGACACATGCCAAAGAATCAAGCCATCATCGCAAAAGGCGGGAGGACTCCTCCAACCACTACCAATCCCCGAAAGACAATGGACGGACATCTCAATGGACCTTATCGTGGACTTGCCCGAGACACCAAGAGGCCATAATGCAATACTCACGGTGGTGGACAGACTTACGAAGATGGCTCATTTTATTCCCACGACGACTAAGGCTACAGCACCACAACTTGCAAGACTCATCTTTGACAACATCTTCCGACTCCATGGACTACCATCAAGAATTGTGTCAGATAGAGACCCAAGATTCACAAGCCATTTCTGGAAAAATCTCTTCAAGAACTTGGGTACATCGCTGGATATGTCTACTGCCTACCACCCACAATCAGATGGGCAAACCGAGCGTATGAATCGTACCCTAAAGACCTCTCTAAAGGCCTACGTGTCTACCCTCGAGCAAGACTGGGACATGTACTTGACCCCCCTCGAGTTTGCCTACAACAACACTACGCAGGCCTCTACCCAAGAGTCCCCATTCTTCCTCAACTATGGCTTCCATCCGACCACGCCACTGAGCTTCACGGCTGGCCATGATGAAGTACCTGCAGCCACAGATTTTATGGAGACATTAGAAGCAGCCCTTACAGCAGCGAAGAAAGCTCTACAAAACGCGCAAGATGCTCAAGCAAGAGTGGCGAACAGATCCAGAAGAGAAATTACGTACAGAGTGGGTGACAACGTGTTACTATCATCCAAGAATATTACCCTGAACAACAGGCCAGCCGGCAGCAAGTTCTCTCCCAAGTATTTGGGACCCTTCAAGATTATCCAGCAAGTCAACCCCGTTGCTTTCAAGCTAGAACTTCCCCAGACTATGCACATCGACCCCGTATTCCACGCTTCCCTCTTCAAGCCGTATGTGCAACCCGACAACAAGTTCCCAGGACGTGTGACAACCCCACCAGCCCCAACAATAGTGGATGATCATTTGGAGTACGAAGTGGAAGACATAGTGGCTATGAGAAATTTCAGGAGACAGCAGCAATACTTGATCAAGTGGAAAGGATATCCAGATTCGGAGAATAGTTGGGTGGCGGCGCACTACCTTGACAAAGTTCAGAGAAAGTTGAAGCGCTTCCATGCCGCCAACCCCCATCTTGGACCAGCCCCAAGTCTCTCTACTAAAAGCCCGAAGACTTCAGGGAGGCAGCCTGCCACCATCAAGAAGCAGCAGAAGACCCCTTGGAGGCAGCCTGCAAGAACAAGAAAGAGGAAAAATTGACATTAGACACTTTTCTCTTCTGGCAGTTTCTGAACAGAAAACTAAAACTGCTACTGGTGATAGGTCTCTTCATAATAAATTCTGAAAATTTATTTGGCTGTATTCCATGAGTAGCCGGTCATTTAGAGTCCAAGGTTGCTCAATTTGGAGCACTGGTGAGAGAGATATGATGCTCTAAGTAGAAGGGGGTCAGGGTGCTGGCATTGTTAGGGCAGAATATGCCTTCTGACATTGTGCCCTCCCCTGAACTTGGAATGCTCTGAAACTCAAGACTCTGGTAGAACATCTTACAGCGCCCAGTTTGAGACTTACTTTGCAGAATTTGGAGAAGTATAGAAGGACTTATGATTTTCAGAAGTTTCTGCAAAGATTTGGAGGAGTGCCTACTCTCTCAGCTCTCAACAATACTCCAGAAGTTAGAATGCTCTCAAATTTGGTGACCCGGTAGAGTTCTTTGCTACGGTCTGTCTGGCACTCGAATTTTCAAATTTGAAGCAATTCTGTGGACGCTATGAATTTTTGAATTTGTGGCAGATTCTGGGCCAACTTGTACAATTTTCTTTATCATGAAGGAGTAGGCTAGCCAATAAGGTCACACCACCTACGACCTTGCCTAGTCTACCTTACATGTCTAGCACCTGACTTGGCGCCTTTGACTAGTCCTCTTCACATGTGTGGCATATGACTTGAAACTGTTGACTAGTTTGCTCCACGTATGTAAGACCTGACTTGACGCGCCGAGACGTCGCTTTTTCTATCGGGGGGGTGATGTAGTGATTTGAGTTATTATATATTAGTTTGCATATATTTTAATGTTTTCAAATATATTTGGAGTAGTATTGTGTGGAGTCAAGTGTGAATAGGTACTCTAGTAACTTGGTTCATGTCCTTTGAACCTTCCAAGGCATTTTCGAAGTTAGAGGAAAGACCTAGAAGAACTCCATGTGGCAAAAGTCAAATGTGCCATTTTTAGGTCAAAAGGACATGTGTACATTATTCTAGAAAGAGGTGGCAAGTTTTGGGATGTGTTGGGTGCCAACACATCAACATACACTTTCCTAGAAATTACTTATGTAGCAAGTATATAAACGAGAGCTAGAACATAGAAAGACATTCCAGAATCACTCTTGTACTTGCCAAAATCCAGAAATATATTAACTTTCAAGAAGCCATCTTTCTTTGAAGAAGCTACCACTTGTGTTCAAAGATCCTTGTCTTCAATAGATAAAGTATTATATTTCACTAAGTACTTCATTTATCTGTTTCACTACAGCATGCATTTTCGCTTTCGCCACAGCAAGTCTTGCTTGACCGATTGTGTGTTGCTTACATAGATTAGACGCATCCGACCCCATAATGCACGACAGCTAAGGAGTGTGTACTCTCCAGAGTGAGCACATCAAGATTGTATCTGGTAGGAAAAACAACTAATGAAGTCTGGCCCAAAAGATCACTGGAAGCACATCATGGTCTTCAAGAGTAGTCCTATAAGCTGTGACTTTGCTCACCACTTGTGAAGTTCTTCTAGTGATTGGAAGCCAAGAGGGCTTGCTTTACACAAGAGAGAGACTCAGTGGTCCTGAAAACACAAGAGTTAAAAGTGTAAACTTTATTGATAACTTTGTAGCTTACAGCTGGCATAATTGGACTTTTAAAAATATGTCCTTCTAAGGACATCTATTGCTATATACTCCATGCAAAACCGACGCTGAAGGCGGCGGATTCAATACACACAATCACACTAGAAGGCTATCCTAGGTCCACAAAAGTGGAGGCAAGGCACGTACTAGCTCTCCCATTGGCTAAGCACAACATACACCAATCAAATATAGTGCAAGTAAGCAGATGCAAGGCTTTCACTGGCGGAGCTTACCTCGAGTAATGCTACCTAGATAATGCCTCAAAAGTAGATCTGAAATGTGAGGAAGCTTCCTCTAAGAATGAGTGATGCAATCACCAAGTTATAGCTCAAATGGTGCTCATATATTATGCTAATGCATGCCAAGTGTACTTTATCAAGCTCGCGGATTTGTATGCTAATGGCTAGAGGTCTTTGGAGTCGCGAAGAGCCAACAATGTGACCTTTGGGCACAATGAGTCACAAAGTGGCCTTTGGTGAAATCCGCTAGGGGCCGGTAGGTGGTGCGGACTAGATCGCGGATATCTTGCTCGACACTAGACCAAAGGGCGCGCAACCGATGCCGTTCGGAAGGTGACGCGCCGCTTTACACTTTAGCGACTTGGAATGCTAGCAAAGGTCAAAATATGAATGCGTGAAGCAAGGCCAAAGTCGGCCTTCCTAGGCCGATGGTCGACGCACGTGTGTCATGACAGGGGCGACGATCCTGGCCTAATGAGTCATGATAGTTGACGTGCATTACGGAGTCGGATGCGTCTAATCTATGTAAGCAACACACAAGTGGTCAAGCAAGACTTGCTGTGGCGAAAGCAAAAATGCATGCGGCCTTATGGCCAAAACGAAGGTCAGCTGTCAAATATTTTGATTCTCCCCCCAGCTCTCAGCCTCCAGCTGATGAGCTAACAATGCTACCGCTAGCTAACTCTGAGCAGTCACTACAGAACCAGTCTCCCGCAGTGGGGGGTCAAGGCAGCCGATGTGGAAGCCAAGGTTGCAGCTGTCGCAGAGCAGCATCTTGGCCTCCTTGCCAGGGCTGTGGCAGATCTGGCACGCCCAGTCCTTGGGAGGCCGCGCGTCATGGGGACGAACCTGCACATCAAGGTAAGGAAGGTGACATGGTCCACACTTCTTCGTGTGGTCCTTGTGAAGACGGCCATCTGCGCCTTCCAGCGCCAATACGTCCCGACGCCAAGGCACGCTTGACGCGCAGGATGACCGACGAGCTGCTGGTGTCGAGGGTGTTCTTTGTCTGGTGCAGGTACACGCAATCACCTGCGGAAAATTGCAACATCCGAGGACAATAGGCTCCTCCACGAGTCATGGCATGCCTGAGCGTGTCGCAATGCTGAGCGATACTGAGATTGTCCATGGGCATGGGCATCAAGCGGTAGAACAGCTGCGCACGTAGCCCAATAAGAGCACTCCATGAGTCGGGACTATCCAAGTCCAAGACACTCTCAGCCGCGGTCCTGGCTGCGGCGGGCAGGATCGGCTGGCATCCATAAAGGAGAAAGTAGGGAGAATGCGAGGCCAAGGAGGCCTGGCGACTAAACTTGTATCCCATAGCCAGCCATGAGAGTGCGTTGTCCCAATGGGTGCTGTCGTGGGTCAGGCAGCACTTGCGCAGCCCCAGCTTCACAATCTGCACCATGCGCTTTGCAAGGCCGTCAGCCTGAGGGTGATCGCGGGAGGTGGTGCGGTGGTCCATCATGGAGCGCTCCAGCAGCTTCTGAAAGCTGTCCTGGAACTCCTTGTCCTGGTCGGTTTGCACCTCAGCGCAGCCGCCAAAACGGCTAAGGACATGATCAAGGAACGCCTGAGCGATCCCCTCACTGGCCTTGCTGGGCAAGGGCACGAGCTCGATCCACTTGGACAAGTGCTCGATTATCACCAAGATGTAGAGGTTGCCTCGGCGGGACTTGAGTAACTCCTTAGCCAAGTCCAATGACCACCTGTAGAACAGCTCCTGAATGGGCAGGGGGCTGAGGGCAGCAGTGCGCGCCGTGAAGCTCGAGCGCACACGGTCACAGAGAGCGCAGCTGCTGACGACGGCCCTTGTCTGCAGACAGTGACCTGCAGACAGGCAACGCTAGCAGGAGGGCAGAGCGCCACAACAGTACCCCACGAGGCGACAGGTGCAGGGCAGGCACCGCCTCCAGCAACCCCTACATGGAAGCTGGGGGGGACTCATACCGCGGAGCAGGCAGCGCAACTGACAGAGATGCTTGATGCTCGGCGCAGTGCCTATTTTGCCAGTGGCATGCATGACTTGGGGCGCTACACTGGCGACCCCATGAGGCTCCGCCTCACGTCGGACGTACCCATCTTTCAGAAGCAATACCGCTATAGTCACTTTGAGGACGGCTTGATCAGCACGCAGACATGCAAGCCAACTTATTTGGGAGTCCTCCTCTACCTACGCGGCCCCCACGGTCATGCCGGCAAAGAAGGATGCCTTTGGCAATTGGTCTGAGAAGAGGATGTGCGGTGACCACCGTAAGCTAAACGAGGTCACTGAGCAGGACAGATATCCTATGCCTACCCTTGACAAGATCTTTGATGACATTGGCACGTGCACATGGTTCTCAATGCTGGACTTGAGGCAGGGCTTCAACCAAATACCTATTGCGGAGGAGGACCAGGACAAGACGGCAATCTGGGGGGCACAACGCCTCTACGAGTGGAGGGTTATGCCCTTCGGGTTGAACAACGCTCCAGCGACGTTCTAGCGATTCATGGATAAGGAGCTGGCAGGGCTATCCTTTGCCTGGTGCTACATTTGATGACGTGCTTGTCTTCGATGAGACGTTCGAGGAGCACGTGGCGCACATCACCGCCGTCCTGGACCGCTTGGAGGCCGTTGGGCTCAAGTGCCATCCAGGAAAGTGCACCTTTGGGACTCGAGAGGTGGACTACCTCAGGCATCTCCTCTCCTCTTGTGGCTTGGCACCGCAGCTGGCCAAGATCTCGGTCATCACAGGCATCCCGCCGCCTATCGACATCTCGCAGCTGAGGGCCTTCCTTGGGATCGCCAACTACTACCGTCGCTCTGTGCCGAACTTCAGCGAGCTCGCTAAACCACACAACAATTTGCTACGGAAGGGGGTGGCCTACGTATGGGGAGCAGAGCAGCAGGCAGCATTTGATAAGCTCAATGAGCTGCTGGTGAGCGCCCCAGTGCTGCGGCGGCCTGACCACACTAAGCCCTTCATCCTCCGCACCGACTGGTCGCAGGCAGGGCTGGAAGCAGTGCTGGTTCAGGAGCACGACGGCTGCGAGCACGTGGTGGCATACGCCAGTTGCAGCAACAACCGCGCCAAGGTCAACTATGGCTCTTATGAGGGGGAGTGCCTGGCGGCGATCTGGGCGATCGTGCACTTCAGGCATTATCTCTACGACACCCACTTCCGTCTCGTCACTGACCATCAACCGCTCAAGTGGCTCATGACGTCGGAGCGCCTTACAGTCAAGTACGCGCGATGGGCACTCATTTTGCAGGAGTACACATTTGACGTGCACTACCGCCCAGGCTCGACCAACATGGACGCCGACGGCCTCAGCCGCAATCGCTGCCTTCCTCCAGGGATCTGACCGTGGCCCGGCACGATGAGGACAAGCCAGTGGCCTGGCATGCGACTGGCTTCTTGGCCTTCGCGATGGACAGCGATGCGCGGCTCGCGGGGCTCACCGACCGCAACCTGGTGGTGGTCAACACGAGGCGTCTGGCGTTGGAAGCAGCAGCAGAGCAGGACAGCTGGCAGCGCGGGCCCGAGGACATGTAGGACCATGGCGCATTGCTGCAGTAAGTCGCCTCTAAGAAGCTGGCGCCAGGCATGGACACGAGGGAGCGTGACCGCGTCCTCAAGCGCAGCCGGGATTTCGTCTTCATGGAGGGTCGACTGAGGCGTGTGATGGCCGACGGCTCCGTCCTGGTGGTCCCTGAGCCTGATATACGCAGCCAACTAGTGCGCACTATTCATGAGGCCCTTGTCAGCGACGGCCGACGAGTGGTCCAGACCGATAAGGGAGGGCCCGAGGACGAAGAGATCTCTGTGGGAGAGGACCAACTTGAGCCACAGGATGAGAAGCCGGACCTGCCTAGTGCAGAGCTCCACCTTACACCACAAGAGCAGGCGGATGTCCTGGCAGCCCAGGCCAGGGAGCAAATACGCATCTGCGCAGCGCATCGCGCCAGGATGCGGCAGATGGCGGAGGATGCCACCGAGGCTCTCGTCGTTGCCCGTACTGCCGTTGCTGCCGCAGTCCTTGCTCGTGACACAGCGGCGGTTGCCGCCTCTCGCAGCGGGCCTTCAGCGAGAACAGACGTCCGCGTACGCCACGACGTACCCGTTGGCGTGGCCATCCAGTACAGTATGGACTCTCAACCGCCATTCCGACACGCATCGCACCAGACTGGCGACTCCTGGCCTTGCATCACGGCATCAGAGGAGGAGGCCATGCACCAGGCCGCCTATCCTGGCAAGTCCGACGACCTACCCCTCGACAGCAACGTGGAGGAGGAGGAGCAGTGGGAGCAGCTTCCCGAGGAGTCTGCGGAGGAGTACCTTGCGCAGCCATCGGAGGAGCCTCGCCCACCTACGCCCACGACGCACGTCCGGCGCAGGTCTACAGGCCCGCCCGGCTTCAGCAACTTGCCGCAGGAGGCCGCGGCCCGGTTTAGCTGGGCCCGCGCCGCCGCAGCTGGACCCAGCCGCCCCGTGTCCCATGATTGCTCCACGAGCAACGAGTGCCGCGTCAGGCACTTGTTTGCCTCCACTCGCGCGGCAGCTGCTTCTTCTAGCACTGCCACGCCTCCAGTACGCCAGCTGGAGCCTCGAAGCAGCATCCGCAACCCGCCGCGCGCAGGCCCGTCTACCTGCGCCCATCCGCCCCTGCGATACGCACATCGTACCAAGCCGACCATTGGGCCCGCCCGAGAGACCATTCCACTCCGCGAGACGAGGCGCTCACGGTCGCTCACGCCCCTGCGTGAGGCGCGAGAGGTCACTCCTCTTCGCGAGCCACAATCCCGCTCCATTACGCCGCCATACAATGACAGGGAGCGCACTCCCCCATACGACGACACTCGGGAGCGAGGAGGCACGCCACCTTTGCGCCCTCTTCCAGACTGCAACGACACGCATTCCTCCTCACAGGCGCATTACGCCCTGTACCTTGACCCTGCAGCTCGACGCGCCGGCGTCCCACGCAGCCACATCACAGGCGACGGCCCCTTGGGATCTCCTCAGAAGGTGGCGCGCACAGGTGGCAGGTCGCTTCCTCGCCACCCGTTCCCAGCAGCCACACAAGCAGAGCTCATGTCGCATCTTCGGCATCCCCGCGTCGAGCTAGCTCCGCGAGGGCATCCCCGCCCGCGCGTCCAGTTGGCCCCGTGCCAGCTCGTCTAGCAACGGAAGATGGCTGACAGCCCAGAGTGATCGATCTGCACAGTCCCCGCTGAGGCCATGCGGGAGCGTCAGCGCGCCTACTTTGATCCGCATCCCTATCTGCCTCAGCGGCCCGTTGTGGACCAATTGGCCCATGCAGCCTCGCACCAGGACAACCTCGCTCAGCGTGGCCAATGGCAGCAGCTGTGCGTTCGCATGGCTCGGCGTCAGGCCCGCGCTGTGCCGCCGGAGGTCTTGCAGGACGCCCGCATGAGGTGGCGTTCCTGTCAGGCCCACGCTCGGGAGGAGCGTCCCCTGCCCATTGCGGACCGTATTCCAGGCCTCACGCGCGACTACGCTGAGCGCGCCGTGGCTGCGCTCCGCATGGCGCCACCTCAGCACAGTGCCGAGCGCACCTATCCGCCTCCGGCGCAGCCTCGCGATCCTGCCATGGGGTGCTGCCCGCTGCCGACACCCATTTGTGCCGACCCGCTCGACGAACGGCCGGGCGGCATTGTGCTCGTTGAGCTCTTCGCTGGGATCGCCACAGGGCTGCTCACGACCTTGCATGTCGGCATTCCCGTGCGCCGCTACGTCTATGTGGACCTCAATCCCGAGGCTCAGCAGGTGGCCCGTTGGCAGATGGCTCTGTGCCACGAGCGGTTCCCAGACCTCCTTCCCGCGCACGCCTTCCGGCGCGCGCAGACGGAGTGGCCCATGGACATCCGCGACATTACCGTCGAGCATGTCACTCGCCTAGGTCATTGACCTCATCATCGCAGGTTGGGAGTGTCAGGATTTCTCCAGAGCTGGGCGTGGCTAGGCACTCGGTGACCCACGCACGGCCCTCTTCTGGCACCTGCTCCGCGTCCTCAACATGGTGGAGGACCGTCAGCCGCCACACACTCTTGCATGGGTCCTGGAGAACGTGGACGCCCGCCACGACCACAGGCCGGACGTCAGCGCCGACTTTGCACTCTGCAGCAGCTACGTCGGTCGGGAGGCCGTCATCGACGCTGCCCAGATTGGCTCGTTTGCGCATCGCGACCGCGCCTACTTCACCAACCTGGCGATGCCAGGCACGCTCGAGGCTTTGACAGCCGCCCATCCGCGCCACACGCGCAATGTCGACTCCATCCTCGATGCCCCTCGGCTGGCACAGCGGGTGACGGCGCTGCCCCATCCCTCGCAGGCAAAGTGCGAGGTCCTTCACGCCGTTACTCGCGCGCTCCCTACCTTTGTCAGCCGCTATGACAGCAATGCCTTTGTGGGCGCTCAGCGCGGGATGGTCATTGACCTGGAGACTGGCATGTTCGACAGGCCCCGCCCAACGGAGATAGAGCGCGCCATGGGCTTCCTGCTACACCTCACGCTGCTGGACGGTCTCACAGAGGTGAACCGCATTCGCCTCCTGGGACAGGCCATTGACGCCAACGTCCTCACATGGATCCTACTTCAAACACAGGCCTTGGCCCCCCTTTACGCGGAAGCTCGCCACCCAAAGCTGCCTCGGCTTGCTGACGCCATGGACGAAAATTCCCCTGAAGATGACGGCCAGACTCCGCCCGGCACCGCGTGGCATTCCCAGCGCGAGGGGCCTGCCCCGCAGGCTCGCGCACGCCATCGATCCCCGCCGCCGGCCCATAACAATTTTGGTTTGCTGGGCGGGGGACGCAGGAGAGAGGAGGCCTCACAGCGACCCAGGGAGTTCCGGTCGCCATTTCTTTTTCCTAGCTCGCGACCTCAGGCAGGCGCTGCAATGCAGCTGGCAGCAGCTGCCAAGGGGGAGGCACCCATCGCAGGCCGCGCACAGACAGCTGCAGAGCAGGTGACACCTGCAGCGCCACAGCTGGATAAGGAGCTGGCAAGGCTTCCCTTTGCCCGGTGCTACATCAATGACGTGCTCGTCTTCAGTGAGACGTTTGAGGAGCACGTGGCCCACATCACTGCTATGTTGGATCGCTTGGAGGCCGCGGGGCTCAAGTGCCATCCGGGCAAGTGTACATTTGGAACTTGAGAGGTGGAGTACCTCGGGAATCTGCTCTCTTTGAGCGGTCTGGCGCCGCAGCTGGCCAAGATCTCAGCCATCACAGGCAATCCGCCTCCCTCAAATCTCTCGCAGCTGAGGGCCTTCCTTGGCATTGCCAACTACTATTGGCGCTTCGTGTCAGGGTTCAGCGAGCTGGCCAAGCCGCTCAACGACTTGTTGCAGAAGGGTGTTGCTTATGTGTGGGGGCCAGAGCACCAGGCGGCGCTTGACAAGCTCAAGGAGCTGTTGGTGAGCGCACCGGTGTTGCGGCGGCTCGACTACAAGAAGCCCTTCATCCTCCACACCGACTGGTCGCAGGCAGGGCTGGGCGCGGTGCTGGTGCAGGAGCATGAGGGCTTCGAGCACGTGGTGGCCTACGCTAGCCGCAGCAATTATCGCGCCGAGAGCAACTACGGCTCTTACGAGGGGGAGTGCCTGGCAGCAGTCTGGGCGATCGTGCTCTTTAGGCACTACCTCTTCGGCACCCACTTCCGCCTGGTCACCGACCAGCAGCCACTCAAGTGGCTCATGACGGCGGAGCGCCTGACAGGCAAGTAAGCACGATGGGCGCTCATTCTGCAAGAGTACACCTTCGACGTGCAGCACCGCCCTGGGTCCACTAATATGGACGCCGACGGCCTCAACCGTAACCCACTTCCATCGTTAAGGGAACTGACTGTGGCACGCCATGACAAGGATGAGGCTGTGGCGTGGCACGCAGCAGCATTTTTGGCCTTCACGGTGGACAGCGAGGTGCGACCTGCAGGGCTCACGAGCGTGGCCATGGTGACTGTCAACACGCGGCGATTGGCATTGGCAGCAGCAGAGGAGCAGGACAGCTAGCAGCGGTGGTCGGATGACGTTTGGGAGGGCGCCCCAATGCTGCAGTACGTCACCTCTAAGGAGATGGTTCCAGGCGTCACCACGAGGGAGCGCAAGCGCATCCTCAAGCACAGCCGCGACTTCGTCTTCATGGAGGGGTGCGTGCGACGGGTGATGGCGGACGGCTCCATCCTGGTGGTTCTTGAGCCTGCTATACGCAGTCAGCTGGTGCGCCGTGTGCACAAGGCACAGGGACACTTCGGTGTCAAGCACACGCTCAGCCTTCTTTAGGCTGAGTACTGGTGGTCAGGCATGACTAAGGTCATCGCCGACGTCGTCAGCCGCTGCACTCTCTGCGACCGTGTGCGCTCGAGCTTCACAGCCCGCACCGTCGCTCTCAGCCCCCTCCCTATTCAGGGGCTGTTTTACAGGTTATCGCTTGACTTGGCTAGGGAGCTTCCCAAGTCTTGCCGAGGCAAGCTCTACGTCTTGGGAATGATCGAGCACATGTCCAAGTGGATCGAGCTTGTGCCTTTACCCAGCAAGGCCAGTGAGGGAATCGCTCAGGCCTTCCTCGAACAGGTCCTTAGCCGTTTTGGCGGCTGCGCTGAGGTGCTGACCGGCCAGGGCAAGGAGTTCCAGGGCAGCTTTCAGAAGCTGCAAGAGCGCTTCATGATTGACCACCGCACCACCTTCCGCGATCATGCTCAGGCTGATGGCCTTGCAGAGCGTATGGTGCAGACCGTCAAGCTTGGGTTGCGGAAGTACTGCCTTGCCCACGACAGCACCCACTGGGACGACGCCCTCCCGTGGTTGGCTATAGGGTGTACAGGTTCAGTAAGCAGGCCTCCTTGGCCTCGCACTCTCCCTACTTCCTTTTCCACGGCCGCCAGCCAGTCCTGCCCGCCGCAGCCAGGACCGTGGCCGAGATCGTCTTGGACTTGGACAGTCCCGAGATGTGGAGCACTCTTATCGGGCAGCGTGCGCAGCTCTTCCAGCGCCTGATGCCCAAGGCCATGGATAACCTCAGCATTGCACAACATCGCGATACGTTGAGGTATGCCATGACTCGTGGAGGAGCATATCGTCCGCGGATGTTGCAGTATTCCGCAGGTGACTTTGTGTACCTGTGATGTCAGACGAAGAACATCCTCAACATCAGCAGCTCGCCGGTCATCCTGCGCGTCAAGCGCGTTTTGGCGTCAGGAGTCCTGGAGCTAAAAGGCGCAGATGGTTGTCTTCACAAGGACCACACGAAGAATTGTGGACCATGCCACCTTTCTAACCTTGACTTGCAGATTTGTCCCCGCGACGCGCGCCCACCCAGCGACTGGGCGTGCCAGATCTGCCACAGTCCTGGCCAGGAGGCCAAGATGCTGCACTATGACAGCTGCAACCTCGGCTTCCACATCGGCTGCCTCGACCCGCCGCTGGCTCGCGTGCCAGCCGGAGACTGGTTCTGCAGTGATTGCTCTGAGCTAGCTTTAGGCAGCGTACACAGCCCATCAGCTGGAAGCTGAGAGCTGGGGGGGGAATTAAAACATATGAGACTTGACTCCCTTTTTGGCTATAAAGCCACATGTATTATAGACTTCATTGCAACAAAGCCTGCGTGCTTATGATGTGTTGCTTGTACCTATATTGCGCACCCGACCTCGTAACGCACAACAACTTTCATGATTTATTGAGTCGAGGTTGACGTACAAAACCGAGCTTCACTTGTGTGAACCATCAACCTAGGAAGACCGACTTTGCATTGACCTTATGCATCTATATGTTGACCTTTTTTAGATTTCCGAGTCGCCAAAGTGTAGCGCGTCGAAGCATCTTCCGAATGGCACCAATTTCGCGTCATTTGGTCAAGTATCGAGCGAGATATTTGCGATCTAGTCCGCGTCACCTACCGGCCCCTAGCGGAACCTTCCCAAGGGCCAACTTGTGACTCAATGTCCCCAAAGGTGACATTGTTGGCTTTTGGTGATCCCAAGGACCCCTAGCTTTGTATGCACAAATCCGCGAGCCCCTTAGACTACATAAGTCTTGCATTTTCTTAGTATAAGTTCATCATTGAGGCTGTAAGTTGGTGACTGCCTCACCTACTCCTAGAGGAAGCTTCCTCAAGTTCCAGATTCACTTTTGAGGCGCTATCTAGGTAGGAACACCCAAGGTAAGCTACACCAATGAGAGACATAGCATATTCTACGTGCCCTGCTTTGATTGGTTTGAGTTATGCTTAGCCTATAGGAGTGCTAGTACATGCCTTGTACACATCAGTGGACATAGGGGAGCCTCCTAGAGTGACTAGATGCATTGGATCCGCCGCATACCACGTCGGATTTTCAGAAGTATAAGTACTAGAAATGTCCCTAGAGAGACATCTTTTTAGAAGTCCTCATTATGCCAGTTGTAAGTAACAGAGATTATCAGTAAAGCTTACACTTTTAATCTCTGGTGTTTTCAGGACCACTTAGTTACTCTCTTGTGAAGAACAAGCCCTCCTGGCTTCCAGTCACTTGAAGAACTTCACAAGTAGTGAGCAAAGCCACAGCTTATATCCTTGCATGGGACTACTCTTGAAGATCATGATGTGCTTCCAGGGATCTTTTGGGCCATACTTCATTAGTTGTTTTCCTACCAGTTTACAGTTTTGAGGTGCTCACTCTGGAGAGTACACACTCTCATAATTGTATCATTTGATACTTGACTCCCTTTTTGGCTATAAAGCCACATGTATTATAGACTTCATTGCCGCAAAGCCTGCGTGCTTATGATGTATTGCTTGTACCTATGTTGCGCACCCGACCTCGTAACGCACAACACCCTATTAAAGATCTCCAAAACTTAGAGGTAAATTTTGAGCCTCTGTTTGAGATTATATTAGAGGGTAGCCCATGTTTGCATACTACATGGTTGTAGAACTGTCTCGCGGTTTCGAGTGCAGTTACTTTGACAATTGTGGAGATGAAAATGACCATTTTTGTCAGATTATCCACAACTACCAGTATCGAATCATGCCCATTGCCAGTTCGTGGCAATGTTACCACCCAGTCCATGGATATTGTTTCCCGTTGTTCTGCTGGGATGGGCAGCGGTTGTAAGAGACCCCCCGGTGGTGTGTGCCTAGACTTATTTCTTTGACACTGATCACAAGTCTTAACATATTTCAAGACCTCCCGAGATAATTCCTCCCAATGAAAATGTTTTGCCAGTTTGCCAACAGTTTTGGCCTGCCCCAGATACCCACCCAGTAAACTGTCATGTGCTTCACTCAGTAAAAGGGACCTTATTTCCAAGTTATTAGGAATGACCAGCTTCGGCCTGCCTGAAGTGGTTTCAGTCACCCAGACCCCTCCCTTAAGCTTATACCCGAGGGCAGTAGCAAGACACACACCATCAGTGGGGCTGGGCTCAAATGCTGGGTCAGAAAGGTAGGCCTTCCTAAGTTGTTCAAGGAAGGACTTTTTCACCTTTAGTGAAGTGAGTGCACAAAGGACCTTATTGACAGCATGCTGACTAAAGTTCCTTTCTTGCAAGTCAGGTCGTCTAGAGAGTGCATCAGCAGGATTTAACTTCCTTTTCTCTCAACTTTTCGGAGGTGCTTCACTAGACACTGCTCTCTAAAGTGACCCGTCTGCTGGCAATGGAAGCAAACAAATTTTGCTGAGGCTAGTCTCGGCTTAGTCTTACCACCACCACTTCCATAGCCACCTCGAGAGGAACCACCTCTCCCTCTAGACTGCATAGCAGTTTACTCATACTCGTATTCATCACCCTGACCATCCTCAGCCTGGTCTCCCTCAATTGCATTGTAGGAACCGTGGGGCTTTTTGACAACCTTAGACACCAAAGCATTACTCTGGCGCTTGTGATTGAACTGCTGCTGATCCCAAGCGTCAGCATCCTGGATCAAGTGAGCCAATTTCTCATACTTCTTTTCAGCAAAATGACCATAGACTTCGGATTTCAAGCCATACCTGAAGTATGCTATCCTATACCGTTCTGGCAGGTCTGGCTGCTTCATCATGTTCTCCTGGAACTTTTGAGCAAACTCAGCAATTGAAGTGATCTGCTTTTGTATCAAAGAGATCATTGCACGGATAGCTTCTCCTGCTGATTGATCACATCAAACTTCTCATGCGTTTCTCGACAAACTCTACCCAAGTAGGGTCACCGAGTTGTTGAGCCTTACGCTCTCCTTTCCAATACAGCCACCAGTCTGCTGCACTGCCTTTTAGTAGAGCACCAGTGTGCCTGACCTTCTCGTAATCTTGCAGTCATGGGTAGTTTTCCAGCCACTGCTCAACATCAGCGAGAAACTTGATCAGGTAATACTTTTTGTTCCCCTCAGGATCATAATCTTGGGGAGGTTTTGGCTTAGGCTTACTAGGCCCTCTGCCACCACCACCAGTGGTTTGAGAACCCAGTTGGTCTCTGTCCCGCAGCAGAGACGTTATGATTCTTTTGTCCTCCTGTTGGGACTGATACATGCTAGCCATTTGCGATTGCATTTGCACGAACAATGCTCCCAAATCCACACTCTGAGGTGGGAGTCTAGCAAATGCAGCAGTAGCAGTGGCATCCACTCGCTGAGTAGTGTTCTCAACAGTCCCTCTCGCTCCTGCAGCAGCAATTCCTGCCGCATTTAGCCGGTCACGAATTTGACCTAGGAGCACATTGAGTTGTACAGCAGGAGGTGGGTTCAGAACAGTGGCCCTTGATGCCATAAGTTCTTCAACAGTGCGCACGTCCGCTGGCTGTCCTTCCCTCCTTTCTGTATCTTCGGCAGCTTTTGCTAATCGTTCAGCTTCTAATCTGGCTCTCTCCTCCTCAGCCTGCTGTGCTGCGACCGCGGCAATAGCAGCTGCCTCATCTGCAGCCTCTCTAGCTGCAGTATCTGCCACTGCTTCAGAATAGGTACGGGTTCCCGCGTCATGGCTATCAGCCTGATTTTCGACATTCTCGTTATCCTGGTTCTCCATGTCTAAGGAGTTGCTAGTTTGAGACCTTGTCCTTACCATACAAAGAAGACTGTGAAAACTGCTCCAATACCACTGAAATGAATCGACTTACCAAATAGGCGATTAACATTTAATGAAGATCTTTACATCAGCAAGTAATCTTTATGGTATTTTTTGTTAAATGATTAAACAGCTAAAAGACAACTCACTAGCAGTGGACAATACTTGTAAGTCAAACGGAAGTAAACTAGCATCAATAATGGAATCAGTAACTCACACATAAGCAAGGTTAGAAGACAGTGCGTATCAATTGCTTCTCGCCTTGGATTCAGATCTCTCTCAGTAAACTGTATAAGAGAGTTGGCCTTGTTTCCGAATGCCAAACTCGAGAGCAATGCCTAGCATATGTACATGGAATGAGTTTACTGTTCAACGGCCAGTGCGATGGCACCGCCTATCCGGGAGTTAACCACGTTGGTAGGACCTCGGTTAACCAAATCCACCGCCATCTCCCATCATCCCGAATCGCCATCCATCCTAAGGATGTCATCTGGCCATTCATCTAGCACACCACACTTAGATGCATATCTAGGCAGTTCGCTGCTACCGAGTACGGAAGGCAGCTGGCTGGCAAAGAATGTGTCAGCAAGCTGACCTAGTAGACTTCAGCCTGCTGCTCCCGGCTGAGTCATTAAACTGGTAATTATATAAAGTCCAGCAGGCTCAATACTAACTAGTTTCAGCGAACTTAACTTATCTAACTATTATATCTACCAATATACTGATTCATTACAGATATGAAGATGCACTAGATGGATGTGAAGATTGCATTCCTAAATGGGGACTTGGAGGAAGAAGTTTACGTGAAGCATCCTGAAGGATTTGTTGATGCCAGATTCTCCAAGAAGGTTTGCAAGCTGAGGAAGTCTCTATATGGCTTGAAAGAGAGTCCCAGGATGTGGAATCAAAAGATTGACTCTTCCCTGTTGGAGCAAGGATTTGTAAGAGCAAATGCAGACAGCAGCCTCTATGTGAAAGACGTCGGAGAGGAGAGAGTGATGCTGGTGCTCTATGTGGATGATCTGCTGCTGGTGGGGAAGAAGATGGAGAAGATTCAAGAGGTGAAGAATGTGCTGAGCAGCACATATGATGTGAAGGATCTTAAAGAGGTGGAGTTTGTCCTTGGGATATAGGTGAAGAGAGACAGGGCCAAGAGGGTCATCATGCTTGGGCAACCAGCTTACCTGCAGACAGTCCTGGAAAGGTTTGATATGCAGACGTGCCAGCTTGTGAGTGTTCCTCTTGATCCTAAGCATAGGTTGAGTGGAAGCATGTGTGCCAAGGGTGAGAGAGAGTGGAAGATGATGTCTCAGGTGCCCATGAGAAAGGTAGCTGGCAGCATAATGTACCTGATGGTCTGCACAAGGCCTGACATTGCTAATGTTGTGGGAGTGGTGAGTCAGTTCATGGAGAATCCAGGTCCTGCTCACTAAGAGGCAATGAAGAGAATCCTGAGATATCTAAAGGGGACCCCTGATATGTGGCTGCACTTAGGAGGTAAAAAGAGTGTGAGGTTGGAGGGCTGCAGTGAGTCTGACTAGGGAGGTGATATAGACACCAGGAGATCTACAACAGGGTATGTCTTCTCTCTTGCTAAGGGCGTGGTGACTTGGAAGAGCAAGAGGCAGAGGTGGTGGCATTGTCCTCTATGGAGGCTGAGTATATGGCTGCTTCACAGGCGATCAGGGAGGCTCTATGGTTGAGAAGATTATTGGAGGACCTTGGCTACGAGCAGAAGAGACCTACGGTGATCTTGAGCGATAGTTAGAGCTGCATTGCATTGGGTAAGAACCCAGTAGAGCATGCCAGGAAGAAGCACATCGATATTCAATATCATAAGTGCAGGGAGTGTGTGCTGGATGGTATTGTAGAGTTCAGATATGTGAGGACGGACAAGATGGTGGCTGACTCCTTGACAAAGGTAGTCCCGAGAGCTAAGCACCAGTGGTGTGCAGAGATGTTTGAATTGAGAGAGTGTGTAGTTGAATAGAGCAGGAGCTGAGAGGGAGTGTTGTAAATAGGCACTCCTGACTCTATTTGCTTTATGTCGGTTTGGTGTGCTTGCATGTGTGTGAGTTGATGCATTGAGTAAACCTGCGAACAGTCAAAGTGGATGGACTATTAATATAATAACCACAGGCCTCTGTCGACGTGGTAACATGTGTAGGCCTGTTCGGGATAGAGAGTGATCAGGATTGTCGAAGTGATTGTGTTAGGTGAGCAGTCGCCAAGTGAATATAGACGATGTAGGAGACACTGTATGGTGAACTCTTCAGTGTAAGAAACAAGGAGAGTCTCCAAAGAAATCGTGTGTGCAACATCTATGCTAAGTGCTTGATCTGCTACGGGTCTGTGTGACTAAAGGAAGCTGTGTGTGTGACCAGCTAAGTCTGTGTGACTTGAGGAAAGAAGAAGCTGTCTGTGTGACCAGCTGAGAGAAAGTGCGGTAAGAAGAAGAGATGGATGAAGAGGATTTACAGCACGCCCGACACGCATGCGGGCAGCAGCCCGATGACAGCAGCGCCCGACAACCACAGCACAGCGCTCCACGAGCGCGCAGCCGGCAGTGTGAAGAAAGAGAGAGAGAGAGAGAGAGAGAGAGAGAGAGAGAGAGA
>WELA01008734.1:52684-77088 GCA_009602735.1 Mesotaenium endlicherianum | reverse complement strand
AGAGAGAGAGAGAGAGAGAGAGAGAGAGAGAGAGAGAGAGAGAGGGAGGGGAAAAGAGAATGCGGTGACATTACAAACACAAAGGCATTGGACACAACGACAAACAGCAACCAACAGAATATAGCCTTGCAACAAACAACGGCAGAAAATCCAAACAGGCACCATGCAATTTGGCACATGAAAAGGGGCAGATTACACAACGATGCAGTAGAAGCTGGATCAGAAAGCACGAGCAGGCAGCAGTTAGCAACCAGCAGGCGGCAGCGTGGCAAGACATAGGACATGCACACAATGAGGGCACCCGAAAGGAGTCAATAGAGACAGATGTAACATAAAATACAGCGAGCGAACGGAGAGAGAAAGGAGAAGAATAGACAAGAAATTTGTTCATATGGTGATATGTGGTGATAGGCCGAGCTCAATTGTGACAGGTCATATTGGCAGAAAGAGAAACATCAGGTGCATCACAAAAATATATAACTTTGAAAACATATTACAGGATCTTTAAACCACATGTGATGTGAAGGTAAAAGCTGGCTTGACTTACCAGGCAGTAAAAGGAAGTCCCCTAGCTTCATGTCTGTGCTTTGCCCTTGCACAAATTCTCTGTGACGAATGGGACATTGTAGATACCAATGATTTTACCGCCTACTTTCATTTCAAACTTCCAGTGCACGTCTTGGCAGAATATGTCATCGGCCAAATCCGCTTTAAGATTATCTGTTGTACTGCAGATGAAGAGCTTTAGCTTGCTCTTCTTTAGATCCCTTTCTTTAATATCGATAAGTTCAAGAGTATCCTGTAATTTTGACAACACGTGTGGATTACAGTTTTCCCAATGCTCGTACTTATACAACCCGCTCTTGAACTGAGTGTTGTGTCTAGTCCATTTAGCACTCTTTGTCACATTGTCACGCAACCTATCTAAGGCGTATTCCAAGAAAGTGGTTAAATTGCCAAATTTTCTGAACGCGGAGTCATCCACTTGTTGGAGGTATTTATTCATTCAATCTACAGTCCACTCACTCTCGGTAGGAACACCCTCTCCATCCCTTACATCAACCTCTGAATGTTATGACCTATCCTCAACCTCACGAGGTTCCAAACCCTCCTGCCCAGCCCCACCCTCATCAACCTCCATATCATGTGCCCCACCCTCTCACATCATTTGCCTCTGCACCATCTGGCACAACCTCCCCCACACCATTCTGCGGAACCTCTGGACCACTATCTAAGTGCAAGACCTCGTTGCCAAGTACGCCACCCGTGAACCCAGAGGCAAAAAGTATACCCCCCCCACTATCATGCCTACAAAAGGGTGCAGGAAAACTTCCCCTCACACCACATCCTAATGCACCTAAGGTGAAAGAAGGCGTTTGTAATTGTTTTTCATGTATAGGCTGTAAAGAAGAAGGCCGAAGAGGACCGTAGTCGAGGCGACACCTATGGTTGAACAAATACCTATGAGAGTACAACTTCTTGCAATGAACACACTTAAATCTAGGAGAAGACATTGGGTACCCTAAGGCGACCAATAAATTGAGAAGCAAACTTGAGACTTGTATACGACTTATGCCATGGCGCTGCTGCGTGGGTATTTTGTTGCTGAAGGTCGTAGTAAAATGATGAAGTGGTGGGAGATTGTGGGAGATCGATAAGATGGGTGCGTGGTAAATATGGATGAGTCCAACGTGGTCCAAGAGGTGCCGAGCGTGTGTTACGTTGGTGTCGATTATCAGATTTACATCTTATGTTCAATCGTCATGTCCCGACGTCGGGTGTTTCGTGTGCGACTGCGCCTTTGACAAATGCCTGTGTCGATGTTGCAATCTTGAGGAGGGGGATGATGTAAGGTCATGTTTATAAAGTGCATTTTTGAGTTTCATGAAAGTATGTTTTGACTGTATAGAAGTCTAGAGTGCATTTTTTTGATCATTTTGATATGAAATTCATTGAATTTGGTCAAGTATTGAGAGAGTTATGGATTTCCAAAGTTTAACTAGTTTTGAGGTCGGTTGACGACTGTCCTTAATTCGCGGTGAGCGCGACCGTCAGTTTGACCGACAGCGTCGAACGATCTGGGCCATTAGAGTGCATTCGAACCTTCACGTAAGTTTGGCTGACGCGGAGTGCCGACTAGGTCCATTTACCTAGAAGTTTCGGATTAGCCTTGCGCGTCTAAGTTAGTATACTCTAAATATTTTGATGCATGCATGTGGACGTCAAATCGGCCCGACACGTCAGATGAGACTGATCTGGCTTTCTCACGAATATTTTGGAAGTGACGATTTGACATACACTTAGAAAAATCCGTTTCTAAGCGGCCCTGCCGTCTAGAGAGGAGGACTTAGGTCAGAAAACTATAAATAGGCATAACTACTTCATTTTTTATCAATTTTCACTTCTGTAAATTTCTACGGGTTTGTAATAACAGACCTTCTATCCTACATCATTTGTAAGCAGTTTCTTGCTACTCAAAATGTTGAGTAATTTTCCTAAGCTTTCTTAGTGACATGCCCGTGCACTCTTTAGTATGATTGCAACTAGTTCTTTTCCTCGTGAGTTACTACGCTTCCACTAGGGCACTCTGCCCCTTTTCTCTGGTATCGGAGGTGGGCTAGTTTGCATATTACATTATGGAGTCGCAGTCGGCAGCTGGAGGGGGCGAACATGTCAAGCATGTTGAGCGCGCGGGGCAGCAGGCAGCACCAACAATGATCAGAAAGCAACCAGAGATGCAGGCAAATGGCAAATGGCAAATGGCAAATGCAATCGGAGGAGAAGTCTACGTCCAATTTCAACAAAATATGCGCGCGGAGGTGGAGAGGATGGTGCAAGTTGTTGTTGGGAGTGCCGCTTTGACGATTTCGGCACCTGCACTTATTGTGCCACCAATTCATGTTAACCCAGTGGTGCAACCAGTTATTCCACCCGCATCGGGAGTACGTGCGCCTAAGCTTGAAGTGTATATTGGAGAGCGTGGATCGCCGCCCGTTCATCAATGGATTTTTGGAGTGAAGAAGTTTATGGAGTATTCGGCGCTCACGCCCGACAGGCAAGTTGCCTTTGTCATAACTTTGCTGCAAAAGAGTGATGGAGCTTGGTATGAACGAGAAGAGCAGCTGTCTGGAGTTCCTGCTACTGTTGATCAGCTATTTGAAGGCTTGAAGAGGCAATTTCAACCTATTGCACCCGAGGCTTCCGCTCGAGATCTATTGGTGCGCCTTCGTCAACGAGGAAGCGTTCAAGAATGTGTATCGCGCTTCAACGAGCTGGTGCTTCAATGTACATCCATGCATGAGTCGGAGGTGATGGACAAGTTCAAGAGGGGACTCAAGCCAACTGTGGCCAAGAAAGTGGCACTCAAGGACCCTACCAGTCTTGCAGAAATGATGGCATTGGCCACAAGGGTCGACGCTGTGGAGTATAGTCAGAGGCAGTGGGACAGCCACAACTTTGGAGGACATCGACAGTTTGGTTCTCAAGCGCCAAGCACGAGTGGACAAGATCCAGTACCTATGGAGTTGAGACTTGTTCAGAATCAGCGCAGGCAGCAGAATTTCAACCCGAGAGGACCCTGCTATAATTGTGGCAAGCTTGGGCACCTGGCTCGAGACTGTCGCGTAGAGGCAAAGCAATCGCAACAACAGGAAAAAGGAGGACGCCAATAAGTCGTTATGGGGTGTCTACTGGCGTGAAGATGGGAATCCACAAGGAGGTTATCCCCAGGAGCCTGCCGAGAAGCAAAAAACGAGATGTTGACAAGCCTATCATCGTGGAAGGAGTGGTCGACGACAACAAGGTAAAGTGTATGGTCGACAGTGTCGCAAGTGGAAATTTTGTGCACAAGAAGCTGGTGGAAGGATGGCCAATCCCTGTGCAGAAGCATTATGAGCCTAGGAAGGCAATTTTGGCAAATGGGCAGAGACTCAAGCGTGGTGCACGTACGGAAGCTATTCACGTGGAAGTAACGGGGCACCAGAGTACTGAAGTCATGGAGCAGGCAGAGTTGGGTCACCATGAAGTGATATTGGGCCAACCATGACTGAGAAAAGCCAACCCTCAAGTGCACTGGAGCACAGGACAAGTGAAGGTCCAAGGGCGTGATGGTCGAATGGAGACAGCGAAACAGGTGGAGGTAGATACGACCACAAGTAACTGTCTTCTGTCGAGCCTGCAAGTTAAGAGCTATGCAGGGCGAATCAGGTGAAGGAGATGTACCTTGTTTCGGCGGCCCTGGCCAGGTCATCAAATGGAGCAAGCGTGAATCCTAACAGCCTGGACGAATGTACATCGTCGGAGGAGCAAGTAGTGGTGTCGGATCCCCTTGCTCAGAAGGAGCAGAGCCCAACTGCTCAAGAGGAGAAGCCTGTTGAGATGCCTGCCCAAATTAAGGCGCTGTTGGAGGAGTTCAAGTGCGTGTTTCCTGAGGAGCTACTTGCAGGATTACCTCCACAGAGAGCTATGGAGCACAAGATTGAGTTGGAACCAGGGAGCAAGCCACCAGTGAGACCCGTCTATCGACAATCGTTTGCGGAGTTGGATGAGTTGAAGAAGCAGCTGACAGAGTTATTGGAGAAGGGATTCATCCAATCCAGCAAGTCTCCATTTGCAGCGCCAATCTTATTCTGAAGAAGAAGGATGGAACTATGAGGATGTGTGTCGACTACCGGGCACTCAACAAGGTCACCATCAAGAACAGGTACCCACTTCCACGAGTGGACGAGTTAATTGACAAGCTTGTCGGGGCGAAGTATTTCTCGAAAATCAATTTGAGGAGTGGCTATCACCAGGTACGGATTGCGGAAGAAGACGTTCAGAAGACTGCTTTCAGGATTCGCTATGGTTTATTTGAGTTCACAGTCATGCCTTTTGAGTTGACTAATGCACCTGCTACATTCATGGGACTCATGAATAGTATCTTCAGACCCTATTTGGACCAGTTTGTAGTGGTATTTTTGGACGACATCTTGATCTATTCGAAGACCTTGGAGGAGCATGTGGAGCATCTGAGGAAGGTGTTGGAGGTCTTGAGAGATCAGAAGCTGTATAGGAAGATGAGCAAGTGCGACTTCTGTCTCAAAAAAGTCGAGTTTCTTGGGCACATAATGGGGGCTGAAGGAGTCAAGGTCGAGCAGAAGAAGGTGCAAGCAGTCAGAGATCGGCCGGAACCTGCTGATGCTGATATTCATCAACTCAGGAGTTTCCTCGGCATGGCAAATTATTATCGACGTTTCGTTGAAGGATTTGCCAAGGTGTGTGCACCGCTGACGGACATGTTGAAGAAGCAGGAGAAGTGGCTATGGAGTGACAAGGAGCAGCAAGCCTTCGAGAAGATTAAGGAGCTATTGACACAGGCACCTGTGTTGGCAATTGCAAGTCTAGAGCTTCCTTTCATCGTCATCATGGACGCATCAAACTTTGCAGTGGAAGCCATTATTCTCCAGGACCAGGGCAAAGGATTGCAGCCTGTGGCATATGAGAGCAAGAAGTTGAGTCTTGCTGAGCAGAATTATGCAACAAACGAGCGGGAGATGCTGGCTATTATCCAGGCTTTGAGGATTTGGCGATGTTATGTGGACGATCGGAAGATGTTCATAAAGACCGACCGCTAGAGCTTGGAGAAATTTATGACGCGGCCAACGTTGACACCAAAACAGGCAAGATGGATGGAGTTTCTGCAACAGTTTGACCACAAGATTGAATACTTACCTGGGAAGATCAACCTTGCAGACGCTTTATCCAGAAGGTGTGACCTCGCAGCTGTCTCGGTAATCAAGGAGAACATGGACTTCAAGGAGAAGCTTCAGAGAGGTTATGAGGAGGACCCAGAGTTTGCTGATAATGGAGCAGCTTAGTCCAACTCGAGTATGCAGAAGAAGGACAGCATATGGTATTATGGTGATTCCAACAAGGTGGTGGTACTTGACATCAAGGAGCTACAGGACTTACTACTTGAAATAAATTTACTTACCAAATAGGCGATTAACAATTAATGAAGATCTTTATATCAGCAAGTAATCTTTATGGATTTTCCGTTAATTGGTTAAACGGCAAAAGGACAACACACTAGCAGTGAACAACACTCGTAAGTCAAATGCGAGTAAACTAGCATCAATAATGAAATCAGTAAACTCATACATAAGCAAGGTTAGAAGACAGTGCGTATCAATGGCTTCTCGCCTTGGATTCAAATCTCTCTCAGTAAGCTGTACAAGAGAGTTGGCCTCGTTTTCGAATGCCGAACTCGAGAGCAATGCCTAGCATATGTACATGGAATGAGTTTACTGTTCAACGGCCAGAGCGATGGCACCGCCTACCCGGGAGTTAACCACGTTGGTAGGACCTCGGTTAACCAAATCCACCACCATCTCCCATCATCCCGAATCGCCATCCATCATAGGGATGTCATCTGGCCATTCATCTAGCATATCACACTTAGATGCATATTGAGGCAGTTCGCTGCTACCGAGAACAAAAGTCAGCTGGCTGTCAAAGAATGTGTCAGCAAGCTGACTTAAGTTGACTTCAGCCTGCTGCTTCTGGCTGAGTCATTAAACTGCTATTAAATATGAAGTCCAGCAGATTGATTATTAACTAGAGTTGAGCAGGCTGAACATGATTAACTATTATATTTAAGCGAATATTTTATCTACTAATATACTGATTCATTACAATTCCTCCAACTTAACTTGTTGTCGCCTCGACAACATTAAATTGCAGAAGTGTTAAATAAGGGAACTGAACCTGACCAGCCTCCCCCACTGACTGCCTCTTCAGCCTGTCACCTAGGGGTTGTTCCTGGGGCTTCAGGATCAGGAGACTGAGATCTGGACGTAGACCTGGNGAGATCTGGACGTAGACCTGGACAGCCCTCTAGGTCTGTCAGCTGGCCTTCTAAAGAACCCCGTTTGTTCTAAAGTTGGACCTCGAGGAGAACAAAGGATGGTAGCCTGCTCTTCACCCACTTGGGTGTTGATCCCCACATAGACAGGCATTCTAGTAGGATGCTGAAATACATTGGCAAGAGGTACATGTCCCTGAGCGAAGGGGGGGGCCGGCATACCTCTGGCCCACCCGCGTGGCCCTCTTCTGGCCCTGTCCTCTGGGGATTTCTGCCTGTGTCTGCTGCCAAGTACAGTCAGATCAACTTCTTCCCCTGCTTGGGCAGGTGGGCTAGGGGAGCGAGTGCGGGGTCCAGTTGCCTCCATGACCGGGATCACGTTCCATATACCTGATCTTGGTTCCTTAGGAAGTGCCCCTGCCTGCTCCTGGGTCTCCTGAGTACCAGCTCCTGATGCTTCTCCTCTGCCTTGTTCTTCTTCCTCATCCTCCTCATCCTCCTCCTCTGAGAGAGTAGGAGTCTCGTCCACTAAGTCGTCCTGCTCCCTGGTAGACATGGAGTAGTCTACTGATCTCCCTTTCTTAGGGCGCGCTGGAGGTTGCTTGGCCTTCAGCCCTCTGATATCTATCCGGCCTGCATTCTTCGCCCATTTGACAAAGGCATGCTTTCCCTTAGAGAAGTAGTCTCTCCCCCTCCTCCTGTGCTCTTTGGTCTCTGCATTCATATTGCTCAGGCAGCCATTCAGCCTGGGGTCCCAAGGGGCAATGTGAGGTGGTAGGATAAGGTAGCCGTCCAGGCCATAGTGGAAGTCATCCGGTTGGGCTCGGTCACACTCCTGCTTCTTGTTTGTGACGGTCATCCACCTTCTGTCTGTTGGCAGCTGGTAGTACTGGGGTCCATGCTCAGCCTTCCTCAGTTTACACGGGAACCAGTGGGGAGAGAACATCTGCTGTCCTGCTTCCTGTACTCCCAGCTCCTCCTCTCAACTTCATTGTAAGCTCGCAGTAGTGTGAGGTAGAATGCCGTATCCTCAAAGCTATCGGGCCGCATGCTCACCATCCTGATGAGTCTCTGATCTCCCACTATTCCCGGTATTGGGATTGGCCTGTTCTCTGAATCATCGNTCATCGGCAAGGTACCGAGCCTGCTCTGCTGTATAGCCCACCATCTTGGCATAATCCTCGTAGAGGACCACACCAGTGTGTGTCTCAATGTACCTATCCAGTGCTGCAGTTCCTTCCCTCTGTAGCAGTGTTGTCTGTTCCAGCTTGTTGATCTCCTGGGCTGC
Source organism: Mesotaenium endlicherianum (assembly GCA_009602735.1). Classification (NCBI taxonomy): domain Eukaryota; kingdom Viridiplantae; phylum Streptophyta; class Zygnematophyceae; order Zygnematales; family Mesotaeniaceae; genus Mesotaenium; species Mesotaenium endlicherianum. The sequence goes on along the minus strand of WELA01008734.1, from coordinate 68,956 downwards.
CAGCAATGCTTCCTTCAGGTTATCAAAGTTTTGGCCACCCACCACAGTATACCTGTAAGTGGCCAAGCTCTTCTGCCTGTCCGCTTCAGCCTTTTTCCTTCTCTCCTCCTCTGCCGCTGCCGCTTCTTCTTGTTGTTTCTTCTGTCTCTCCTCCTCAGCTTTCCTGAGGTTTTCCGCTTCCTGATCCTTCTTCCTCTGTGCTTCTTCTGCCGCCTCTTGTTGTTTGCGGACCCTTTCTTGTTCTCTCCTGGTGAGGGACGTCGCCGCCAGCTCCTTCTGGTATTGCTCCATTGTCCTCCTGGCTTCTTCTGCCTTGCGCTTCCTATCCTTCTTTTGTGTGGTGGGAGCCATTCTGCACATGTAACCAGGGCACAAGTTAGTAGGATATTGACTTTTGTCCTAGAAGTTGCAGGAAGGGAGTAAGTTCGTATTAGTATGGTGTATTCGTTCCTGTTTACCTTACAGGGTGCTTGCTAGGAGTTGACGTAGGTGCGGTGCGCTAGACATAAACATATGAATGTGTTTTCAGGTGTGTTAAGTGATGTATGGCTGTGCGAGGCCCTTTTTCCTTCCGCTAAAGGTGCTTTATGTGGGCCAGGCTGTCCCCTCCGTCACTATGCTGACACTTAGGGTTCACATAACTGTCCCTAACTGTCCCTTTCTCGCTCTCGCACACTAACTGTCATATACTTTCCCCTCCAACTTAAATGGAGACAAGACATCCTGTCACCTGCCCGTGTCAACTGAAATGACGGTTAGGGAGGTGCTCCAGCCGCCCGAAGGTGGAATCGTTTCAACGCCCCTTTGGCATTAGTCAAATGGTCTTTAAATTCCCAAGTGTCCCCAGAGGCATCGTAACCCTTCCATCGAATGAGGTACTTCATGACATATTTCGACGATCGACGGACCGAGCGAGCGTCTAAAACCTCCTCAACCTCATATTCCTCAGGGTCGCCGTCCCGGACAGCGGGGACCGGTCCCGGTTGGACAGGTAACCCACCTGTGAACAGTGTATCACCTTTGATGTAGGGTTCCAGGAAGGAGACATTAAAGACCGGGTGACCCTTGTATTCGGCTGACATGTTCAATTTGTAAGCGTTCTGACAGACACGACACACCACCGAATATGGACCGACCCAGACAGGGCCAAGCTTTTTCTTGACCACACCAGGGAGGTACAGGTGCTGAGAATGTAGTTTGACCAAATCGCCTTTAGAAAAGGTCAGTTCGCGACGGCGCTGATTAGCGTACTTATGTTGGTTTTCTTGGGCTCTGTGCAGGTTTTGCTCGACTTCTGACAGAGTGTCAGCAAACTCCTGAGTTAACTGGAGGGAGACCGGATTGTCAATCCCTTCAGGGTGAGTTAAAGACTCCCCTAGGACATCTGAAGGAGACTTAGGGACTCTACCCAGGCTAAGTTCAGAAGGAGTCTTGCCCGATGACGCGTGCACCGCACTGTTGACCGCAAACTGGATTTGAGGTAACAGGTCATCCCAATTATCTTCTTTTTGGTTAATATAGGCTCTCAGTACCTCTTGCAGAACTCGGTTAGTTCTCTCAGTCTGCCCATCAGTATGAGGGTGGTTTGCTGTGCTGAGTAGCTGTGTGACCCCCATTAACCCCATTAAAGCCCTCCAAAACTTAGAGGTAAATTTTGAGTCTCTGTCTGAGATTATGTTAGAGGGTAGCCCATGTTGGCATACTACATGGTTGTAGGACTGTCTCGCTGTTTCGAGTGCAGTTACTTTGACAGTTGTGGGGATGAAAATGACCATTTTTTTCAGTTTATCCACGACTCCGAGTATCGAATCATGCCCATTGGCAGTTCGTGGCAGTGTGACCACCCACCCAGTCCATGGATATCGATTCCCAGCGACCAGCTGGGATGGGCAGTGGTTGTAAGAGGCCCCCCGGTGGTGTGTGCCTAGACTTATTCTTTTGACACTGGTCACAGGACTTATCGTATTTCAAGACCTCCCGAGGTAGTCCCTCCCAATAATAATGTTTTGCCAGTTAGCCAACAGTTTTGGCCTGCCCCAAATGCCCACCCAATAAATTGTTATGTGCTTGACTCAATAAAAGGGACCTTATTTCTAAGTTATTAGGAATGACCAGCTTCAGTCTGCCTGAAGTGGTTCTAGTCACCCAGACCCCTCCCTTAAGCTTATACCCGAGTGCAGTAGCACGACACACACCAGTAGTTGGGCTGGGCTCAAATGTTGGGTCAGAAAGGTAGGCTTTCCTAAGTTGTTCAAGGAAGGACTTTTTCACCTTTAGGGAAGTGAGTGCACACAGGACTTTATCTACAGCATAGTGACTAAAGTTCCTTCCTTGCAAGTCAAGTCTTCTAGAGAGTGCATCAGCAAGATTCAACTTTCCTGGTTTGCAGTCGATCTGGACTTGAAATTGCTCCAGCATCTGGCTCCAGCGGTTCTCCCTCCTTGACAGCCTGGACTTCTTCTGAAAGTGAGTCAGAGCTAGATGATCTGTAATCACCTTAAAAGCTTTACCATGTAAGTATGCTCTCCACTGTTTGAGTACATGAATGATAGCTAGCAGCTCTTTATCATGCACTGAGTAAAGAGTCTCCGCTAGATTAAATTTCATAGACTCGTACAACACAGGATGCCACTCCTGCCGTACCTTACCATCCTTTGTGGTTTTGTCAGCAGGCTGCAACAAAATAGCACCCATGGCAAAGTCCGAGGCATCAGTAACCACCTGCATCGATTTGTTGGGGTCATACACGGCTAGCACGGGGGCAAAACAAAGGGCATCTTTAAGGGTCTGGAAGGCAGCCTGCTGCTCTTCCCCCCACACATACCCTATGTCTTTCTAAGTAAGGTCAGTCAGTTTACTGGCCTTTGTAGAATAATTCTCAATAAATCTCCTATAGTAGTTAGCCAATCCGAGGAAGGATCTAACTTCAGAGACAGACTGTGGTACTGGCCAGTCCCTTATGGTCTTGACTTTCTTAGGATCCACGCTGATACCTTCTTTGCTGACAATGTGGCCTAAGAATTCAATACTTTCTTTAAAGAAATCACACTTGCTCATTTTTGTATATAGTGATTTTTTCTTAGAGTGTTCAGGACTATCTTTAAGTGTTCAGTGTGCTGTGCTTCATCTTTAGACAAAATTAAAATATCATCTAGAAAAACTTGTACAAACTTATCCAGATCAGGTCTGAAAATGTCATTCATAGCACCCATGAAGGTCGCAGGAGCATTAGTTAGTCCAAATGGCATCACGTTGAACTCATATTGTCCGTAACGTGTGCGGAAGGCAGTCTTGTGCTCATCCCCCTCAGCAATTCTGATTTGATTGTAGAGACATTATGATTATTTTGTCCTTCTGTTGGGACTGATACATGGTCGCCATTTGCAACTGCTACATGGTCGCCATTTGCGACTGCATTTGAACAAACAATGCTCCAAAGTGTACACTCTGGGGTGGTGTAATGAATCAGTATATTAGTGGATATAATATTCATTTAAATATAATAGTTGATTAAGTTCAGCCTGCTGAACTTTAGTTAATAGTCAGTCTGCTGGACTTTACATAATTATCAGTTTAACGACTCAGTCGAAGGCAGCAGGCTGAAAGTCCATATAAGTCAGCTGGCTGACACATTCTTTGACAGCAAGCTGACTTCCGTACTCGGTAGCAGCGAACTGCCTTGATATGCATCTAAGTGCGATATGCTAGATGAATAGCCAGATGACATCCCTATGATGGATGGCTATTCGGGATGATGGGAGATGGCGGTGGATTTGGTTAACCGAGGTCCTACCAACGTGGTTAACTCCCGGGTAGGCGGTGCCATCGCACTGACCGTTGAACAGTAAACTCATTCCATGTACATATGCTAGGCATTGCCCTCGAGTTCGGCATTCGGAAACGAGGCCAACTCTCCTGTACAGCTTACTGAGAGAGATCTGAATCCAAGGCGAGAAGCCATTGATACGCACTGTCTTCTAACCTTGCTTATGTATGAGTTTACTGATTTGCATCATTGATGCTAGGTTACTCGCATTTGACTTACGAGTATTATTCACTGCTAGTGTATTGTCCTTTGCCGTTTAACCAGCTAACGGAAATCGCCATAAAGATTACTTGTTGATATAAAGATCTTTATTAATTGTTAATCGCTTATTTGGTAAGTCGATTCATTTCAGGTGGTAGTCTAGCAAATGCAGCAGCAGCATTGGCATCTACTCGCTGAGTAGTGTCCTCAACAGTGCCTCTCGCTCCTGCAGCAGCATTTGACCTAGGGGTACATTGAGTTGTACAGCAGGAGGTGGGTTCAGGACATTGGCCCTGGATGCCATAAGTTCTTCAACCGTGCGCTCGTCAACGGGCTGTTCTTCCCTCCTTTCTGTGTCTACGGCAGCCTTTGCTAATTGTTCAGCTAATTTGGCTCTCAGCTCCTCAGCTTGCTGTGCTGCGACTGCGGCAATAGCAGCTGCCTCATCTGCAGCCTTTCTAGCTGCAGTATCTGTAACTGCTTCAGAATAGGTACGGGTTCCCGCTACATGGCTTTCCGCCTGGTTTTTGACATTCTCGTTATCCTGGTTTTTCATGTCTTGGGAGATGTTAGTTTGAGACCTTGTCCTTACCATGCAAAGAAGACTGTGAAAACTGCTCCGATACCACTGAAATGAATCGACTTACCAAATAGGCGATTAACATTTAATGAAGATCTTTACATCAGCAAGTAATCTTTATGGATTTTCCGTTAACTGGGTATACGGCAAAAGGACAACACACTAGCAGTGAACAACACTCGTAAGTCAAATGCAAGTAAACTAGCATCAATAATGCAATCAGTAAAACTCATACATAAGCAAGGTTAGAAGACAGTGCGTATCAATGACTTCTCGCCTTGGATTCAGATCTCCCTCAGTAAGCTGTACAAGAGAGTTGGCCTCGTTTCCAAATGCCGAACTGGAGAGCAATGCCTAGCATATGTACATGGAATGAGTTTACTGTTCAACGGCCAGAGCCATGGCACCGCCTACCCGGGAGTTAACCACGTTGGTAGGACCTCGGTTAACCAAATCCACCGCCATCTCCCATCATCCCGAATCGCCATCCATCTTAGGGATGTCATCTGGCCATTCATCTAGCATATCACACTTAGATGCATATCGAGGCAGTTCGCTGCTACCGAGTACGGAGGTCAGCTGGCTGTCAAAGAATGTGTCAGCAAGCTGACTTAAGTTGACTTCAACCCGCTGCTTCCGGCTGAGTCATTAAACTGCTATTAAATATGAAGTCCAGCAGACTGATTATTAACTAGAGTTGAGCAGGCTGAACATGATTAACTATTATATATAAATGAATATTGTATCTAGTAATATACTGATTCATTACAAGACATTAGGACGTGATATCGACGAATATTGTACATTCTGTTATAAGATAGAATAAAATGTATGCTATTGCTATGAAACTTCTGAGGGCATGAGACTCATGTGCTGATGTGACTGTATTTGATTATATATTTTGTTTTTTCAGAAATAAAATGATTGCAGATTTTGCCCCTGAAAAGTGAATATTTGACTTATTTAATTCATTGTTTTATTTGAGAAAGCAAAAAAAAAATTCAAAAAGTTGTCTAAGCACTTATGTGGTGTGCATAGTTTGAAGTTAGCATGACCTCTGTGCACTTTAGAAAGTGCTGCTAAGTTGAGGCAGGTACCAAAACGCTTGTTGCATCAATGTTTTTATGCGCATCAAATGTGATGCTATTTTTCTTTGGGACCTATTGTGCACCATACTTGTCCTATGACTTTGAAACTTTGCACACCCACTTATGACCCTTATGCACACTACTCGCAAAAATTACAATCTCTGGATCACTTTACAGTAAGAGTTATGATGCACCAAATATTGCATTTTTTTTTTGAAGATTTTTTTGGGTTGCATTCTTTTCGATTTTTTTTCCCCAAAAAAGAATCAAGTTACAAAAAAAAAAACTGGGATTCTCAAGATTGTGACATAAGATTTCCAAATACATGCATCGCTTAAGATTTAGATTGGTATTGTGGTGGGAAAAAAATCAAGAGTAAAGGTAGTAGATGCATAAAAAAATGTGTATTCTGGTGGGCCATCTAGTGTGAAATAAGAACTATTTTGAATCGTTGGTATGCTGTAGTGATATGAATGTTAATATATTAGTTTGTTTTTATGCTTTTGAATATTTCTAAATTAGTCTTGTGTGGATTCAAGTGTGAATAGATACTTAAGAGACTTGATTCATGTCCTTTGAACCTTCGAAGGCATTTTCGAAGTTAGAGGAAGGACCTAGAAGAACTCCATGTGGCAAAAGTCAAATGTGCCATACTGGGTCAAAAGGACATGTGTACATTATTCTAGAAAGAGGTGGCAAGTTTTGGGATGTGTTGGGTGCCAACACATCAACATGCACCTTCTTAGAAATTACTTATGTAGCAAGTATATAAACAGGAGCTAGAACATAGAAAGACATTCCAGAATCACTCTTGTACATGCAAATTTCAGAAATATATTAACTTTCAAGAAGTCATCTCTCTTTCAAGAAGCTACCCCTTGTGTTGAAAGATCCTTGTCTTGAATAGATAAAGTATTCTATTTTTCTAAGTGCTTTATCTATGTGTTTCACTACAGACTCTCTCAATGTTGCATGGCTGGGAGAGCTTGCCCCTTCCAAAATGACATTCAAGAGGATTTCTAGTAACTTGGGCAACAAGGGAATGTGCTATCTAGTATAAGTGCCGCCATCTCGTCGTGCAACCATTTCGTCAGAGTGTTGTGGTTCTTTGCATTCCTTGAAATGAGAGCTCTTGTAGCAGCTGATTGAAGATAATAAGCTAGACTATGGTGGTGGTATGCCACCTCTTATTAACTAGTTTGCTCTGCTCGTGATCTTTCGACCAAAATATGATAAGTGTACATTCAATCAATACTTATTTTGATACCTCATGTACAAAATTTAACTTTATTCACATTGAAAAGTGGAAGGGGGTGTAAATGTTTCCTTCAAATTATGTGTGAGAAGAATGGTGACGAACCTACTTCAGTTTAGAACGCGTGACATACAAGAGGGACTACAAAGACTGAAGTGCTGAAGTCGAGGAAGAGCCTAGGCTGACCACCTAATGACTGAAGTCAATGGCGGGCACGATAATGACTTGTTGAACTTTCGGTTGACTTGTCAACGTGGATAACTATAGCATTCAGTCAAATATTGGCGTTCAGTGCAGGTGCAATGCATCGGACAATATCGTTTATATCGCTCACAGTTGCACCTTTCATATCATTGTTAATGAGCAATTTCATTCCCTTCGATTATTGTAAGCCTTCGGATGTGGATCGTTATTGAACGAGCATTTGTGATTTGAAGATCGTGTCAGTTTGTTGTCGTCAGCATCTTTGCGACAGCCTGCTAGAGCACGTCCAAGCGCTTCAGTAAGGCGAATTCCAACTAGCACTCGCTTTTGGCGCGCACCTTCGGAGCTAAACCAGGAGCCCAGACTGGCATTGCCTGGCACAGCCAAGTTTAGCAGGCTCCGGCGTGCTCTGTCAGCTGACATTAATCGTGATTCAAATTATTGCTGACAACTATTCTGCGCTTCAATGATGGCTCGTGCCAAAAGCGCATTATTTTTGTCGCCCTTGCCAAGCAAAAGCACTGCATATACCGCTCCGGTTTTCAAGTTCTTCGGAAGATTGGGCGAAAATGTGGGACTTCTTCAAATATCTAATCACAAATGCTTCATTTGTATACCTTCCATCTTTATATCTTGATTTATCGGCGTTCAATCTGATGAAACGCAAAAACAGTTGATGAGAGAGAAAAGCGGCGTCAATTCCACACGGGAGGCTGGATCTCCAGGCCCGCAGGGACTGCGTCCTCAGAAGCCCGTTACAAGATATGGACAAGCATTTTGAAACGGACTGACACCAGTGCCCAGGCCTCATCTTCGCACCTATATCACACTTGGTGAGCTTTGTAGTCTGCGAACGAAGGCCTTCATGTGTACTGGCTCTCTCTACCTTCCCCGTAGGTGACGAAGACCTTGCTTTCCAGCCACATTTGGTTAGAAGACATTCAAGAAGTACCGGATCAGTACGACAGGAAGCGTTTGTTTGAAGTTACAAGGTACAAATCTGCTTGTATAGGACTCTCTGCAACTCCTTTCTCTTGGGTCGCCTTAGCTCTTCAGTATTCTTGTCATGGTAGCTTCAAAGATTTGGACCCAGCTTGATCTGGAAGACATTGCAAATTGCCTCTTTGTGTCTTTTAGATTGGCACCCCTAAACACCCGCACGACATTGCTGAGATTCTGAAGTGGCCTTCAATTTGTTCAGAAGGCTTGTCAGATCAGTTAGATATTCATAACGGAGGTTTCTGAAGAGCTTAGAGTACTAGTGCATTCATGTCCATGATGTGCCACTTCCGTTGAGAGTGAAGAGCTGCTGTGCTAATTCGGCCCTTGAGAAATCAGTGTGCAGTGATTTGCATCTCCTGGCTCCGCTTGCTGCTGGATCGTCTTTCTAATGGTTCGACCTGTAGATTCTCGGACTCCCGGACTCTAAAGCAAGTGCTTTCCCTACTCTTAACTATGGCCAACGCTTGTGGATAACAGTGTTCCTGCTAGTCCTGACATTCTTTGTTTCTTGGCTGCAGACACCATGGAGACCAAGACATGTGCTCTTTTACTCGTTAGCCTCGCACTTTTTGCAGTCTCACAGGCTAGGCCTCTTGACGAGGTCAGGGTGTCGCAATCTGGACCAACTTTGTCTGATGTGGAGAAGAGTGCCAAGGCCCTAGGCCTCGGGCCAAATTGGAGATACGAGGGGAACCCTGCGGGCTTTCTGGCTACAAGCCAGAAAAGTAAGGAGTACTCATCCAGAAGAGAATTGTAAGCACCGTTATCCTATAGTGGCTGTCAGTACCGTAACATGATCAAGACATTAAGAAACTAGTCAGCTGGTACCTGTGATGCTTGTTGCACGAACTTCATTCGGGAGTAGGAGTGTAAGGAAATTACAGCTCCGCTTCTCATTGTCTGGTTTGGCTACACAAATTCTGGCATTGAACGTTTGTTTGGCTGCTTCTCGTGTCCGTTAGTCCCTTCCTTACCCAGTTGTTTCTTTATTTTCATCAGAGATGTGAAGACATATGACTCCATTGCACAGCAGCAGCTGGCGCTGGCATGGCATTGCCTCCTCATATCGCAGTACTGGTCGTACGGGACAGCCTGTTTTGACAAATTTCAGACTTCTCTGGACCTAATGAGAGGAGCACAGGCTGACTTGACCAAGAGTGACAAGCAGTCTGCTTTACCTGACATCCTTAAAGCCAAAGCTGAACAAGATGTAAGTTCTTCTCTTTGTATTGCGTGTTTTGAAATCAACGTCTTAACAGTTACAATCAGCTCAGATACATTGCCCAAGTTCCCCTTCTTTGGCTGTATGCCTGACCTGTTCCATATGTTGTCTGGTTTACAGGCATGCAAGGACAACATTGATGACAGTGCAAGGGACAGGAAGCAGGCTATCACTTACCTCGAGCTCTCAGATGACTACGTGGACAAGACCTTGGCTGTCCTTCCTACCCCTTCAGTGAATACTGTTGAGCCTGCTGCTGATTTACCCCTACCTGTTGCAAGCGGTAGCTCAGGCAACCCTATTGACGAGTGCTGGAGAGGTGGTGACTGGAAGAGTGACAGGCAGAAGTTGGCTGACTGCGCTTTGGGCTACGGAGTTGGTGCCCTTGGAGGCAAGGGTGGGGCAGTCTACACGGTCACTAGCACAGACGACGATCCCATCAACCCTGCTCCTGGAACCCTCAGATGGGGTGTTGTCCAAGAGACACCCTTGTGGATTATCTTCGACCACGACATGACTTTTGACTTGAAGGCTGAGCTGATTGTCACAAGCTTTAAGACCATTGATGGTCGTGGTGCAAACATTCTCTTCAAGGACAGTGCTTGCATTACCCTGCAGGAAGTCACCAATGTGATTGTGCACAACATTAAGTTCCACAATTGTGTCCCTTCTCGGTAAGTCGCAATTTATAATTCAATTTGACTAATTTACTCAGGAAAGTCCTGATTTAAGTCATCCTGTTAAGTTGTCAAGAATGAGGATCTGAAGATATTTGATTCATTGCTAACAAATCCTTTTCTTCCTGTGAACAGGAGCCAGAGAATCATCAGCAGCACTTCCCACACAGGAAACAGGGGGAGTTCTGACGGAGATTCTGTATCTATCTGGAAGGGTTCTGACATCTGGGTAGACCACTGTGAGTTCATAACATCAGCAGATGGCCTTGTGGATGTCATTGCTGGATCAACTGGTGTCACCATCTCCAACAACTTCTTTGACAAACATGACAAGGTGATGCTTTTGGGAGCTCACGACGGTGAGACTGATGACGACAATATGAAGGTGACAGTTATGCTTAACAAGTTCGGCCCGGACTGCACGCAACGGCTTCCCAGGTGAGCATCTCATTTAGCCGAGTTGTCTGTTCTTGGCATCTGGAGCAAATGCCTTGTGGATCTGCCAAGTCTTTTTTCACCTAAATATCTTCTTTTCAGCTTTCACTTGTGGTAATTGTTTTGCCTTTATTGGACGTCTCTTTTCACTAAGTGGTGACCTGTGTACCAATCCTTCAGAGCTAAACTATTTCTTTCTTTCTTGTTACAGGGCGAGGCGTGGCAGGGTTCATGTTGTCAACAACTACTACCCTGATGGTTGGGGGATCTATGCCGTTGGTGGAAGCTCTGGAGTCAGGATAAGAAGTGAGGGTAACTTCTTTGCTGCTCCAAATACCCAGGCGAAGGAGGTTACCAAGCTGATTGAAGGCGACTGGTCTATCATCTCTATCAATGACCACCTTGCAAATGGTGCAACTTTCCATGAGACTGGCTCAGGATTCTCACCCGAGTATTCATACTCTGCTCTGGCTGCCCTTGACTTGCCCCAGGCTACAGCTGCGGCAGGAGCCATTGCCTACTAGCTGTAAAATGGTGTTTAGAACCACTCCCCTCCCAGCCTTCATAGCATTTGTTCAGATTTGTACCCTAGGTTCAAATCTCCAGATGGTTTTTTGTCAAGAGTTCATGAAGTGGATAGGACTTACACACGCGTCTCAGCCCTGCGTCGGGCAGAGGTTATTGAATTAGGACCTAGACAGTAGGCAGTTCATTGCCTTACAAGGCAGCTGGCTGCGCACAGCATCCACTCTGACAGAGGAGGCTGGGGGGGAAGTGTTGATATTGTTGCGCTAGGTACTGTAGCACAGTTGCGAAAAAAGTGTAGCTCGCCTGACATGCCCGTAATAAGAGGCAACTCAATGATATCAGGTGTCTAATAATAGCTTGTGGGCTGAAGAATTTAGTAGATTTTCAACGAGTTGGTGGATTAGGGAGACTGGGCAAAGTAGGTGCTGAATTTACAGGATGTAGTTTTGGGAATTGTAGAGAGTAGGTGTCCAGAATTTTGCCATTGTGTACATCAGCAATAGTTATGTGGGTTAGGAGTGTTATTTAGGCCTCAATTGAATAGTGAGGGGAAATAGTGCTGTGCTACCATGTAACATTTTGATAATTGAACAGAAATTTTTGACAATTCGTCTCTTACTGAATTGGGATGTCAGTACAACCATTTCATGAATCTAAGGGTGGAAGATTCTTGCGATACATATCAAACATGGGGCCTAAATCTACACGTCAAAAAGAAGGTGCTGAAGCCTTCAAAATGTGTACTATTCCTATCTCAAACTGTCCAGTTCAGAAAAAAATTTGTCTTCGAAGTGGAAAATTGGAGGTGATACAGAGGACCCTGTGACTGAAGTGAACATACTGCGTCATCCAAGAATTTGGTTTCCTTCGTAAGTCCAGCACAGTATTAGTTCAAGAAGGCCTCTTGATCACGTAGATACACCTAATAAATAACAAAAACAGTGGCATAACATATGACGTACATCTATGTCGAGTGGAGGGAGTATTACGCTATGTTAATACCTGGTTTGTTTCCTAACCATAAGTTTATCAACCTTACTGTTACATATTGTGAGGCACAAGAGGTGTGAGGCCCAAATTTACCGGCCAGATAACACCATTTTCGTCAGAGGCATAAGTGTTGGGACTTCATTCAAATGCATGCAAGGTGTATAGGCCACTGCCTATCATATAAATAAGTCAAACAACAAACAAGCCATAAGAAATCAATTATTGTTCACTTCAGTCTGAAAACATTCTCTTCCTTGAGTAGAACAAGGTGAGGCACACAAGCGGTATTTTGATAGACTTCAAAACAGCAGTACTAACTCAGCTACTTTGCAAGACAACCTCTAGTACGCAACCTATATTTATCAAGGAGCTCACCTAAGCGTATTGCGAGGTACCCGATTAAGAATTCCTGGCTTCAACACCAAGGGTCAAGTGTATAAATTACTCAAGCTCTCCAGCGATGCAATTCCAGCAGTCGCGACTACGCGTAGGGTTGTCTGTGCACTGTACATATGCTCATTATACAAGCTCCGCCATTCTAGAACTACTCAAGATGATACAATATCGCGTCAAGAATTTAGTGCATCATTCCGTCCAGTGTCTTCGCCCGCGGAGCCGCGGCGACGAGAGATGCTCTTTCAGTGCGATTCCACGTACTTAGCCATGCCATGTAGGTGGTCAAACTCTTTCAATGCGTTTCCACGTACTTGGCCATGCCGTACAGGTGGTCAACCCCCCTGGACAGAAAGCGGTTGACAAGGACAGGTGGCAGGAGGCCCCTTGGGTCAGTGTGCACGATGGACGTGAAGTGGGTACAGGTGCCGTCCTCTGACTCGCTCAGCATTGTCATGCTGATGTACACGTGCGCTCGCACAACGCCCTTCACCTGTAGCACCAGGACGTGGCGAAGGAGGAAGTCGAGTGAGTTCAGCTCCCTATAGCGGACGATCTATGCTCGACGCGCGCACAAACATGAGTCTTTTCATGTGTGTGTGTGTAAGTAGGTGTTTGTGTACGTTTGTACGTGCATGCACATGCGCAAGCATATGCGCAAAATCTCACATGTGAATGAGCGAATATTTGCGCATACACAAGCGTATGTGAGGCATGTGTACATGTGTGTGTATGTGTGCTACGCCAAAGCTAGTGCTACCAAAAACAATGAATTTAGTACGCGCACATGCCATTGATAAGTTTGACCACCACGGCTGGCAGCGCTTCTCGCTTTTAATCAAACGTGGACGCAAAGATATGTGAAGAGAGAGATCCCACCAAAAAAAAGCGGCATCATCTTACAAATGCAAGTTCCAAAAAGCGCACGCATGACGATGGTCGAGGAACACATCAGGAGTAAGTTTGTTTGAAATGATCCCAGGACATAGTTAGGATAGAACAAACCAAGTCAAATGACAGATCAGCAGAAGCCCTAGGGATGCGGAGATCTGGCCGCACGAACATTAAGACTACGCGGAAGGTAGTGGTGAATACTCCCCGACCCGCCACTTCTATCTCGTGTTCGCCGTCATCCTCGCAGCGATCTTGGCAAGCTCCTACTTTCATCCGTTATGTGGAGCTGCTTTTCTTCCTCGTTGATTGGATAAAGTTTTGAACCTTCCTATGTGCTTTTCGTGCAAGAGGACGAGAGGGAGGCCCTTGCGAGACCAGCGTAAGCCCAACAGGAGAGGAAAGACGGGACAGAGAGAGGAACACCCGGGCTGTCTCTCTCTCACTCTCTTGGCGTGTGTGACTGTGACTCGACTCTCTGTGTGTTTGCGTACGTACATGCACGCGCGTGTGCATGTGTGCCCTTTACAACACCCATCGAGTACCCTCGACCATGGCCATAGCAGGCGGCTGTCGCAGGCCAGGTTTAAACAACGGNGGGGGGGGGGGGGGGGGGGGGGGGGGGGGGGGGGGGGGGGGGGGGGGGGGGGGGGGGGGGGGGGGGGGGGGGGGGGGGGGGGGGGGGGGGGGACGAGAGGGCAGAGCTTACCGGAGGGCACTTGGGGTGCTCAATAGACATGGCTGCGTTTTCGCCAGGTGCATGGCGGAGGAGCAGAGTCGCGACACATGACACACGAAGGACACCCATAATGAGACATGTGGTGGCAAAAGAGGAGCAGGTAACTACTCCCTGCAACTGCCCCCCCCTGTGCTGCGAAGGGCAGAAAGCCCTGGGGAGCAAGGTGACTAGTGACAACGGGGTGACATGCACACGACAGTAGACACATGCGGCATACGCCAACTGTGAACATCCACACACGCTCACGCTCACACACACGCACACGCACACACCCACTCACGCGCACACGCACACACACGCACACGCACACGTGGACGTGGATGCATACACCTCCAAACCATCTGTCTCCCTCTCTTTTTCACACAGCAAATGCACAGACACACGCACACACACACACACACACACGTGAGCACACGACCAACTCTTCGAGTCCGTGTAGCGCCCCAAGGCACAGGCATGCATAAGGATGTCACTCGAGTAAGCCATCGGAGTTGGGGGCCGAGCTAGGGCAGCGGCACCTCTAAACGCCCCTGCCAGATCTCCTGCCCTGTCAAAACTCATAGTGCAAAGACATGGAGACTGCCTACCTGCCCGCCCAACCGACTGACCGATTGACCCACCGACCGCTCAAACCGACCGACCGACCGACCGACCGTCCAACCGACCGTCCGTCCCACCGACCGTCCGTCCCATCGACCGACCAAGCGATCAGCTGACCGACGGACTGACTGACTGACTGGATGGTTGGCAGCGCGGTCAGTCCAGACGCTGGCTGCGCCTTGGGGCAGGGGGCAGGGGGCAAGGGGCAGCGGACCCACCCAGGGACGTCTGGGCCTTGCGCGGAGAGTGGGTCGCGTGGGGCAGGTGGGGCAGCGTGACGGTGAAGAAGCAGCTGTCCCGCTGCGCCAGCACCGGGAAGTCGTACGACGCCGCCACCACCTGCCCCGCGCGCCCGTTGCACAACGCGCCCACACGCACGCGCGCACAGCCGTTGGATACATCAATGGCAGGCTCAGGACCTGACTCGGGCTCGGGCTCAGGCTCGGCTCAGGAATTAGAGTGGCGGGGGCAAGAGGAAAGGAGTCTGTGGCATGGCGAGCCATCTTTTTCTTTAATGCTCCCCCCCCAAACTTGCTGCCGCCCAGGTGTAGGTGCAAGACAAGCCAGGCAGAGTGTCAAAGAGAGGAGAGGCGTCGCGCTTGTACAGGAGAGAAATGGATTCGGGGGGAGGGGGGGGGGGAAGGGCAATAAAACTCTAGGTGCGTCTGTGTGAAAGTGCCCAGGGCACGCGGGCGACGTTGCACAGCACGAGGACGAAGAGGAGCAAGAGGAGAAAGCGCAGGAGCGCGTGCGCAAGGGAGCGGGAGGCAGGGGGAGCGGGGAAGGCAGGAGGCCCCTGACCCGCCCGCGCCCGTGCCTGAGCCCGCGCCCAGGGCCAGGCCACAGAAAGCCACCAAGGCAGGAGGAGGCAGCATGGCGCGCCTCGCAGGCAGTACGGACAAGGAGGGTCTGCTGCATGGCGTGGAGGCTGCCGCACACAAAGGCGGAGGGGGGCAGGGGCGGGGCGGGGTCGAAATAGGGGGGAGGAGGGCAAAGCGAGAGAAGGGTGGCAGCAGCCAATAGGCGATGCGGGGGTGAAAATGGCATCCCAAGTATGCTACGGCCCTTAGAGGAGGGCGAACGGCCCAAAAACTCAAATCCATATTTCACGCCTGGCAGCTTACTTGCACCACCACAGCACTGCTCGACTTACAGGCAAGTCAGGAGCAGGAGCACTCGCACAGACCCGCATGGCATTGGAATTCATCCCCCCCCCTTTTGCGACGCCTGCTGCCTCCGCCGCTGGAGAAGCTCTGCTCCCACAACAAAGTCTTTCTTTCCAACTGACCGAGCGAGTGAGCGACCCACACCTTCTTTCCAACAGACCCCTTCTAGGAACTGATTGCCCGCCCCCCGGGGCTACTTTCTCTTTCTCTCTCTCTCTTTTGTGTCCATCTCCATTCTCCTTCTCATCCTCGTTCTCTCTGCTTTCCTACCGTCCATGAGTCGTACCCCTCTCCCCCCTCCCCCCCCCCGCGGCATTACCCCAACGCAGCTCAACGAGTGGGAGCAGGCATTCCAGAGGAGGATGCAGGGGCAGCCAGAGGGGCTGAAAGGGACTCAGAAGCCTGCTGCTCCGAGAGAAAGAGAGAGAGAGAGAGAGAGAGAGAGAGAGAGAGAGAGAGAGAGAGAGAGAGAGAG
>WELA01008734.1:38873-51234 GCA_009602735.1 Mesotaenium endlicherianum | reverse complement strand
GGGGGTGCGAGGGAGCGCAAGGAGGAAGCGAGCGCGCGCGAGAAATCGCGGGAGCTCTCTTGCTCCTGCGCTATCCTGCGCTCTCTGTCTTGCGCTCGCACGAGGGCGAGGGCGAGAGAGGGAGAAGCAGCACTCACGGTGCTGCGGACAGCCAGCAGGCTGCTGCCCTCCACGGGCTGCAGCGCCAGCGCCACCCCGCGCTCCTCGTGCACCGCGCCCCCGCCCCAGCCCTCCTCCGGCAGCGCCAGGTAGCGCTCCGCCGCGCGCAGCAGCTCCGCCCGCAGGGCCCCGAAGTCGGGGGGCTGCGCCTCGCCCCGCTGGAGCTCGGCCTCGTAGCGCGCGCTCATGTGCAGGTCGTAGCAGGCGGCGCACGCGCGCAGCGGGCCCGCGCCGCAGCCGTAGGCCTCGGGGAGCGCGATGCGATACGCGCTGCACTTGTCGCACACCAGCCTGCCGCAACCGCGGCTGGCGGGGGGGCAAGGGAGGAGGGGCAGAAGGGGAGGGAAAGGAGGTAGGAAAGGAAGAGCAGGAGGCGGAGGAGGGAAAGGAGGAGGGGGAGGAGGGAGACGTCGGCGTGCGTTCACGAGCACAGACATACGCGCACTCGCACGTCCTCATGTGCGCCTGCGCCTAGACTCACACGCAAGCACGGACGCACCCAACGCACGCACTTGCACACGCGCGCACGCACGCGAATGCACGCACAGACGCAGAGGAGGACCAGCCACCATCGAGTGTGCGCAGGTGGCGCGTGCAGACAGACAGACAGACAGACAGACAGACAGACGGGTGTGCGCGATGATGGCCCCGCCACGTGCCCCACCGCGAGCGTGTGGTCTTCCTCTGGCTGGCACAAACCCCTCCCCCCCTCCTCCCCCACTTCCTCCTCATAGGACCGCCGGCACGCCTGGCTCATCTCAGGACCACTTGCACATCAAGCGACAGGTGGCAGGCATCGCCAGCGCTGCACCTCCCGTGATGTGAGAGGTGAACGGTGGCGTGGAGATGGCCGACTGCCGACTGCTACTGCGCCCGCGGACGTGCGTTCCCTCCCCCTGTTTCCCTCTTGTGTCTCGCTATGTCTCTTGGCTCTCCCTCCCTCACCGGGTCAACCCCGCCGCTTCCAAAGCCCCCCCCGCAGCAAACTTGTATCCCAGAGAAGCTGTTGCTGGTAGCTGATCCCATACATGTGCCCTTTGTCTGTCCTGTGCGTGTGCTGTCCTCCTTCCCCCTCACCAGCTCCTAACCTCTTGGAACATCAGCGCCACGCCCAAAACGTCCCCACTGGAGGACTCCGCTGAAAGACAGGCGATAGAGGAATGAACAATGGATGATTGAAAGTTCCATCCTCTGTGTGCGTCTATCCTCCCCCTCCCCCTCACTTCCCGGGGATTACCTGCTGTGAGTGATCCCCCCCCACACCTGACAAGCCCGGGCCCAGTTTGCTGCTTCTTCACAGTTGCGACAATCGCCTCTCCCCTACGAGTCCCTCCAGGAGCCCGGCCATAGTAGAGCATAGTAGAGCAGATTCTGCAATTCCCCACTTGCCAGAAGAGGGACTTTGTCCGCATCTCTCCTGGAGAAGATTCTCCACTGGAAAAACAGCTCCCTCTCCTTCAGCTTGCTACTCAGGGGCGATAACGAATCGAATTGCACATGCGCTCGACTCAGAGCCGCCACGAAGAAGCCGGCGACGGACGGAGTGGCCGCTTGCTCGAGGCCCACGCTTGAGGCCGTAATGTCTCATGCCGTCCTCGAATCGAATCGAACCGAATCGGATCCAACGTTGGTCTATTGCGGGAGACACACGATAGGGTCTGACAAGTACCACCCTTTCAGCTAATTTAAGCCGATCACAAAGCATGAGCACCCCGAACATGCACCCTGAATTCCAATGGTGCTCTCCACTCTCCAGACCATATCTGCCTTGCACGAAACTCTTGGTCTCACACCCGCGTTCCTCACCCAGTAAATCAGACTGAGAGGACCTTGCACGGCATGAGCGGGCTCGTAGCTTGCCACATGTCACCAGGGGATCCAAGACATACCAGTGGTGACGGCGGTGGTAGATGGTGAATTCCCTCTCGCATTTTGTGCACGTGCTGGACTCCTTGTTCGACTGCACCGACGCAAGTAATCTCCACCCTTAGATCAGTTCTGTCACACGCACGTGCTGGACTCCTTATTCGACTGCACCGATGCAAATGACCATCACTCTCACACCAATTTCCTCACACTCCTCTCGTATTCTTCTGACGACAGCAGGAGACTGTGCTCGTAAGCTTTAGCCGGGAAATAATATGCTTGATGAACATCAGCAACAGACGCGATCTCAGCAGGAGTTGCGGCCCCATTGTTACATCCTGATCGTAGACGGAGTTCTCAAAAGAAACCCAGTAATACCTGCCATACTGGTCGGTCATTGTTTGCCGCCGGTGAAAGAGCTTGCACCACAGTCATCGTACTCCCCTCCACCCCTTGAAAACTCTTTGCAATTCAACGGAGGGCACTATCCGCACGTCCTACGCCTCGTGAACAATTGAGTGAAAGGGCTGAGGCTATTGTAGTTCAGATCTCCGTTACGCAAACAAAATTCTCAGCACAGCTTGCCGTGTGATGCTCTACAGGATATTAATCAATTGAGTGGTTAACACTTGCAGGGCCAGAAGTGATATAGACGCGCTACAGGTGTGAAGTTGGACGTGACTTTAGAGGGGACTTTTCTATCAGTAATAAGTGATTGCTTCTGAAAGTGTATAACGAAGATCGTGTGCGCACTGCGCAGTTGTGCAACTGGTGGTCTCGAACGAGCAAAGACCCCCAAGCAGCTTGGAGGTGGGAAACGGAGCAGAGCCAGCAGAGCCAGCAGAGCCAGCAGAGCAGCAGCAGTGAGCAGCAGCAGAGCGCGGCCGTTCCAAGCTGGTGCCAAGCCGTGCCCAAGGTGGAGCTGGATCGCGGTAGATGAAGGCTTCACGGAGCTAGACGGGGATGAGTTGGCATGATCGGGCACGGCATAGAGCCAAATCCAGTCAACACGTGGTTTGAAACAAAGTAGTTGCTGCTTAAACTTCCACGCCTTAATATCAGTGCTCATTGGTGGTGGTACCGCTCTCGTGTCTCATACGCCTTCGCAAAGCCGTCTAGTACCAGGTGGCACAAGCAAGCTGGTCCAGACACGTCTATTCCATCCAATTCCATCCTTAGCCTCTCCTTCCAATGCCGGGGGCCACCGGGGGCAGTGGGGCGAGGCCAGGGCTGAGGCCTGCTCAGTGCTGAGGCCCGACTCCCGAGGGGTGCTGAGTCTGGCTGAGTCGAGAGGATTCGAGACTCGAGACTGGCCCCTGCTGGCCCCGGCCTACCGCTTAATTGTCCCCCGCCTGCCCTCGCTGGCCCCTGCTGGCCCCCATTAATGGCCAAAAACAATAACGGCCTAATGGGTAAGCACTATAACCTCAGCTTCCAATACCCTGCCAAGACCTGCCAAGACCCACCAAGACCCACCAAGACCAGCCGGCCAACACCCAGAAAGTGTTTGACCGCTTTCCACGCGCTTGGAAGGTCAAAGGCTTAAAGCTTCAACTGAAGGTTTGATTGAAATCATGGGTTGCTAAATGTCGCGACGATTCCTAAAATATTGATTTTTTTTCGCAAAACTTGCAAGTCGCTCCGCCAAAATCCTTGCTTCATTGGTTCTTTGCGCAATGTCGAATTCCAATGCAGGGTACTGCATACCACTGATTATTTGCGCAAGGGCACTTGATGAAGGCGCCAAAGTACACTTTATCTATATTTTGTGAAATATATGTGGCCGGCTATGTCGCAAAAATGCCTACCAAATTGATTCCATTCGTAGGGTAGTTACTAGTTAGACCGTTTGATTAAATGCACCAA
This sequence comes from Mesotaenium endlicherianum, assembly GCA_009602735.1. Taxonomy (NCBI): domain Eukaryota; kingdom Viridiplantae; phylum Streptophyta; class Zygnematophyceae; order Zygnematales; family Mesotaeniaceae; genus Mesotaenium; species Mesotaenium endlicherianum. Next base: position 47,343 of record WELA01008734.1, on the reverse strand, counting down.
CATTCGTCGAGATTGATTATTTTCGCACGAAAGCAAGAATTATCAAGAAAAGATCGCCAACAAAAATACTCTGATTTTTTTCGCCAAGAAGTCCCTTCGGATGAAAATAGTTAGCACCCCATGTTTGAAATGGTTTAAAAAATGACTTTGCTTCAATTTGAATAGGATCGAATAATTAACGTTGTCAGTGAAAAGGAGAGGAGGGAAATATAGGGACTACAAACTTGGATATTTAGCGAGTAACACAAATAAAGCATGTGTCTGTAGCGTGCGCTGCGCACCAAAGATATGCAAAGACAAGCATCTAGCATTGGATGCTAACTCTTTATGAACAGAGGGGCCTCTTCGCGAAAAGAAATTAAAGTATTTTTGGCAAGCATTTTTTTCAATATTTCTTGCTCTTGTGCAGATAAAGTTGAGTTTTACTGTATTTAAAAGATTTAACTTATGACAAAAATCAATATTTATGGGCATCCTGCAACATAGCCGGCCACATATGTTGCACAACATGTCAATGAATCTAAAGATTTGCACCTTCTTCAAAAAATGTTGCGCAAGAATCAATTGTCTCTTAGTTGCGCGCAAGAGATTTTAATACTGCGCAAATAATCAATAAGACAAAGATTTCGGCTGACCCACTTGCAAGTTTGATATTTTGGAAAAAGTTGCGACAATCAGCACCCCGTGGCATCGAGCGGCCAGATTGCTTGCGCTGAATTAACTATGCACATCAGGACTTTCGTCTAAAATCGTCCTATTTTATGCCTATTTACAATCTATTTGCACCTATCTGCGTGAGACCACACTCGCATGTTAACGACCATTGACTACCACAACTTTGGTTGTAAACATTCACTCTCAATGAGCTTTAATGAGAGCAAATTATGGTTCTAACCTTCAAAGTGTGAAAATGAAAGCAAATTATCCACCAAACTCACATAGTATATGAAACTACCACTAGCACATGTAGGCCCTTGTCATTGACAAGTCAACTTGTCTCCATAACGTGCAACACATTTTATCCACAAAAATTGGCCTCACACCCCTTTTTGTCCCCATTCTGTGCACATACCAAATGTAACTACTTGGTACGCGATTTATACGACATGAAGACAGATCCACAAGCATTTTGGAGGTTCTTGTTGGCTAATTGTTCTATCTACCCTTCTCCTGAGTAGCTCTTATGTGAAGAATTTGGAATTTGAGATAAGTCTTAAAAGACATTTTAAACATCAGCTCTTTTTCCGCACACACAAGCTCACCAAATTGATATACCTTGAAGCCTCTCTCATCCGTCTAGATGCAGTTGAAATCCGGGTCGAAGTTGAAACTCTGGTCAAAGTTCTCAGGAGACGATTCAAAAAGGCAAGTATTTGAGAGCTTCTCAACGCGTCACGCATGTCTTCTTAGATAGAGCGTGTTAGCATTTGGTCAAAGCAAAAGCAGGTCTCGGACCAACGAAGCTGGAGCGGAGGTGAAAAAAGGTCAAGATTGACTCAAAGAAGGCTCTTTCAATTTCCTTACATATTGTTGACTCTGCGCTTCATAACGTGGACAGACGATAAAAAAATAGGTATCAATGTGATAAAAAGTTAGGCAATGTACCTTCTACAAGCAGATTTGACAATGACCAAGACTACATATGCCAATGATAACATTGAACACTCTAAAAGGTGATGGATGGATTGCGTTAATATTTTTACATTGAAGGGTAAGAGCACAATGTGCTTTTTTTTACCCGCCCCTTCTCTAACGAGCAAACCATCCACCTCTTGGGTCTTCGCAACAATTATCTCATACATGTATGTTCTTAATACCTTCCCTTAGGACGCCCATGCAATTCCATTTATTCCACTTAAATAATTGGTGGAGACTTAAGGTACTAATATCAAGTTGCATCTGCTCGATTTTTCGCTGATTTAGAAGAAGATTTTTAGAAATCCTTTCGAAATGTATTATTTTTATTTACCAAGTACCAAGGTGAATAGTTTCACCTTGGATAAACTTAAAGAATCCCAAGATTGTAAGAACAATGATATTACATGCACTATCTCTTTTCAACCATCATATGTGTAGATAGTTGAAAGGGGCGGAGTGCCCTAGTGGAAGCGTAGTAACTCACGAGGAAAGGAACTGGTTGCAATCATACTAAAGAGTGCAGCGACAGATTACTAAGAAAGCTTGGGAAATATACTCAACATTTTGAGTAGCAAGAAACTGCTCTCAAATGGTGTAGGAAGAAAGGCCTTGTCATTACAAACTCGTAGAAATTTCTAAAAGTAAAAACTGATAAGAAATGAAGTTATTATGCTTATTTATAGTTTTCTGACCTAAGTCCTCCTCTCTAGACGAGAGAGCAAGGGATTTTCACAAGTGTTTGTCAAATTGTCCCTTCCAGAATATTCGTGAGAAGGCCAAATCAATCTCATTTGACGTGTCGGGCCGATTTGATGTCCACATGCATGCATCGAAATATTTAGAATATACTAACTTAGACGCGCTAGGCTAATCCGAAACTTCTAGGTAAATCGACCTAGTCGGCACTCCGCGTCAGCCAAAGTTACGTGAAGGTTCGAAATCACTCTAACGGCCCAGATCGCTCGACGCTGTCGGTCAATCCGACGGTCGCGCTCATCGCGAATTAAGGACAGTCGTCAACCGATCTCAAAACTAATTAAACTTCTAAAATCCATAACTCTCTCAATACTTAACCAAATTCGATGAACTTTATATCAAAATGATCAAAAAAATGCACTCTACACTTATATACAATCAAAACATACTTTCATAAAACTCAAAAATGCACTTTATAAACCTATGACCTTACAATAATGTTTCAAGAGAATCTTCTTGGTAGCTAAAAGCCCGCCATGGCTTGTAATAAGTACGTAATTCAGCAACCAAAATATGATCTAAAAATACTCCAAAAAAATCATAATCATCGAACGTTTTGAAACCGGAGTGATGATGAAAAGTTATGATGCTTTCCTAATATTGTGTAAATTAGGATTGCTTATAGTTTAGTCATCAACAAAAGTCACCTTATGTTTAATCATGCACAACACCGATCATGCACAGCAAATATTTTAGTGCCCTAGGAGAGACCTAGCAAACAATTACCATGGATTTCTCCAAAGATTCATGGGTGGGAAACTTATTGGCCGAAGGCAAGAACATGCAGGTTAAAGTGCCATCATAGGGACATTAAAGAGTTGTGGTTGATTGTGGCCTAATTGTTTAAACCAGTATATATCTAGTCGTTGCAATTTCAAATTAGTATATAATTGTCATGATTTACTGGACGGGATCGGTGCACCAATCTTAAGCTACAAGCGTGTGAGGGTCCACCCATATTGCGTTTGTCTTTTCATAGTGGTAAAAAACCATATTAAAGTTCATAGAAATGTAGAGCATTGAGCCACCTTCCGAACGTGACCAATTTCGCGTCATTTGGATAGAAATTGTAAAAGATATTCACATTTCAATGAAAGCTACTTAACCTCACATGCACCACGCGCGGGTGAAATTACGGACACTTAAATTTGGCGCTGAGGGTACCATTTCGACACCGTTCGTATTCGCTCTCGACGAATTTGTGGAAGTTAAGAACGCGTTGCAGCAGCTCACTCTTTCTTCTTTGTATTCTCTGCACACGTTGCTAGCTCTTACAAGTCCTGACTAAAAGTTGTTAAGCACTTAAGGACGAACACCTCATAACAAAAAATAAGATTTGAGACGAAGATTAGAGTCATCTACGACTAAATCAAAGTGGCGAATTCACGATTTTAGAGCCTGCTACAGGTAAAACTATTGCTCTTTTTGCTACACTTCCGCCCCATCAACTTCGAGCACAGTTAATTATAATGCTTGTTTTTTGCTTTGAAAGAACCAGAAGCGACTTTGGGTCATATTTGCCCCATAGATTTTTGGAGAAATTCGTTTTTAAGAATTTTGAGATGGTTTTTTGAGGAGGGGTACGAGCAGCCTGGGAAACACAGTCAAGTGTGAGTATCAACATAAGCATCATAAGAAGGGGAAACAAATCATATTTACTTGACTTTTGCCTTGGGGGCAGATTGGAGGCAGACTTTAGGGTTGGAAGCAGATTTGAGGATTCATTATTACTCTAACAGTAAGTTGTTACTTACCTGAGATTGAGCTGAAGAGCAGTAGTAGCACACTTTTAGTACTATATTACTACTTATTCACCTTTTAATTTCATTCCTTTTTGGGATGGGGCTATGTAGTGATTTGAGTTATTATATATTAGTTGCATATATTTTAATGTTTTCAAATATATTTGGAGTAGTATTGTGTGGATTCAAGTGTGAATAGGTACTCTAGTGACTTGGTTCATGTCCTTTGAACCTTCTAAGGCATTTTCGAAGTTAGAGAAAAGACCTAGAAGAACTCCACGTGGCAAAAGTCAAATGTGCCATATTTAGCTCAAAAGAACATGTGTACATTATTCTAGAAAGAGGTGGCAAGTTTTGGGATGTGTTGGGTGCCAACACATCAACATACACCTTCTTAGAAATTACTTATTTAGCAAGTATATAAACAAGAGCTAGAACATAGAAAGACATTCCAGAATCACTCTTGTACTTGCCAAAATCCAGAAATATATTAACTTTCAAGAAGCCATCTCTCTTTCAAGAAGCTACCACTTGTGTTCAAAGATCCTTGTCTTGAATAGATAAAGTATTACATTTCACTAGGTACTTCATCGATCTGTTTCACTACAATGGTATCGGAGCTAGGCACTTTGGTAGCACAAGAAGATGGCCGATCCTCAAGACCAACAGCAAGCTTTTGAAGAAAGCCCTTCCTCTCCAAGACACCCTCCTCCAGCGCCGATGGGAGAGCCCACTCAAGAAAATCTGCAACAACAAGAAGCACCACAAGGAGGAGTACACCCTCCTCCAGCGCCGATGGGAGAGCCCACTCAAGGAAATCTGCAACAATAAGAAGCACCACAAGGAGGAGCACCGTCAAATCCCGTGGCAGCCGCTATAGCAAAGTTGACCCCACCACAAGGAGTTCCCGCAAATGAGTGGGCAGCCTTCCTAATGACCGTCCACAACCAAGTGGGCTTGGCCACCTATGAAGCAACCGTGCAAGCGTCAAGAGAAGCTATGGCTGCCATGGTTGCCCCTATTGCGAGCAATGCTCAAAATCCAGCCCCGGCTCAAGCGCCTCCACAAGAGCCAACGAGAGCAAGGAAACTCATCAAGCCCGGCAAACCCGACACTTTCAACCCCGGGAAAGGTGCCAACCTGAATTTATGGCTCTACCAAGTGGAGACGTACCTCGCGTTCCTTGAAGTACCCGAGGAGGACTACGTTCCCTTTGCCGTTACCTTACTTAGAGGAGCAGCAACATCATGGTGGCGTAACTATCAAGCGGCTATATATCAAGCTATGGCGCACCCCATGCTCGGCCAAGAGCCCCCACCATCATATGCAAGATGGGCAGATTTTCGTGAGGCCCTCAAGAAGCAATTCATGCCCATCAATGCGGAGAAGATTGCCCGAGGAAAGCTCCACCATCTCAAGCAAACGACGTCCGTTCAAGAGTATACATCCAGATTTCACGCCCTCACTCTTGAGATCCCCAACATGTCTCTCGAGGAGAAGATTGACCGTTACATCTTTGGCCTCAAACCCAAGGTGGCAAAGGAAGTGGAGTTACGCGACTTGACGGACTTCTCAAAGATCATTGAAGTGGCCCAAAAGGTGGATACCTTGGATTTCAAGCACTCCGTGCCTTCATCTTCACGGGTACCGACGACGCGGGTGTACGCAGCCCCTTCCACATCCGAATCTGGACCCACACCCATGGAAATCGGAGTTATTAAAAGGGACCCCGCGGCTGCCCGGAAGAGTGGAAGACCCTCCAATGACACTTATGATGCAAGAAACCAGCAAGGAGTGAAAGCAAGACTCTCCCCGGCTGAAAAAGAAGCTCTCATGACGGCTGGACTATGCTTCTATTGCAAGGAAAAGGGCCATCGTGCACTTTCATGCCCCAAAAAGTTGTCAAAAAACGGACAGCGCCGGTAGGCCAGGAGCCTACCACCCCAAGACCCACTTCACGAGAAGGCAACACGCCAAGTGAGGTGGAGACCCCCGTTGAAGACGACGTTCCAGCCCCAATGAGTTTGAGAGGTTACCTTGGAGGAGAGAAGGTCCACATCTTGGTGGATAGCGGAGCTCAAGGCAACTTCATTGCTGCAGATTTTGCCACCAAGCACGGTATTACTATGCGAACTCTTGACCACGACGAGGAGATTATGATGCCCGATGGATTCTCCTATACTACCCCTTCCAAGAAGACGTACCCCTTGGCACTCTCTATCAAGTCCTTCAAGGATAGAGTAGTGTTCTCCCCCATGCAATTGGGCAAGTACGACGTCATCCTAGGGACGCCTTGGTTGACCAAGCACAACCCCCAAGTTGATTGGAGGACCGGTACTATCAAGATCAAGAATGACATCACTTCAAGAATCTGTATTTTGCGCGCAATCCAGAATATCCAGACCCAAGACATCCAGAAGCCGGCACACGAGATACTATTGTCCGCCCTCCAACTCAAGAGACTTGTGAGGAAGGGACACGAGCTTCTTTTGGCCTTGATCACGCCAAAAGACATCAAGAAAGACATCGAGAGTCAAGAAGGCAGCCCCGTTCCCAAGGAGATACAAGAAGTCTTTGAGGACTACAAAGAAGTGTTCTCCCCGGAATTGCCCAAGGGCCTACCCCCCAAAAGATTCGTAGACCACAAGATAGAGTTGGAGCCCGGAAGCAAGCCCATCTCTCGGCCTACGTTCAAAATGTCATACACGGAGCTAGACGAAGTCAAGAAGCAAATCAAGGAGCTACTGGAGCATGGCTTCATTCGACCTAGCAAGTCGCCATTTGGAGCCCCGGTGCTATTTGTCAAGAAGAAAGATGGTACCTTGAGGATGTGTGTGGACTATCGCGCCCTCAACAAGATCACCATCAAGAATCGATACCCGCTGCCGCGCATGGATGAGCTCATGGACCGGCTGGTTGGAGCCAAGTACTTCACGAAGATTGACTTACGGAGCGGCTACCACCAGATTCGCATCGCAGAACCGGACATAGAGAAGACGGCATTCAGGACAAGATATGGACATTTTGAGTTCATGGTCCTGCCATTTGGACTCACCAACGCGCCAGCAACTTTCATGACTATGATGAACACCATATTTCAGCCCATGTTGGACAGATTTGTGGTGGTATTCATCGATGACATCCTTATCTACAGCAAGACCCTTGAAGAGCATGCGAGACACTTGAAAGAAGTCCTTGAAGTATTGAAGCAAAACAAGCTGTTTGCGAAGGAGTCAAAATGCGAGTTTGCCAAACAAGAAGTGGAGTTCCTAGGTCTCCACGTGACTGCTGATGGCATCAAGATAGACCCCAAGAAGACCACGGTGGTGGAGGAATGGCCAACCCCCACGACCAAGAAAGAACTCCAGTCATTCTTGGGATTTGCCAATTGGTACAGAAAATTCATCCAAGGCTTCTCGCACATAGCAGCCCCCCTGACAGATCTACTCAAGAAGGACAGGCTATATACATGGACCGAGAAAGAGGAAGAGGCATTTCAAGAGTTAAAGCGAAGATTGACCACATCCCCGGTGCTCACACTCCCAAGTCCAAACCCAGATTGGCCCTTCCACGTCATCACCGATGCATCTTCCTATGCAATAGGAGCAATCCTGCTTCAAGACCAAGGCAAGGGACTGCAGCCCATCGCCTACGAGTCAAGGAAGCTAAATCCAGCCGAGCAAAATTATACAACCACGGAGCGAGAGGCATTGGCGATTGTACATGCCTTGAAGGTTTGGCGCTGCTACGTTGAAGGACGCAAAGTACTGGTCACCACGGACCACGAGGCGTTAAAGCACCTCCAGACGCAGCCGTATCTCTCAAGGAGACAAGCAAGATGGAGCGGATACTTGCAACAATACAACATCACGATTCAGTACCAGCCCGGCAAGACAAACCCGGCTGACCCCCTCTCAAGACTGCAATTAAATGCAGTGATGGTATCCCTGAAGACAGATCTGGAAGCTCGATTTTCAGCCGCCTATGAAAGAGACCCTTACTACAAGAACGGAGAAGCAGCCTTGGACCCATACAAGAAGCAAGAAGGCAATTATTGGGTGAGGCAAGACACGGGCCAGAGATGTGTTCCTAATGACTTAGACCTCCGGCTCTTGCTTCTACGAGAAGCACACGACAACCCTCTTGGAGGACACTTTGGAATCCTAAGGACCACGGGCGTTCTAGCTAGGACTTATTGTTGGCCAGGCATGTCTAAGCAAGTCAAGAAGTACTGCAGGAGCTGTGACACATGCCAAAGAATCAAGCCATCATCGCAAAAGGCGGGAGGACTCCTCCAACCATTACCAATCCTCGNGACAATGGACGGACATCTT
>WELA01008734.1:16023-38685 GCA_009602735.1 Mesotaenium endlicherianum | reverse complement strand
TTCCGACTCCATGGACTACCATCAAGAATTGTGTCAGATAGAGACCCAAGATTCACAAGCCATTTCTGGAAAAATCTCTTCAAGAACTTGGGTACATCGCTGGATATGTCTACTGCCTACCACCCACAATCAGATGGGCAAACCGAGCGTATGAATCGTACCCTAAAGACCTCTCTAAAGGCCTACGTGTCTACCCTCGAGCAAGACTGGGACATGTACTTGACCCCCCTGGAGTTTGCCTACAACAACACGACGCAAGCCTCTACCCAAGAGTCCCCATTCTTCCTCAACTATGGCTTCCATCCAACCACGCCGCTGAGCTTCACGGTTGGCCATGATGAAGTACTTGCAGGCACAGATTTTATGGAGACATTAGAAGCGGCCCTTACAGCAGTNTTACAGCAGCGAAGAAAGCTCTACAACAGGCGCAAGATGCTCAAGCAAGAGTGGCAAACAGGTCCAGAAGAGAAATTACGTACAGAGTGGGTGACAATGTGTTACTATCATCCAAGAGTATTTCCCTGAACAACAGGCCTGCCGGCAACAAGTTCTCTCCCAAGTATTTGGGACCCTTCAAGATTATCCAGCAAGTCAACCCCGTTGCTTTCAAGCTAGAACTTCCCCAGACTATGCACATCGACCCCGTATTCCACGCTTCCCTCTTCAAGCCATATGTGCAACCCGACAACAAGTTCCCAGGACGTGTGACAACCCCACCAGCCCCAACAATAGTGGATGATCATTTGGAGTACGAAGTGGAAGACATAGTGGCTATGAGAAATTTCAGGAGACAGCAGCAATACTTGATCAAGTGGAAAGGATATCCAGATTCGAAGAATAGTTGGGTGGCGGCGCACTACCTTGACAAAGTTCAGAGAAAGTTGAAGCGCTTCCATGCCTAAACCCCCATCTTGGACCAGCCCCAAGTCTCTCTACTAGAAGCCCGAAGACTTCACGAAGGCAGCCTGCCACCATCAAGAAGCAGCAGAAGACCCCTTGGAGGCAGCCTGCAAGAACCACAAAGAGGAAAAAATGACATTAGACACTTTTCTCTTCTTGCAGTTTCTAGACAGAAAACTAAAATTGCTACTGGTGATAGGTCTGCGCATAATAAATTCTGAAAATCTACCTGGCTGTAGCCCATAAGTAGCCGGTCATTTAGAGTCCAAGTTTGTTCAATTTGAAGCACTGGTGAGAGAGATATAATACGCTAAGTAGAAGGGGGTCAAGCTGCTGGCATTGTTAGGGCAGAATATGCCTTCTGACATTGTGCCCTCTCCTGAACATGGAATGCTGTGAAACTCAAGACTCTGGTAGAACATCTTACAACGCCCAAATTGAGACTTAGTTTGCAGAATTTGAAGAAGTATAGAAGGACTTATGATTCTCAGAAGTTTCTGCACAGCTTTGGAGGAGTGCCTACTCTCTCAGCTCTCAACAACACTCCAGAAATTAGAATGCTCTCAAATTTGGTGACCCGGTAGAGTTCTTCCATGCGGTCCGTCTGGCTTTCAAATTTTTAGATTTGGAGCAGTTCTGTGGCCGCTATGAATTTTTGAATTTGTGGCAGATTCTGGGCCAAGTTGTACAATTTTCTTTATCATCAAGGAGTAGGCTAGCCAATAAGGTCACACCACCCACGACCTTGCCTAGTCTACCTTACATGTGTAGCACCTGACTTGGCGCCTTGGACTAATCCTCTTCACATGTGTGGCACTTGACTTGAAGATGTTGACTAGTCTGCTCCACATGTGTAAGACCTGACTTGACACGCCGAGACGTCGCTTTTTTTGGCGAATGGGTGATGTAGTGATTTGAGTTATTAGATATTAGTTTGCAATATCTTCAAATATATTTGGAGTAGTATTGTGAGGATTCAAGTGTGAATAGGTACTCTAGTGACTTGGTCCATGTCCTTTAAACCTTCTAAAGCATTTTCAAAGTTAGAGGAAAGACCTAGAAGAACTCCACGTGGCAAAAGTCAAATGTGCCATTTTTAGGTCAAAAGGACATGTGTACATTATTCTAGAAAGAGGTGGAAAGTTTTGGGATGTGTTGGGTGCCAACACATCAACATACACCTTATCAGAAATTACTTATTTTGCAAGTATATAAACAAGAGCTAGAACATAGAAAGACATTCCAGAATCATCTTGTACTTGTCAAAATCCAGAAATATATTAACTTTCAAGAAGCCATCTCTCTTTCAAGAAGCTACCACTTGTGTTCAAAGATCCTTGTCTTGAATAGATAAAGTATTACATTTCACTAAGTACTTCATCTATCTGTTTCACTACAGGCTAGGACGGTTAGAACCAGGCCGGGAAGACCGCCCTCTATAGCATGGCGTCATTCCCCAATTACTGCAGCAACTGTGGTGCAACAAGAAGTGTGGGACTTTTCTACTGTTAGAAGTGCAACAAGTCTTTCATGCGGGCTGTAGAAGTGGACCTTATGGGCTGGCTTGTTATTTATAGAAGAGGTGTTCATAAGAGGATAGACTCTACTCCTCAAGCAAGTGTTCGCATTAGTGATGTGAACGTGCCTAAGAACTTGTTTGAGTCTCTTTTTGCACATGTAGGCAAGAAAGTGTCCCACTATATTACCAATACCGAGCCCATGGTGTCTCGAAGTATTTGAAGAGTGTGTTGGATTGTAGAGGATTTAGATGCTGTTCTTTGCTTTCAATCTGTGAATGCTGATTTGGGCTATGGGGCTGCCAAATTGCTTCCAAAATTAAGAGAGGTGGTAGCTTTTGTCCCCCCTTTTTTTATGGAATGGAGGATGAACAAGTCAGGAGAGAAAACTCTCACTTTAAACTTTTCATTTTCAGTCTTAAACAGGGGGGGGCATGTTGTGATGGCCCCTGACCAGTGTTATGACAGACTTGTTAGGAAGGCACATCATCATATTGATACTATCACTCACATACACTATAAACTTGCAGATTATCCTCTTAGGATGCAAGCACATGGGCTTGAAGTTAAGAATGCCATGATAGAGGCAGCACAAATTGCAAAAGCTAACTTGCTACAGAAGGAGCAAGAGAGGATTGAGAGAGAGAGAGGGAGAACTACAAGAGAGCCTGTGAGTTGCAAGAAGTTGCTGATTTAGCAGCTCGTGAGTTGAAAATGCAAAGATCACAGGATCTGCGCACACCTGCTGAAAGAAAAGCAGATTCTCATGCTACTTTTGCACCTCAACCTCCTATTACCTCTAAGCTAGCTAAACAGGCTCCTATACAAGTTATGAGAGAGGCAAGAGCTAAGGTTGCAGATGAAGTGAGGCAAGTGCTTCAACACAGAGAAGAGGAAGACAGGATGATTGCGCAACAAAAGAAGGAGCATGCTCAAGCAATGCAAGCTTTGGTAAGAGAAGGCAAGCACTTGTCATCAAAAGAGCTTATGAAGAGAGCGCGCGAGGTAGTTGCCAACAGGAGAAAGACTCCAGCTAATCAGGTGAGCTGCATATATACATATTGTACATTTCATTTAATGTTTCCTTCCTACACTAAGCATGTTTTCTAGCTACTCTCCTTCTCCAGATGCTCCTTTCATGTCTGCTGGATCAGATCTTGTCACAACTGGTGCCAGCTGTCGTCGCTTGAACACCACCTTCTTCCTCTTTTGTCTTTCATTTCTACTCAATGGTAGCTCTATGATGGTAGATAGAGCTCTCTTCCCACTCTCTTGATGTGTTGTCTGGCCTATTCTCTCGTTGCAATACACTCGTCCTCTAGCGTCCACCATTGTAAGGTTATCAAAGTGTAGTTTGTATCTTTCTAGCATTTTATATGCATAGAGTGTGATTTTAGAAGAACTTTGGTCTTTATTTCAAGTCATTTGGACAAGTATTGAAAAAGTTATGAATTTTGGGAGTTTTTAGTGAGTTTTAGTGTCACAGATTCAATTTAGTGACAAGGACAGGCCCTGTGACGAAAATTTTGATTGGAGTTCAGAAAGTAGGACATTGAATCATGAGAGTTCCAAAAATTACGTGTGATTACATAGAGTGCCAAAGTGTGTAACGATTTGAGCTTTTTAGGCGTATTTGGGACGTTTTCCCAATTACCTAAAATACGTTATACTATTTACCATAAATTATTTGATAAATGGATTGCATCACATTGAATTATTCGCCACACGCGTGTGCCGATTAATTCCCGGTCGATTGGCAAAACGACCGAGATACTATTGCAAAAAGCGTCGTTATGTAATTCGACTACTTCGCAAAAGTACGACATAATTATTCATAAAGTTACTTTGAATAATTATGAGATGATAATTTAATTAATCATTGTTTGATTAAGTTATTTTGATTTTCATTATTACGAGTAATGGACAATCACAGATTTCGGATTACAACTAGTCGTAATACGAAGACATTGTCGTATCATAAATACGAACAAACAGTCGTAAAGTCAAACGAAACGAAATACGAAAAGTCGCTTTGCATCCGAGCGGATTCGAACCCGCGACATCCGTTTGAAACGTTCACACCTAACCGATTGGCCAAAGTAGCTTTTTATACAACTGGTTCATGACAAAAGCATCTGTACGCGACTCTGTGATCAATCGCAACTTTTTCGGAAAGTCGCGAGAACGCGAAAACGCCCGTTTGGCGCGAAACGGTTTTTCGGAAACCGTCGAAAAGTCTCCAAACGGCCAACTGAGCGTTTCGAGCATTCGGCCGAATGGGACACGTCCCTTTGACCGTTTTTGTTGAACATGAACCAGTGCCCTAGGTGGTGACTCGAAGCACTCCAGTGCCTCATGTTGTGCAGGTCTAAATACCTGCAGAGTCATTGTGAGTGCAACTCTCACAAGCACACATTCTACGTTAGTTTTCACTTCCGCTCTTTCGAGTATTCGTCAATTTCCACAAGTATACAGATTTTCCTTCCACTTGAATTAAATATTCCTTGAATACCAAGGAAATATCCTCTCAAAAAGCAGAAACGTCACATTGATATCGGAGCCGATCTCGATTTCTCCAAGGATTTTTTATTTTTTTAATTATGTTCAGAAAATCTGCTGGATTTTCTGCCGGACTCTGTCGTCGAATCTAACCGATATCTTGATTCTGTATAGATTCGCCCCCAATTCGTTTCCAGTTCGCCATGGCTCGCGGTCGTCGGATCGAAATCATCTACATCGACGACGATTCACCCCGCCGGCCTCGCGTCTCGCCGCGTGTTGCCTCGGCGCCGACTCGGCCGTCGCGGACTTATTCGCCTATGGCTCCGCCCGGCTCGCAGCGCTCGTCGCCCGTCGATCTTCGATCGTACGAGATACTTTCGCCGGAACGCTCGTCACCCACACCTCCCACCCCCGCTGAGCCTCGGAACCACCAACCCGAACCTTCCCGCTCTCGCTCTCCACGTGGCCGGACACCGTCGCCTCGTGCGCCTCGTGAACGGCCGGATGTCATTGATTCTTTGCCGTTTTTTGAATATGAGCACTACTACCACATGTGGAACAATTATGGGCATTGGATGGAATTGCGCGACCAACCCACCCTAGAGGACTATCAAAATGTGTATAGTCCTCGTTTCCGCAACCGCTCGGGTTTTGTCTGTCCGCCCATGCCCGTTCGTGGATACACAACATATCGTGGGTATGTCGATTCCATGTGGTCTAACCACCGTGTTAGTCTTTTCGAGCATCTCTTTGACAGGGATTTGTACCGTGATCGGTCAAGCGACCATTATTGCGGCCACTGCATAAATGCTAGCGTCGATTATATTCGCTGCCCTTATTTGTGATAAATAGCTATTGTCTAGCTTTTGACAACACGACTTAGTGAGCAGGAAATTCTAGGAGTTTGCGCGCAAGCCCCAAGAATCCTTGTTCACTCAGGCATACCCGATATAAATATACTTCAAAACGAATATATTTGTATGCCAGTGTTGAGCTTTGCTGAGTTCTTGGAACTCGAGTGCATCCATGATACCATGTTCTTGCACTTTCAGCCGCATGATCCTAACCTTGCCAAGTGTTACGAACACTTATCTCGCTTACGGAAAATGCACAAGTGTCTTGCACCAATATATATTGCTGCATTCACACATATTCGCGCGTACTTTGACCCGATTACTCGGTTTCGCGCAAGGACAGCAATGCAAAATGGGATTTTGGTAAAGGACCTCCATATTTCCCACATTCCTCTCAAGGCGAGGACGTTGCTGGTGATGCATAATGCTTCTTTGGGATTAAGTATGACATTTGAAACGAAAGTTTCAGGTAAATCATGCTTTACAGTCATTGATTCAGGCGCGTCAGTAAGCTTCATTAGTGCACGTTTTGCACAAGGGATGAAGTTGTTTCCAATACTCAAGGACGAGACTCTTCGCCTTGGCGATGGCTCGTTAGCTTGCATTACTGGAATGCTTAAATTACCGCTCAGCGTGCAGTCCTTCCATGGGCGTGTACAATTCTACGTAACTGAATTGCCGCATGGAATCGACGCAGTTTTGGGTAATGATTGGCTTACGCAAACAAGTGCATTGCTTGACTTCAGTCAAAAGACATGCATTGTACGCAAGGGGACCAGGAAGATTTCTCTTCAGTCCCTTAAGCCCGATATGGCCTTGGAAAGTCCTTCGAAGACTCTTCTATTGTCCATAAAGCAAGCGCGACGTTTGGCAAAGCACGGTCAAAATGTTTTCTTTGAATTACTAAGACCCGATTCCTCAGCAACTTCAACTACGCTCTTTACGCAAGAACCGATGTTGGACACTACTGGTCATGAAGAAACACTCACAGCCGACCTTTTTGCTCTTTTGCAAAAGTATAAGTCAGTGTTTTCAAGTGAAATACCAGCCGGGCTTCCGCCTGATAGGGGTATTGGACATACCATCCCTCTCGTTCCCGATTCTCAACCGACTTGGCGACCGATTTATTGCCTAAGCCCGTTGGAAATGACCGAGATGAAAGATCAAATTAGCAACTTGCTGGAGAAAGGCTGGATTGAGCCGAGCTCTTCTCCATTTGGGGCCCCCATCCTCTTTGTCCAAAAGAAAGATGGGACGCTTAGAATGTGCATTGATTATCGTGCGCAACATAACGGTCAAGAACCGCTATTTGTTGCCTCGCATTGATGATTTGTTTAATTTGTTGCCGGGGGCATGCGTGTTCTCCTCGCTTGATTTAGCCCAAGGCTATCATCAGATTCGAATCACACCAGAGGATGTCCCCAAAACAGCGTTTCAAACGTCTATTGGGCATTTCCAATACAAAGTCCTAAGTTTTGGACTTACCAATGCACCAGCGACATTCCAAAGTACCATAAACGATTTTTTAAGACCTTACTTGGGGAAATTCGTCCAGGTTTACCTCGACAATATCCTCGCCTACTCAAAGACCAGGGACGAGCATTATAAGCACCTCGAGTTGGTGTTGCAAATCCTTCGTGAGCAGCAGCTGTACGCTAAGCTCAATAAATGTCCCTTCCTAAAGGATGAACTGCTGTACCTGGGACATATAGTGGGTTCGAAAGGGGTGCGCCCTGACCCAGCCAAGATAGCGTGTGTCGCTGACTGGCCTGTCCCAACCGATATACATACTGTACGTTCATTCCTCGGGTTTGCTAACTACTTTTGTAAGTTTATGCAAGGTTATTCAGTGATGGCCGCGCCACTCACTGCTCTGACAAGGAAAGACAAGACGTTCATTTGGGATGGGAATACGCAACATGCGTTTGAGGGCATTAAGTATGCACTCACGAATGCGCCACTTCTTTCATTAGCCGATCCCGACTTGCCTTACGAGGTCGTCGCCAATGCGTCTGGTGTTGGAATAGGGGCTGTACTGCTGCAAGCAGGCCAGCCTATCAGTTTTGAGAGTCGAAAGCTGACACCTGCCGAACAAAATTACTCAACGATAGAGCAGGAGCTCTGGGCAGTCATATACGCTTTGAAAACTTGGCGATGTTATTTGGAAGGCTGCAAAAGTTTGACAGTGGTTACGGACCACTGCCCAAATACTTTCTTTCAAATTCAGCCAACGCTATCGAGGAGACAGACGAGATGGTCTGAGTTCTTGCAACGATTCCACTTTGAGTGGGCGTATCGCCCAGGCCGCAACAATGTTGCTGATCCTCTAAGTCAAATTCCTCACCACCACTTGATGTTGGGGACTGTTGCGAGCTTGCGAGAACGAAATGGTCAGGTTTCGAGGGCGGCCACCCTTGATTCTACAGTACCCCCCCAGACGTTTGACCGCAACCAGCCTGGTGACGCGGGCACACCCGATTTGGATAGCATGCATAACTCGGAAATACTTGACCTGCATCAACTATTTCACGAGGGCTATCTCAAAGATCCGTTTTTCCTAGATCTCCAGGGTACTGGCTTGAACGGTGTAGCCGTAACGATGGACAGTATGAATAAAAGGAAAGAACACTCAAACTATTCGTTTGAGGACGGTTTTTGGTGGCAGAATGGGCGCATTGCTGTCCCAGAAGGCCGAGTAAGACATGTGCTACTACGAGAAGCGCATGACTCTCCTTACTCAGGTCATCATGGAATTACCAAAACCACACACTCTTTGCGCCGAGGGTACATTTGGCCGTCCCTTATGGTTGATGTTGCCGAGTACATCATCAACTGCGCAACATGTCACAGAGGAATAAGCCGAGCAATACGTTGCCCGCTGGGAAGTTGCAACCATTGGAACTTGCATGTGCTCCTTGGGAAAGCATAAGCCTCGACTTTGTCGTTGAATTGCCTACCACCGATTGAGGACACAGTGGGGTGCTAACGATCGTGGATCGTTTCACTAAGATGGTACACTTTGTGGCCACTACCCCAGCACTTGATGCCGTCGAGACCGCACGTCTCTTCGTCGATCACGTGTTCAAGTTGCATGGCATGTCGAAAGAAATCATAAGTGATCGTGACAGTAGATTTACGAGCCACTTCTGGCAGGAAGTTTTTTCGCATTTTGGCACGAAACTTAAGATGTCAACTAGCTTCCATCCTCAGACCGACGGTCAGACAGAACAAATGAACCGCGTTCTGCAACAGTTCCTTAGGCATTATGTGAATAATCGCCAAGACGACTGGGATACCCTCCTTTCAGTCGCAGAGTTCGCAGTTAATAATGCTTCTCAGGAAAGTGTTAAGGAAACTCCATTTTTCCTTAACTATGGGCGACATTTGCACACTCCTCTCACGCGCATCGTTTTCGCTGAGGCGGGGCTGTCAACCATGAGAGTACCAAGTGCACGCCTATTTGTCCATTCTCTTCAAGAGGTGCACAAAAACGCGAAGCTGGCTTTAGCCGCTGCTCGAGATCGGCAGAAAAAGTTTGCTGACACGCACAGGACTGAGTTAAGTTTTCAAGTTGGCAATAAAGTATTTTTGCAAATTAAAAACCTCAAACTCAAGCACCAAGGAAAGCGCAAGCTTCTGCCTCGCTGGGTAGGCCCTTTTATCGTTATCGCAAAGGTTGGACCTCTTGCATACCGACTGGATTTGCCTAAATCCATGGGGCGAACGCATCCTGTGTTCCATGTCAGTTTACTGAAGCTGTTTAGGTCCGATGGCCGCTATCAGCCACAAGCACCGGAATTGGAACTCGCCGATGATGATAAGGCCTGGGATGTAGAGGAGGTCTTAGGACACCGCTACACTCGTCATAAACCTCCACGCGTGGAGCTTTTGATAAAGTGGCTAGATTACGATTCCAGTTGGAACTCGTACGAACCTCAAGACGAAATCCTACTTAATTGTAAGGACCTGGTCCAACAATATTGGTTACGATGGGCTGATGCTCAAAAGCTTTGCGCCGAGGCAAATGTGCTACCAAGCGCTCTTCGTAAGCCATGGAACAAACGCAAAAGAGACGCGGCCAAGTAATCGCTCTTTTCCGTCACTGTGATGATGCATAGTCCAATCGCTCACCAGTGTTTTCCGCTAGTCAAGGCTAGTATCGACACATCTACGACTTAAAAGACGTACGCTTAACGAGGACGTTAAGTTCTTTTAACGGGGGAGGAGTGTAATGATTTGAGCTTTTTAGGCGTATTTGGGACGTTTTCCCAATTACCTAAAATACGTTATACTATTTATCATAAGTTATTTGATAAATGATTGCATCACATTGAATTATTCGCCACACACGTGTGCCGATTGATTCCCGGTCGATTGGCGAAACGACCGAGATACTATTGCAAAAAGCGTCGTAACGTAATTCGACTACTTCGCAAAAGTACGACATAATTATTCATAAAGTTACTTTGAATAATTATGAGATGATAGTTTAATTAACCATTGTTTGATTAAGTTATTTTGATTGTCCTTATTATGAATAATGGACAATCACAGATTTTGGATTACAACTAGTCGTAATACAAAGAAACTGTCGTATCATTGATACAAACAAACAGTCAATTTCCACAAGTATAAAAATTTTCCTTCCACTTGAATTAAATTTTCCTTGAATACCGAGGAAAGACCCTCTCGAAAAGCAGAAACGTCACAAAGTGATTGTGGAAATTCTAGAAACTTCGTGAGGAGTTAGTGGATTGTGTAGTAGGATATTTGAGAGCGTGATTGTGTGCGTGTGAGTGTGCTAGCTTGTCCAACTAGGCAAGGTCACCTACATAGAAGGAGCCATAGTAGAAGGTTCTGGAGGTACTTTGCCAGAGAGGACACTTAGAGTTGAAGCATAAAACGAGGGAGCCTAGTCTTGTCTAGTCTAGTCTAGTCTGAACTTCTTTACTTGTACACGACTTTTCTTAATAAAGGGAGTTCTTTTCCACTCCTCTCATGTAGCCCTTTCTCTCTTGCAAGGGTGGCACACCACCAGGCCACCCCACCTTGTGTATGCAACTAGGAAAAGTCCCCGTGCACGCTTCCACTCGCGAGTGAGGGTGCGTGAGTGTGTATGGCGCACTCCCCGCACCCCTCTCCTCTTTCAACCATCACCTTCCTCTTGTTGGTCTTGGCTGATTTCCTCCATTGATTGAATGCCTCTATACCTTCTCCACTGAATTGATCTAGGTCCCCATGTCTCCTGATCATATCCCTATGTGGCACTTCAATATGTGCATGTACTCAGTAATGTGGTCTGCTGCGCAAGCTACCACAAACTTGTCCTCAAAGTCTTCAGCAAGGGCCTCCACAAGAGAAGCTTTTGCTTCTCTTTCGTTGCCCGTGTCTAGTGCAGATATTGGCTCCATAAGGGCAGCCAAGCACACTCCATAAACATCCCATGCTTCTAATATGGCTTGTAGCTGTTCTGCATCATGAGGCAGGTTACAAAAGACACACTCTGCCAGCTCTACAAAGTGCTCGAGGAGGCGGTGGCACTCCCGTCCAATGAAGCTTGGCTTGGCTGCCCTGTTTCTCTTCTCGCCTTTTTTCAAGACCTTCACAGCCTCCTTAGGTATTGATGCCTTCACCTTTTCTTTCAAGAGCTTGTAGAATTCATCCTCTTTGTCCTGCCCTGCTGGTAAGAATGCATGCAATGTTCTCTCATACAGTGTAGCTGAGATTCTCAAGTTCAAGTGCAATATGCACACAACACAGTCATTAGGAGGTATAATAAACAATGGTGGCTTCTTATGCCTTTACCCTTGGTGCTGGAGTTGGTAGTCCAATCTGGCCATAGTACTCTCCTTCTGTGGCTTGCCCCGCGTCGTCTTTATGATGTCATTGTCCAGGTCTGACATACTCTCAAACTGTTTTGAGCAGTGTGGACACGTCATTGGCAACTTGCCCAAGTCAGGGGCATGAGCTGCAACCTTCATCCCCTCCAAGGTGCGAGGGGCACCGCGGTGACACCTGTCATGGATGTCGTTCGACGTGCAGAGGCACCATAAGCACGGGTATGTTGAGCTTGCTCGAGTTAGTCCAAACAAGCTGTTACTGAATTTGTAATTGCCACCCTGATCAAACTTGACTCTGAATAGGTCCCCTTCTACATGCAGGCATGCTATAATGACAGTGCCCATTTCCTCCAGTAGCCTTGAAGACACTCCCTGTATGCTATTGTAGTCATCCTGACCTTCAAAGCATACGAGGGTGCAAGTATTAGCTGCTGAGTTTGTCATGCCCAAGCTGTCCTTTGTTATGATTTTGACAGCTGTTGTAGTCTGGTCCACTCCACTGTGTAGTGCTGCTGCGTCTCCTATAGTCTGCACCCTTACTACTCTGCCTGATTGGAGCTGCATTTATACTATGCGTTGTCTTAAAGTTTCTTGCAATGACAAGGTCAATGTCAGCCCATCTGCACTCTCTTGGGGTCCCACTTGAGCATAGATCTTGGCTGCCAGGTTCTCTACTTTCCTCCTGGAAGGCAGCTTGGGGAGGGGAATCTTGGTGTTCTTGATGTACTTGGGCTCCCATAGTCCTGTTGCTTAAGAGTATGTATTTAATATGATGTTGACAAGCATTTGGTATTGCTCTTGAGAAAGCTTCAACTTGTACTTGATAGCCAACCCTAACCTGTCATCCCACTGCGCCTGTATTTGCTTCACTGTAGCATCCTCTATGATTGGCTTCAGGTGCAATTATGTTGTAATAGCTTCCAGCATGTCTTTGTTCTCTGGCTTGTTCAAGAAGGCTGTCCATGACTTGGTCATGTTTGTCTCACATCCAAACTTGTCCCCCATGAATAGCTTCAGGTCATTGCTCATTCTTTGCCATGTTCTTGCAGATCCTCCACCTACTCTACGACGCTTTGTTGGAGGAATTTGAGGGCCTGCCATAGACACCTTCTGCTTCAGGTACCTTATCTCTCTCTTAGCTCCTCTCAAGTCTTTCTTTATGCCCATGAACTGCCGAGCAACCTGTACCTCCCTATCAGCTGTTTTCTTCTTCAGGCTTCTGTTTTCATCTGCATATTTTAGCATTTCAGACTTGTATCTCTCTACTTTACTCTCTAGCCTCTTTGAAATATCTACAGGTGCTTTCTCAGAACTTGTTTTCTTCCTCTTCAGAAATTTGCCACCTGCTCCTCTAGGCATGTTTGGGTTAGTTTGCACTCTTGGTAATGTCATATTGGGTTGATCATGATGCTTTTTGGCTCTAAAAATGGGTGCAGGTTCTACCTGGGACACAGACTCTACAAGATTCATGATGAAAAAGAAATTTTGTATGAATGTGTACAGAGTTATAGGCGGATTGGTAGGTAGGTAGGTGGTAAAATGTTGGTTTAACAATTTTTTGGTATTTTTTTATTTTTTTTATTTTTTTAATCCTAAAAAACATTCTTTGCTTTTTAGAAAGCAACAATTATATGAGCATGTAGAGTTCACCTCTGCCTACACACAACAATGTGGCATACATTGAAATGCATATGTAGCAGGACTTATGAGGGTGTGAAAACTAAAATGTCAAGTTTTTTACGCGTAATTTCCATTAAATTTCAAAAAACTCTTCAAGACTGAAAACACCTTCAAATTTCAAACTTGAAACTAATAAGGAATCCTCTTGCATAGAAGAACAGTCATGCAAAGTACTAGCATAACACAATGCCAGGTTGTTTACATATGCCACTGAACACATGCATGAAAAAAAGTCACATTTCAAGAAGTAGGCGACTTATCGCCTACTTTTGCATATGTAGCTCATGGGCCTTATCTTGGGCTGTGGAGCTTAGAATGGGCTGTAAGTTGACCAGTAACACTATGGGGGGGTGCAAAATCTAGTAGAACCATTTTCAGTTCCGAACTCCAAGTTTTCTGCATTGTATGGACTGGCATGCTTCACATGTGCGAGAAACTCCATATGTCACATTTTGGAGGCTCACAGCCTAGTGTTATTTGATGCAAACTGATTTATTTTTTGATCCATGTTTACCCAATTGGGTTCTTAATGCCTCCTAAAAATTTGGGGGGAATCAAGAAAGCGGAGTACAAGTTATGGCCGTCTGATAAAATGAAAGAAAATTTATCGCTTACTTTTGCAGATTTCAGTTTGTATGCATATCTTGGGTCTCGCTGAATGGAATGACCCAAAACTTCATCAATAGCTCTATGGGGGCATGAAAAATCCAACAATTTTGAGATCCGTACTACAAGCATACCGCATTTTACGGACGGCCACTCTTCACATGTGTGAAAAGCGCCACATGGCAAACTTTGGAGGCCCATAAACTTAATGTGATTCTATGAAAACTAATATTTTTTTTATTTCATGGCTACCTATGAGGGTCCTTAGTAACCTTTCAAAAATTGGAGTCCATTAGGAACTTTTTGAACAACTGATGGTCATTTTTACGAAGCAGCAAGGATGAGAGAAAGTGACAATTTCTACTTTTGTCAACAAGTTCTTCAATTTCATTAAAAGTGCAATAACTTATGGAGAATATGTCAGCTGTGTTTGAAACTTTAGAGAGGTCCATATATGGGGGGTTATCTACTAGTACCCCAAATTTCAGACCATTCCAATAAAACCGCCGCAAATGGCGCTATGCAGTACCTAAGTGTCCAAAAAATGGGCATTTGGGCTGCATGTGCTTAGCGCGACCAAGTGTGAACACTCCAAGCCCCATGATGCGACTCATCAATCCCAAAGGACTCTCAGTGGGACTCTCGCGACCCCAAGAGAGCATTAGCATTCTCACCTAAATTTGCGAGCCCTTCCTAGCACAAATATCTTGCGTTTCCATAACAATAGTGCACCAAATTGGCAATAAGTTGGTGGTTGCATCACCCATAGCTACATAGCTACAGGAGCTTCCTAAGTGTACGAATTTGTTTGTAAGGCACTATCTAGCATCACGCATTAGTCAGAGTAAGATTCTGCCAGTCACAAGCACTTAGTATAGTCTCGCAGGCCGATTTCCAAACACTTGAAGAACTTCAAGGGGTGAGCAAAGCCACATCTTATTGCCCTTGGAGGGACTACTCTAAGAAGTTCATACTTGTATGCTGATGGTGATCTTACGCCGCCGAACGTCATTAGTTGTTCTCTTACTAGTGTTTAGTCTTGAGCTGCTCACTCTAATTAGTACTAATACCTCGACAAGAAGATTTGACCATTTGGCCCTTTTTTTTGGAAATAAAGCCACATGTATCATAGACCTCATTGCAGTGAAGTTTGCTGACCAAGACAGTCCAGAAAATGGACAGTCATACTAATTGTGTGTTACTCCCTGCATTGTCTGCTTTTGAATCACAATATGGCAACTCATATTTTATGCTAGACCTTCTTACCCAATCAATACTCGCGAGCATGTCCAAATCAAATTGGTGTTGCATGTGAGGGCCTCTTTACATAAATGGATAGGTTGGAACAAAGACAGTTTTGAAGGAAGCAGCAAAGTATCAGATGTAGATGTATAAAGGACCCTATACAATACTTGATGGTTTTCATGTAATAGGGTAAAGTCCCTCGATGTTACAACAATACCTTCTTGCAAAAGCTTCGCATACTTGTCTTCATATTGGATTATCAATACCTCGTCATAATAATCGCTCACGTGTCACATTAACAAGACTTTTGGCTCAAACCAAAGTAAAAGGTTACTAGGTTTTATGCACATACTTTAGCGTGACACCACCAACAAGC
Organism: Mesotaenium endlicherianum; assembly: GCA_009602735.1. Classification (NCBI taxonomy): domain Eukaryota; kingdom Viridiplantae; phylum Streptophyta; class Zygnematophyceae; order Zygnematales; family Mesotaeniaceae; genus Mesotaenium; species Mesotaenium endlicherianum. The sequence continues at coordinate 23,165 of WELA01008734.1, read as the reverse complement.
CCCACAGCCAACTCACCTCCGTAGAAATGGTTCGGCGCACAGTTGACGCTTCCAAAGTGGAACCGCCCAACTGCACTTAAGCTTGACCAGAACATGCTATATGAAGAGGCCCTTACAACCCCTACACTTGACTGAGTCATCTAGTTAGACTTACACAGCAAGATGCGAGACTTGTGCCAAAGTGGACATGTTAGCTGAGCTTAATAAGATCTTTACTGCCCTTGCCATGTTAGAAGATACACACATGAGAAGATCCCAAGATGCCAACAAATGCCACCTTTCAGCTCTAAATAATGCCTTTCACACCACAATCTATACAAATTTGTTATTGCTTGGTGTAGCACTTGGTCTTACAGTAAGACACATGTAACCCCCCATCGCATGGGTTTCTAGTGAGGTTTCTGAACCAAAGTAATGCTCCTCTAGCTCACAAGCTCCTCTCACCCCTCCTGTTGACATAGACCCAAAACTGTGCCATCTAGGTGAGGCTTATGACCTAGGCTTCTCCTTCTTCTCCTTGAAGAGAGCTAGCAATGACACACCAGAAACCTTCACCACCTTAAACCTGACACCAGGAATATCTCCGACAGCGTGTCCCTTACGCCCAAAACCAGCAATCAAGACCTCGTCCTGCGCAGGAAAAGGTACAAAAGTTGAAGTCCAAGTAATATGCTTAGGTACAGTCAATCAAGAACACATGATCGGGTAACCCGCTTTATGCCTCCAGCTCCAAAACAGCATGATGCACCACAAATTGCCTTAAGTTATCCAAATCTCCGAACTTGATTATATCTAATTACCGTGTCTGCAGATACTTGATATGCAAGAACAACAACCACTTACCCTCGGTAGCCACTAGAAGGTCATATCAGATGTTGGGATGCAGGCCTATGGCTTCTTCATAAAACCTAAACTAGGCTCAAACCCTCTGACAATACGAGCCAAGACAGCAGGTCACTAAGGCTCATAAGCTGGTCCAGTCTGGAGAGCAAATGAAGAAGCAAACAAAGCCTAGGAACCACAAAACTGATGAATAATCTGAATAACACCAACAATGATAACCTGAATGATGCAGGGACATGGACTGGCATGCTCTACCATAACTATGTAGCTAATCAAGTTTTTGCATAGTGACGGTAGGCGTTCAGAACTTGACAACCCTAGCTTGGCAGCTCATGCAAATGACTAATAATCCATGCTCATCTCCATCAAGCCTCAGTGCAAACAACGAAGTCAAGGAAAACACCACTCACGTTCTCCTCGATGTAGTTGAGGCAACCATCGTTGGGCACAAAAGCAGCGATCTTCTTGCCATTCTTAATGAGCTGCACACGAGCACACTTTCTGATAGCAGAGTTGGGCTGCTTAGCCTCAATACCGCTGCACAGATACAGAACGAGAAAGGGTTTTCAGAGGGATTCTTACAGATAATCACCACCTCCTTGACACCCCAGATATGTGGTAACTACTACCCCACCAAAAGCTCCTAGTACTCACCGATGCCAAAGGATACTCCACGGCCAGATAGGGAAATCTACTGTAAACCCTAAGGGGACCTCAAGTACCAGGCCTGCTATGCCATATTAACATGCAAAGTTAGTCCGTTTTATGATATGCAAGTTGTTCATAACCTCACAGCACAAATCTTATAAGAAGCTTCAGAAGGAACGAACCCTAGCACTTCTATGGAGAACTTCCCTTCCTCACAGCCAGTAACTGAAATTTGGGATTTCACAACGAAATCACACACTGGCACAACACTACCTTTGTGGCTTTCCAAAGCAGTTCTCGTTTTGTGATTCTAAAAGTTATCCCAGACTTCCATGCTTTCGGCTAAGGAGAGACGGAGTATCGAGACCCGTACATTTTCTCCAGAACGATACCCTTGGCGTGAGAAGAACCAGCAAATGGCTTCTTCCACTCGTTTCCCAAGTGACTCTTCTTGTAAGCCTTGTCAGCCCACAACTGGTTTCTGCGATGGTTCCGCAGCTTACGCCCAGCTCCCATACCACGGGTCTTTCTGCAAAAGATAGAAGTGTAGCATATTAGTATTCCCGTCCATACCCCCTTCCTTAACCCAACTCACAGAAAGGACACTTACGACGGGTAACCATAATAAGCTATCGAATCCCTCATATTTCATCCTTTTAAGTACCATGGGCTTGCAAAGCTTACCCCATGTTGGCTGTTTAGAGATCCGCTACCCGCTCAGGGGAAGAGAAGATATGGATGCCTATGGGAGAAGACGGAAAGAGACCCTCTGCTACGGCGGCTTCGTTCTAAAGGGCACATTCGATCTAGACCCCAGGGCAATAAAAGCACTCTCGTGCGATTTCGTTCACATGAAGTCATTACTGGTACCATGGTCAACCGAGTTCCAGCCTTGATCACCGTACGGTACCGTTCCAGTACTTACAGTTGAAAAGGTTTCGGAGGAGCGGAAACCGTCCGCACGAGTGAGCACCAGTCTGTCTTGGTCTACACATGATTCTGATTCTGACCCTTGGGAAATGTTCCGGATGCTGCAGGGAACACAACCCCATCTTTAGACATTAATTGTTAGCACCACCATTTTTGCCATCGCCTTTCTCACTTAGTCTTTGGAATTATTATATGTAGGACAAGCTTACCCGCGCCAATTGCTTCGTCGCTTGCTAGTGCACCTTGGTTGTTACCTGGAGCCCGTGGAAGGGAGGGTGTAGGTGTTTCATACTGGTTGTCCAGTTTGGTGGGCTTGCTTACGATGGCTGACGCTGACGGTGACGCTGTGAAAAGAGAGGACATTTCGGTGGTGACTATAGTCATCAAGAATCCAGCTACTACAGGTCCAGCCAATTTTAAGATAGAAATGCCAGTGGAGTCATCGATGTATGCTGTGAAGCAGAGATTACAGCGGGATTATCAGGGCCAGCCAGAGCCGCACAGGCAAAAACTGATCGTGGCTGGACAATTGGTGAAAGACGACCAAACAATACACGAACTCTTTAAGTCGGTAAGTGTTATAACTTAAACTATTAACCAGGCTGATTCTCTATGTCAAGTTAGGAACTTATCACCTTCATTTGATTGACTTAGTGAAAAGCCGTAAGGAAATTTGAACGCCCTTCTTCAAGTAACAAGTTAAGTATGTGTCTCGTAAAGAACGAAGTGCTGCGTGCAGTGGAGTTAGGAGATTGACAATCTGCTGAGCACGTACTGAAGCGCGGGAAAAACACCCGCATAAGCTCACATATATCACTTGAATGTTTGTGACCAGAAAAACCTGGAGGAGCCTCAGGTGATGCATTTGGTGGTCACGGCAGCAGCACCTCAAGCTGCACCTTCGCCCTTGCCTTCTCCCAGCGGTCCCCCCCCTGGTTCTACTTTCCACAGCACTTCTGCCTCTCTTCCTCCAGGGGAGAGTGCACGCCCTAGTACCAGCAGTGGAGCAAACCCTGCAGTCAATTCCTCGGCCAATCCTGGGCCTACACCTAGTCCCCATGGCGAAGCTGCAGCCAGGGCTCCAGTGCAACCATTCCCTTCTGCATCTGTACCTGACGCGCCATCTGCTCTTCTCCCATCCTCTGAGCAACCCCAAGCCACAGGAGAGCCTGCCTCAGCAGAACCTGCAGCAGCAACAGCAGCTGCAGGGACAGGTGGATCTGGTGAAGATCCTGCAGGTCCTTCAGGCGCTGCTCCAGGATCTTCTGCTGCTGGCCCATCGACATCTGGCGGTCAAGCGAGTGGTAGTGGTGCCAGTCAAGGGCCGAGTCAGCCCACCTCTGATCATGGAGGAGCCTGGCAGCCTGGAACAGCCGGCTTTGATCATGCTGGATTGGGTGCCCTTTCACCGGAGGCCTACAACATGGCTCTCATGCAGGTGAGACACCAAGTCTAATCTGTCCTTCTCGTGTCATTCTTCGGAACACAATGCAAGTATGTCGATGCACGTCACGTCAAAAATGCGTCGATACTTGAATTGTTCAACATAGAGCTGAGGTGCATGGAAGCTGGGTGCAGGAAGAGAAGAACTTGCAACACATGCAGGAGACACATTCGGGAGGGGTGCGCTCCTTAAGGAGGATAAATGGGGTGTGCAGCTCCTAAGCTGTTGACACATTTAAACGCAGAGATTGAGCTTTGAGATGCTTCGGGTGATTTTTGGGAAAGAGACTGGGTGCTCGGTCGGGTTATTGGATCGTAAGTTCATTGCCAATACTGCTGTGTGTCTCATGAAGGAAGAGGGGGTGGAGGAGAGGTAGTTTGATGTGGGGGCCAAGGGGGGTTGTTGGCAGTATGCCTTAGCTGCATGCAGGACACTCATCTCGGGGTGCAGCAAGGGCTGCAGCAAGGGCCATGGCTTCTTCATGTATTCCTCCTTCAGGCGGGGCTGATTCAATCAAATACTCCTTATCTGATATTCTCAAATAGTATGGAGCATGCTTTGTGCTTCAGTCGTTAATGAGACACGCAACCCAATGTACTCGAGACTAAGTTGATGCAGCTATGAGCAAGGGCCATCACAAAGGGAAGCTTTGAGCTGGGATGGCATCTAAGTGTTCAAGTGTCTTCACGTCAGCGTCTGTCTCTGGCCAGCAATCTATTGCTCTCACCTGACGGCAGGCTGCAGCGTCACGTGCTGTGGTGCAGCTCTCCAGCAACAGCAGTCTGTCATTCTCTTAAGGGAAGTTTGTAGTAGTAAGTACTGCAGATTGCGTATTTCAGGATGGTGTATGACAGACGTTCACCCCAAGCACAATCAATCAATCATACGGGCTTAACGGGTCGTGCTGTGTGTGTCTGCTTCTCGTTCTAGACGACGGGTGTTCACCTGAGGATAGTAGCACGCACTCAATGACGGGGTGCGGTGCGGTGGTGTGAGCCTAGTCTTAGATGATGTAGGGGCGGAGGCATGATCAACTTGAGGGCCACTATTTCACCCGAGGGCCATGTGCAGTATCGCGTGCTGTGGTGTCTGTGTCTGTTTCCACACCACGTGTACTTGAGGGCGATAACACGCAGCTTGTTGACGGGCTGTGGGTGTGTGTCTGTTCTCAGATGATGTGCGGCGGACGTTCACCTGAGGTTGTTATTACGCAATTCTATGTTCTCCCTGTCTGTGTGTGTCTATTTGGCCCTGTGTGCGCGCGTGATCGCGCAGTAAGCGCGTGCTTTTTCACATGATGTACAGCAGACGTTCACTTGCAGGCTGTAATACGCAGAACTCCGGTGTGTGTCCGTGTACGTGTGTGTGTGTGCCCGCGCATCCGTGTATGCGTGTGCGTGTGCGTGCTCGTCGGTCCCCAGATGATGTACGGGGGGGGCATGTTCAACCCAATGGCGTTCAACCCCTCCATGGTGGCCGCTGCCATGAACCCCGCCTTTGCAGCCTACAACGCTGCGCTCCTCAACCCTGCCGCGTTCGGCGGAATGCCTCCGCAGTTCCCTGCCTTCATGCCCCCCATGTTCCCATTCGCCCCCCCACCCCCCATGATGCAGCAGGGGCACTATCAGCAGCAGGGCCAGGGCCAGGGGCAGGGGCAGGGCCAAGGGGACCCGCCGCGGGGGCACCAGGGGGGGGGCATGTTTGGCATGGGCCCGGGCGGCATGGGAATGGGCATGGGAGGCCTTCCAAATGGGGGCTACGGTGTGCTCCCCATCAGCATTCCCCTGTAAGGCCCGCACCACTCCTGCACCACTCCTACATCTCTCCCACACACTCCACTATATAGGGTGTTGGCTCCAGGTCGGGTGCCAGCTCCGGTGCCAGGTCAGGTGCCAGCTTAGATGCCAGCTCAGTTGCCAGCTAGCTCAAGTGCTAGCTCCTCCTCAGCTGCTGGCCCTGGTGCCCCTTGGCTATCTGAAGAGGCGTGGAATGCTAGGAGGAGCTCGAGGAGCTTGGCAAGCTTTCTTTGTGTTCTCTTTGGATCTTCTCGCCTGACGCCACAATGTTTGGCCTCGTTGCGCGTGTGCAAGCAGGTTGCTTGACCTTCTGACCTCGCGCACAGAGTGAACACGCCTCTGCTTTATCTACTTACTCCAGTCAGCTCTGCAAATCACCATGCATAGCACACATGGTATAAGCTATGAGGGTGGGTGCAAGGGAGGTGGGCGTTCCTCGTGTGGAAGTTGGATCGTATCTGCATCAGCAGCAGGCTTGCACGCTCAACCCGCAGCCCCTGCACCATCTGCATCTGAGCTGCTGCGCCAACAAGCAGGGTCCCCACTAGCACCGCCTGCAGCGCACGCCCCCTCCCCTCCTCTTTGCGACTCTGCTTTGGGAGTCTCTGGTTTCAACTTTGCAATGGCTCAATTCCTTCTCTTTGTTTCATTCTGGTCTTCTGAATCCCTCCAGGGGGGCGCCGCTGCCAGGCATGCCTGGCATGCCAGGGGGAGGGGGAGGGCACCAAGGAGGAGGGCAAGGGGGCTTGGGGGGACCCATGCCAGCTGGTGCCGAGCAGCCCAACGCTCCGCAGGCGCCGCTGCAGGGGGGGGGTGCAGCGCTGCGGCAGTGGAACGTGGCCCCTCCTCCTCCCCCTCCAGGACAGGTGGCCGGCGGCTTTGGGCCCGGAGTGCCCGCTGGAGCTGGAGCGCCCGCTGGCTGGGCGGCAGACGGCGGCGGTGCGGGCGGCGGCGTGGGCGGCGTTGGCGTCGGCGTGCACCACCCTCCGGCCGCTGCGCACGTGCGGCGCATCCAGATCGCGGTGCGGCTGGACCTGATGCTGATGTTCAAGCTGGCCGTGATCGTGTTCGTGTTCAACCAGGACGGCTCCACGCATCGCTTCCTGCTCCTCTCCACGCTCGCCGTGCTCATCTACTTGTGAGTTGCACCAGTGTCTCTCTCCTCCTCTCCTCGTCCGCTGGGGGGTAGTACTAGTGCCTGTCTCTCTTTGTCTCTCTTCCTCCTCCTTTCTGCTCCACTCCACCCTCCCCGTGCCCAAGTACGTGTGAGTAATACTACTGCCGCTCCTCACCCTCTTCCTCCTCTTCCCCTCTCTCCCTCTCTCCCTCTTTTACCTCTCTCTTGCACTTTCCCTCTTCCTCCCTCTCTCTCCCCCTCTCTCCCCCTCTCCATCCTTCTCCCTCTCTCGCCGTCTTTTCTTTCTTTCTCTTTCCATCTGCCTCCGGCTCTCTCTCTTTACCCCCCCCCCCCCCCCCCCCCC
>WELA01008653.1:0-184697 GCA_009602735.1 Mesotaenium endlicherianum | reverse complement strand
TAGAAAAATAACTCGGTTGTACAACCAATGCCTTGATATTGGCCGTATCGCCGCTTAAAAAATTACCGGACTATTGAATAAAATATAGAACTCATTTATTTATTTCAGACTCCGTACTTGATTATTGAATTGCCTGGTTATTATAAGCTTTTATAGCTTTATTGATGTGTCTGTTACCCAGTAATACAGCAGTACCACCAAATAATGAGGCCAATGAAATACTAAAAGGAAACGGTGCTTTTTCGAAATTGGAACCACGCGCGTATTTATTATGATCAGCTTGTACGGCCCCCACAATCATGAAAGAAAGGAATGAGGACATTAACAATACACCGACAAAGTTTTGTCCACGATATTTTCTCATTTCATCGGCAGATGCCGGATGGGTGTTCAATATGTGCTTTAATTCCGCGTTCGTAATAACTTCATTATTGATGGTGTATGCGATCATTGAATATTTAGGTCCTGTACGGACAACCTGCATTTTAATAGTACTGTCTTTTTTAGCGGTGCTGTCGGATTTCGGAACAGCAGTGGTTTCCTGGGCTTGCAATAAGAAAGGGAAGAATAACAAAGCCAAAAAATGCAGACAATATTTCATAAAACGGCGATTTAGAGGATATAAATGTATTTGCGATATCGTTAATATGAAGTTAAACGGCTTGAATTAACTTGAGCGTATTTAATAGAGCTCAAAATAAAGAGTAATACGGTTCAAAATTGGCAATTTTGAGCCGTAAATTAAATAAAATGAGCTCTATTTCAGAATAGAGCTCATTTTATAGCAAATGTAGCTCATTCTGCAATATATTTGAGCTACATTTTGCTATAAAATGAGCTACAAATGACAGCAGATAAAATAAAAACAGAGGCGTTGATGTTCATAAAAGATCATCCGCTTCTCTCTTCTAAAGAGATCCATGATTCATTGGACCAAAGGTTGGCCTATGCAACCGTTAAACGAATACTCAGTCAATTTATTAAGGAAGGAATGGTAATTGCACAAGGGCGGGGAAAAGCAACCAGGTATAAGGTAAGTTCTTATTATGAATTGCTTTATCCAATTGGAGTAGAAACTTATTTTAAGAAAGAGCAGGATGATCGACGGATTCAGGATGGGTTTAATTTTTTACTCATCAATGATACATTACAACGCACCAATCTGTTTGACGAAAAAGAAAGGGCGCATTTAAATTCGTTCCATACAAAATTCGAAAAGAATATTGCAGGTTTGTCTTCTGCTGAATACAGTAAAGAACTGGAGCGCCTGGCTATTGATTTGAGCTGGAAGTCATCGCAGATTGAAGGAAATACTTATTCGCTCCTGGAGACAGAGCGTTTACTCAAGGAACAAGAAATCGCTAAAGGCAAGCCTAAAGATGATGCCACCATGTTGTTGAATCATAAAGAAGCAATCAATTTTATCATTGAACATCCTGATTATGTTGTGCCATTGACCGTTCGTTCAATTGAGGACATACACAGTATACTCATTAAAGATTTAGGGGTTGATCGAAATATCAGACAAAGACGAGTAGGTGTCACTGGCACAAATTATAAGCCACTGGATAATGAATATCAGATACGTGAAGCGTTGAATGATATGTGTATGCTGATAAATAAAAAAGAAGATGTATTTGATAAGTCCTTACTTGCGCTGACATTGCTTTCTTATATTCAGGCTTTTGCAGATGGCAATAAAAGAACAGCACGCATTGTGAGCAATGCTATATTGATTGCGCATAGACATTGCCCTTTATCCTTTCGGACGGTCGATCCTATAGATTATAAGAAAGCAATGCTTATATTTTATGAGCAAAACAATATCCATGCCTTTAAGGAGATATTCATTACTCAGTATGAATTTGCGGTTAATACTTATTTTTAGCTCCTGTCTTTTCTCGGCGCCTAAAAATTAAGCGTCAGGTTCAGGTAATAGTATCCACCGTTGAAACCAAACTGGGTAGCATTACGGCTGTACACAAACCTGCCGAAACTGCTGTTATCGAGGAATGGCCCAACGCTTCCTGGAACCGGCATATTTACTACTTGCAATTTATCGGGATAGGTGTCGAGCACGTTGTTCGCGCCAAGTGTAGCTGTTAATGATTTGGCCACTTTATACGATACACTCAGGTCCGATACGATCTTGGCGCCGAATGATTCATCCAGTCCGGGGTCGGCTGCATCTCTGGTATATACTTCGCCATAACGGGTGAAGCGTATCATGGTGCCGAATTTGCCCACTTTGTAATTGCCGGAGATGCTCACTTTGCTGCGGGGTTGTGACTCTTCCAGTCTTGATTTTTCCTGGCGGCTGAACAGCACATTGCCAAACTGGTCTGCAGGGATCTTATCGGTGCCTTTGATGGGGCCTACAACCAATGTACGGTTGTAATTACCCGCCAGTGAAAGTTCCAGTGAAGAGCCTTTTCGCATCCGTGGTCTGTACGACAATACCGCATCAATACCCCTGGTTTCTGTGTTCACTGCATTGGTAAAGAATTGTGCAGCGTTCACATCGGGGTAGGGAGTGAGGATAGTATTCACCACAGGGTTGCTGCGGGTAAACTGACTGGTGTACACAATGCGGTTATCGATGCGAATATAATATCCATCTATGGTAACAGAGAAATTATTCGCCGGTTTGAGTGTAATACCCAGGCTTCCGTTGATCGATTTCTCTGCATCGAGCGAAGGAATACCGAATGCCTGCGCCACATCGCTGTTGTTGCGGAAAGTACCCACTTGTCTGGGAGTAAGTGTGCCCCCAACGTTCACAAATAAAGTAGACACGGCGCTGAAATAACGCTGGTGTATAGAAGGAGCCCTGAAACCATTACTGATGGCGCCGCGTAAACTTACTACATCACTGAGTTTATAACGCATGGCCAGCTTGGCGGCAATATTGGTACCGTAATCGCTGTAGTTCTCTAATCTTGCAGCTACGTCGGCCAGCCATTTATGGGTAATATCTGCTTCAAAATCGGCATAGGCGCCGAGTACGGTCCTAGTAGCATTTACTTCATTGGCAGGCTGGTAACCGGGGAATACCTGCGCGCCGCCGGCTTTACCGGAAGATGGATCATAGTTTTTCCAGGAAGCCTCTTCACCCGCAGTGATCTTATAAAAATCGGTACGCCATTCAGCACCCAAACCTAAGTTGGCACGTTCCATACCCATGATGGCGCCCAGGTCTTTCGTTATATCTACATTGAATGTATTCTGGTTGAAGCCCAGCTTACCCGCATAGAATTTGGTGGGAGCGCTGGTGGTCATGGCATATTGTGTGGCATTGTTTGAATTGGCTACATCGAAACGGAAAGAGTTGCCGCCGTAAGTGTTGCTGATATCCCACGCCCAATCGTTCGTATTGAATTTGATGCCTGCCATCACCGACTTATCCCATATCTCTGAAAGTATCTGCGGCAAAAAACCGTTGGGATATAATTCAGGAATGACCTGTGATTTCTGGAAAGGATAACGGTAAAAACCGGCAGCTTCTCCTTTGCGATAGCTGGCGCCCGCGCTGTAATAAAATTCTGTTTGCTTATTGATATAGAACCCGCCGTTGACCATCAGCTGGGCGTTGCGCAACAGTGAGTTACCGATGGCCATATTATTGTTCCTGTCGAATCCGTATTGGCTTATTGAAGCCTGATCCTGGTTGTATAAAGCAGTGCGGCGTGCTATATAAGCAGCGTCGGACTCGCCGCTGTTCCTGCCTACGTTCCAGTTTGTATATACGGGTCCGGTATAGTAACCCGCCCGGTTGGTAGCGCCCCTGTATCGCAGGTCGGCAGCAATACCCAGGTAACCGTTTTTGATATCAAAACCGTGGTAGATACCCAACTGGGCCACTTTACCATCGCCCTGGTATTGTTGGCCAATCTGTGAAGTAACGGTAGTGCCTTTCGATCTTCTCAATACCACATTCACCACACCCGCAATGGCATCAGAGCCATACTGCGAGGCTGCGCCATCACGCAACACTTCAATACGGTCGATGGCTGAAGTGGGCAAAGAGTTCATGTCGGTACCCACCGATCCGCGGCCAATGGTTCCATTGATATTGATGAGTGCAGAGTTGTGCCTTCGTTTGCTATTCATCAGCACCAGTACCTGGTCGGGACCCAGTCCGCGAAGCGTAGCCGGATCAATATGATCGGTACCATCAGAAATGGTTTGTCGGGATGAATTGAAAGAAGGCGCCACCAGGTTGAGCATCTGTGTAGGTTCTACCTGTCCGGTTGCAGTGAGTTCCGTTACAGAAAACACATCTACCGGTACCGGTGTAGCGGTATTGCTTCGCGGAAGACGCGAACGCGAGCCAAGTACCACTACTTCATTGAGGTTGGTAGCTTCACCACGCTCAAGGGAAAAGTCGAGTGATGTGGATTGTCCGGACTGAACAGTGATGTTCCTGGTGACAGGCTTATAGCCTACATAAGAAACACGGATGGTATAAGTGCCCGGTTTCAGGCTCAGCGTAAAAACACCATTGGCATCGGCCAGGGTGTTTTTGGCGCCGGCGCTCACGGTAGCGCCTGCTAAAGGATTCCCGTCACCGGAAACTTTACCGGTTACCGTTGTGCTTTGAGAAAAAACAATAAGTTTCAGGAATACGCACAATAAAGTCATCGCTATGCGACCGCGGGCAGCAGAGGTTTTCATAATGCAGTATTTAGGTAGTTTAGATACTTAAATATACTGAAAATCTTCAATGCTGCTATGTGCAAAGCTGTTATTCAATCGATGGCTACAGGGCCGCCGATCTGTTGTTGTACGTTTTAATGGCTTTATGGAAGTGCCTGCCTTTGTTTGAAAGGACTTCATTGTTCATAGAGTAGACGACACTCGAATATTTTCCGTTGTGGAGGATTGTACTTTTAATGGTACTGTCCTGGTGCAAACAAGGACAGGTATCACGGATAATTTGCGCTTGTGATAGAAACGGAAATACCAACAGCAAGGCAAACAGAAGTGTAAAGCGTTTCATGATAGGAGGATTAGACGAGTCTAAAGTATATGATATATAGTTAATGCGATGTTGTTTTTTTGACCGTCTTGATTTTTTTTCATTATCTTAACAAAGTATTGAAACAGCTTGCTCCCATACTATTGCTGCTAACCCTGTTGCTGAACTGGTGCGCCTATCCATTGATAGCTACCTGGTTTGAGAACCGGTCGGAATCCAGGCTTGCTGCCCAGCTCGACGAGGAATGGGTGAATACTTCAGATCTCATCAGCATCAAAGTGCAGGCAAATCTTCCTTATCAGTATTCACAGGATTATGAAAGGATCAGAGGAAACGTAGAGATCAATGGTGTCAATTATACTTATGTCAAGCGCCGTTTTTATAATGATAGCCTGGAATTGTTGTGCATACCGAATATCGAAAGAACAAACCTGCGCAACCTGAGAACAGCATACCTGAAAAACACCAACAATCCGGAAACCTCGCTTCCACTGAAAAAAAGCAATGGTTCTCATCTTTCAAAATCCACCGTGCAGGATTTTTATACGGAAGAATTTGTTTCCTTTCTTTATGCTAATGATCCCTCACTAATAGAGCATTGCCCGGACTGGAATGACTGGACGAGCTATGACCATCTGAAAAGAATAGACCAGCCTCCGGAAACCGATCGCTCCTGATCAACGCAGAACAATCTGTTCATCAACTTAATTAAATGAAATGTGCCGTGCATGCCCTTATGTGCATGCACGCATCGCTGTTAACATGCCGCAGCAGGTATCCTGCGGCATCATCCTGATTACTATCAATAAAACAACACCAATGGAACGCTGCTTTATACGAAAGAGACTCTTTGTCTTAGCCTTGTTACTGATCACCGGCAACTTACTCCTGGCGCAGACCGACCAGGACGCTATCATGATGAGCAAGCATAATTTCTGTACCGGACTGATGTACGGTCACAGCAACTGGGATCATTATTGGGAGGGTACTTACAAGAGAGACAACCTTAACCTGGGCACTGTAAGCACCAACAGTTATGCAGTGATGGGCAATTATGGCATCACAGATCACCTGAATTTTTTATTCGGGGTACCTTATATCCAAACAAAGGCTTCAGCAGGGACCCTGCACGGGCAAAAAGGTATACAAGACCTGTCGGTTTGGCTGAAATGGCTGGCCGCAGAAAAAACATTCGGCAAACATGATCTCTCATTGTATTTATTGGGAGGGTTTTCTACACCGCTTTCCAACTATACGGCAGACTTTCTGCCTATGTCCATCGGTTTGCATAGCACTACTTTTTCAGGAAGACTGATGTTGGATTACCAGCATGGGGGCTTCTTTGCAACCGGTTCAGCCACCTATATTTACCGGAATGATATTACGATCGACAGAACAGCCTACTATACTACCACACAGGTGCAGAGTAATAAAGTAGACATGCCCGATATGGCTGCCTTCTCACTGCGAACCGGTTACCGTAGCCATCCACTCATTGCAGAAGCAGTGGTTACCAACATGCAAACACTGGGCGGCTTTGATATTCGTAAGAACGACATGCCTTTCCCCAGTAATAAGATGAATGCTACTACTATAGGGATCAACGGCAAGTATGAGATTGCCAAAATAGACGGGCTCTCCCTTACAGGCGGCGCTAACTATGTGATGGCAGGCAGAAATGTTGGTCAGGCAACGAGTTACAACCTGGGTGTATTCTACATCATTGCATTCCATCCGAAGAAAGAACACAGCAATCAAAAGCCATCACACGATACTTCTAAATAACCCTATCATGAAAAAAATAATCCACTATATAACAATCGGTTCATTCTTGTTTTTGATGAATGCCGGTTGTAATAAATCAGTCAAAGGCAGAACAGATAACCTGGCGCCGCTGAACCCGCAGAATATCGATCTCAACGCAGGCACCTGGAAAACAGTATTGCTGACGAGGCCCGATACTTTTGCGGTAACAGCGCCTGCCGCCACCAATTCTACGGCATATGTTGCCGAGCTGAATGAGATCAAAGGATACCAGAAAAACCTCACGGGCGATCAGGAAGCCCGCATCAGGTACTGGGCTGCCGGAGGTGTATTACGATGGAATGAATTGATGCGTGAACTGGTAGCCAAATACAATCTTCCACCATACCAGAATGCCGATGGTACGTATCCGATACCCAGTGCTGCTAACCCATTTGCCTATCCGTTGTTTCCCTTCGCCAATCCGCCATATGCAGCAAGGGCCTATGCTTATATCAGTGCGGCGCAATACGATGCATTGGTAGCCTGCTGGTACTATAAAAAATTATACAACCGCCCCGCGCCTTATAAAACCGATAATACGATCATCAGCAAAGCATCACAGACAGACCTGCCTTCTTATCCTTCTGAAGCTGCAGTGTTGGCAGGTGTTACAGCAGAAATGATGAAGTTGTTGTTCCCCACTGAAATTGCTTTTATACAAGCAAAAGCCACTGAGCAGGAAACCGCTACCATCATGGCGGGTGCGGCAACAAGGAGTGATATCGTTGCCGGTGAAGCATTAGGAAGGCAGGTGGCACAAGTGTTTATTGCCAGGGCGCGTACGGATAATGCTGGAAAAGCAGTGGGTACGCCGGCTGACTGGTCGAATTTGGAAACAACTGCTACTGCAAAGGGAGAGACTCCCTGGTATAGCCTGGAAGTGCCGAAACGGCCGCCTATGTTACCATTATTCGGAAAAGTAACGCCCTTCCTGTTCGATACCGCTACTGTCAGCGCATTGAGGCCCCCTCCTCCGCCATCTACTTCCAGTGCGCAAATGAAACAGGAAACAGAAGAGATACATGAGCTGATAACGAACCCTGCACGTGAAAACATAAGGATTGTGCAATTTTGGGCAGACGGGGTAGGAACTTATACACCGGCTGGTCATTGGGATGCGATAGCCGCAGCAGATTTTATCACTAAAAATTTCAGTGAAGTAAGATGGGCCAGGGATATGGCGCTACTGAACATGAGCCTGATGGATGCAGCTATTGTGTGCTGGAATACCAAGTTCTTTTATTTTAATCCGAGGCCTACACAGATGAACCCGGTTATTAAAACATTAACCGGTATACCCAATTTCCCTGCTTATATTTCCGGGCACTCTACTTTCAGCGGAGCAGCCGCCACGATCTTAGGATACATTGTAACGGAAAGGGCCGCTGCTTATACTGCGATGGCACAGGAAGCCTCTTTTTCCAGGATGGCAGGCGGTATTCACTACCGCTCTGATTGTGCTATCGGATTACAGGTAGGAGCTAATATTGGCAATTATGCAGTTACACGCGCCAGGAATGACGGGGCTGATAAATAAATTATCCTGATATAAAAGTGAAGCATCCATAGTTTTTGAATGCTTCACTTTTTCCATCAGTACAACGATGATTACAGCGTGACGGATACATGCAAATTGCCTCTCCAGTTTAACCTGGTTTGGCCATCGGCATAGCGTTGACTGAAAGGCGCCTGTGCATTCAAGCCAACGGTAAAACGTTGCAGGTTCATTTCCACACCGGCAGAAGCGGTGGCGATATATCCTCCTGTTGCATCTACCGGTTGGCGATGGAGCACATTGCCTGCCGTATACTCATACATAGCCCCGATGTTGGGCAGCAGGTTGATTTCTTTACCAACAGGGAAACTGTAAAAAGCAATGCTGTTGACGGTTAGCTTATCTCCGAAACGATAAGCATCTTTAGCCGTATTGAGTTTGTAACTGGCGATGGTATTTATGCCACAGTTGCCAACACGCACGTTATAAATGGCATTGAACAGGAAATCGATACTGCCGGTTCCCAATTGTGCATTCACATCTCTTACAGTAAGGTTGGGGTCTTTGACATTCACACTGAAGGCGCCGGTGGGCAGCTTTACGCCACCGCCGATCCACAGTTGTTGCTCCGTGCCCATCCTGTTTCCCCTGGTCATTTTGTGCAACACCTGATAATTGGCAAGCAGGGTAATATCGCCCACGCCGTTTCGATGACTAATGCCGTCGTCATCAATCTGCTTGTTGAGGTGATAAGGTATAAAGCCCAGTAATTGCCAGTGCCTGCCTGCATTCAAACCGCCCCAGACTTCAATGGTGTTGTAAAAATTTCTGCTGAACTGCGAAGAGTCTGCTGCAAGCTGTGTATTGTAATTCATATAATGGTAACGAATACCAATGAATTTGCTTTTGAAATGAGGCAGCAGGCCCATATAAAAATTACCGCCTCCGCATCCGCAGATATCACAAGCGAAACTGTTCAAGCCGGCAGTTATGAAAACTATGATGAGTAATGTCTTTTTCATATTGGTTGATGAGTTGGGTAAATGACATATCATCCGGCTAATTCAGCCGGTGTAATACGTGTGAGAAATTTATCTATAGCTAATAGAGAGAAGAAGGCTACGCAGTAGGAGGATGAAAGACAGCCTGTGATCGATCGACCAATTTATGAGCCTTGTAATCAGGATAGACGTCTACCCCTGCATTCACTTCTTGAAACTGGTAACTGGCAAAAAAAGATTTTGAAGAGATCACTTCATTACCCTTTTCAATTTTCAGGTTGGGGTTTTGCCTCTCCTTGTTGTCTTCCTGTTTCAGTCTTTTGGAAAGCTGGCATCTGCCGCAACAACGCATTTTGGGGTTGGCCTTGTTGATACAGAGGGTTTTAGCAATGTATGCTTGGTTAGCGTAGAAGTTGACAACAATCACAGCTTTGCTGAATATCTGCGCAGAAAACGCAATCAGAAATACCGCTGCCGTGAATTGTTTAAACATTGAATATTAAGCTGTATAAATTTCCGGACAAAGGTAGTATGAATCCCATCGAAATATGAGTATTTTTAAACTGATTGTTATCAATACTATGTATGACTTAAATCTTGTTCTATGAAAACAAGCATTTTGTACCTCTTTACCCTGGTAATCATTGTGTCTGTTCATGCACAGGAAAAAAATTACAAAGTGGTATTCGATATGTCCAGCAAGGATACCGTCAACCAACAGGCGGTCACCCGCGAAATTGGACTCATCAAAGGCGCTTCACCGGAAGCGAAATTGGAAGTTGTGGTGTATGGCCAGGGGCTCGACCTGGTAGTCAAGGGCCACTCTTCGCAACAGGCCGCTGTAGAGCAACTCATTGCCGATAACAAAGCAAGCTTCAAAGTCTGCGCCATGACCCTGAAAAGGAATAACCTCACCAAAGATCAATTAGTGCCCGGCGTGGAAGTCGTACCCGACGGCATTTATGAGATCATCTCAAAACAGCGGGATGGTTGGGGCTATATCAAAGTGGGGCATTAAGCGCTACAGAACCGATCCGAAATGTTTATGAATGGCTTTGGGGAAATCAGCCAGGGCTACTTCCGGTGCATCAATATCCGGATGCCAGAGTTTTTCCCATTCAAAACTGTAATAACCTTTGTATCCGCCTTTGTATAGTGCGTCGATGGCTTCGAAAATGGGTACTTCTCCCTGGCCCAGCAATACATAATGCTCTTTGCCATTAACATACTTAAAGTCTTTGAGGTGGGTATGGAAAATATAATCTTTCAATTGGGCATAGACAGATGCGGGTGATTCCTTTTCTTTCGTCCACATATTGGCCACATCCCATACCATGCCCACATGCGGATGCTTCGACGCATCCATGATCATTTTCAACTCATTGGTCTTCACCGCATCGCCATGCGATTCGAGCAACACTTTAACGTTTTTGCCCTGCGCATAATTACCCAGTTCCAGTAATCCGCTGATGATCCTGTCGATCGTTGCTTTGCGCTGGTCGTCTTTGGGCAGACTGTTAGGGAATACGCGCACATAAGGACAATTCAATTGTTGCGCCAGGTCGATGAACTGTTTGGCAGCAGCTATGTTTTTTTGCCTTGTCTCAACATTAGCATGGTGTAATTCGGCAGAAGAGCCCAGGTCAACAAACCGCAATCCTTTGTCGGTTGCCTGTTGCAGACTGGCCGCAATTTTTTCAGGTGTACTGAACTCGGGGCATTTTCCCAGATCGATCTGTCGTTGGATTCCCCTGATCTCGATGCCGTTGTAACCGTTTAGCTGCGCGAAGTCCAGTATCTGGGAGTAGGTCCAGTCAGGGCAACCCAACGTAGAGAAAGCCAGCAAAGGCTTATGTTTTTTTATTGCGTTTCCGAATGCAGTCGCTGCAAAAGGAACAGGCAGGACAGCAAGGCCGGTCTTCAGAAAATTTCTGCGGGAAAATGATTTCATAAAGAATATACTTTATAGGTTAAGAAATGCTTGCACGGTTTGTTTATTTTGAATACTGCTTTCGCTGGGTTGGCAACCGCCAACAGCGATCAGTGTATTGCCTTTGAAAGTGAAAGGCAGGTAACCGCCGTTGTTATCGCGGGTAGACAATTCTTCTGCACCGAGCTTGAAGCTGACAGTTGCGCTTTCTCCTGCTTTCAATGAAATCCTGCGGAACCCTTTCAGTGAGCGGATCGCATCTTGTTGTGCAGCATGATGGGATACATAGCGTTCAACCACTTCTTCTCCGTTTCTGCTTCCCGTATTCTTCACAGTGGCATGCACAGTAACTGTTTTATTGCCTTTGACAGGAACAAGTTGCAGGTTGCCATAAGCTTTGATGGGATGGAGTACCAGTTGAAAGAAAGCATATCCACCACTGCGGGGCGCATCTGTAAGCCTGGGCAGTTTGCAGATATTGCCCCAGTTGTCGTCGCAAAGCGGCAGCGTAATATCGTCGGGTACGCGCATGCCAATGCTGACGATCTTTTCATTGGTAGCGCGTTGCATGCCTTTTCTCCAGAAGTCGGCCAGTACGGTAGCATTGCTGTCATAATTCCATAAACCTTTGCCATACCGCCTCCATTCCACATGTGCGCGCATGAGTGGTTCGTGGTGCGTAGTACCAATCACTATGCCGTATTGTTCGGCAGTGCAGATGTTCAGGCTATCGGCCTGTATTTTCTTTTCCTTCACCAATTGTTGAACCAATGCAGAATGCTGCAGGCTGCCGATGATGATGGCAAGGGCAGCGCCAGTGTTATTGTGAACGATGGATAATTTTTTCCCTGTAAGAGCTGCTATATCCTGTTGCAACAACGTAGCGGCTTTCAACACCAGGGCATCATCTGACGCGTTTACCGCGATAACCGCTTGCTGATTATGCGAAACAATAACGAAATCATTGGAGTGTTGAGCAGCGCTGCTCACTACCCGTGCCGGCAGTGGAGCAGCAGGCAGCAATAAAAAAAGAGCGGGAATGAATTTTTTCATCTGCAGTATGATTTAAAACCCGATCGAATTGCCCCCGTCTACCGGCAATACCACGCCGGTGATATATTGTGCGGCATCGGAAGCAAGGAATGCTACCGCATCGCCTATATCTGCAGGCTGACCCAATACACCCATCGGCGTACGGCCCAGCGCTTTCGCTTTTCTTTCAGGATCGTTGTTCAGTGCTTTGGCCGACATGTCAGTAGCAATAAAACCCGGCGCCACACAATTAACCCGTATGCCTTTGGGCGACAGTTCTGTAGCCAGGGCCCTTGTCATGCCTTCGATGGCCGATTTGGATGCGGTATAGGCGATCACTTTTGGAATACCATATTGAGAAGCCATGGAGCTGATGTTCACGATGGAGCCGCCATGTGGATTGTTCAGCATTTGCTTCACCACTTCACGCGAAAGCGCGAATACCGCGGTGAGGTTGGTGCGAATGATCCGCTCGAAATCTTCATCGCTTACTTCGGTGAATTCTTTTTTCATGTTGATGCCTGCATTGTTCACCAGTATGTCTATCCGGCCATAAGCGGCAACAATGTCTGCTATTAGGTTTGGAATGGCAGAGAGCTGACTGAGATCGCAGGAATAAATGCTGCACAACCCGCCTAATTGCGCTTTGGCAGCAGCGAGTTTTGCTTCGTCGCGCCCTACAATAATGGTATGCACCTGGCGCTGCACCAATTTACCTGCAATGGCCAGACCAATGCCCGATCCGCCGCCTGTTACAATGGCTATTTTGTTTTGTTGTGCTGTTGACATCTGTTCAATGGTATTTATACTGGTTTACGGAGAGATGATTTTCTGATGATCAGTTCGGAGCGAACAATGATGGTATTGGTTTGGTGTATGTCGCTGATGCCTTTTAAATGATTGATGAGGTTCCGCGCAGCGATCTCGCCCATATCGATACCGGGGTAGTTGATGGTGGTGAGCGCCGGTTCAATGAGGTTGCCGATGGCATCATTGTTGAAACCTACTACTGCAATGTCTTGCGGAATGCGTAAGCCGTTTTCTTTGAGTGTGCGCATGCAAACAGCCGATACAAAATCATTGGTAATAAAAATGCCGTCGGGCATGGGTTTCATTTTAAGCATCCTGAGCGCCGCTTCAACGCCGGCTTTCTCACTGAGGTCGTTCACGATCAGTTGCGATTCCTCGAATTTCAATCCATGATCATGGAGTGCATCGCGGAAGCCTTTATAACGCTGCGCATACACATTCCGTTTCAGGCTGGCGGTAACGTGAACGATCTTCTTGCAGCCTTGCTCTATCAAATGCTGCGTGGCAATATAACCGCATTTGGCATTGTCGATGATCACAACAGTATTGTCGGCATCCTGTTCCACCCGGTCAAAAAAGACCAGCGGAACACCCTTTTCTTTAAAAGGCTTGAAATGATCAAGCGAAGTGGTATCGAATGCAAGAGAAGCGATGAGTCCGTCTACCCTCTTGTGAAAAAGGTTCCTGGCATTGGCGGCCTCTTTAACGGCGCTTTCAGATGAGTGGGCGATGAGGAGGTCGTACCCGGCTTCGGTAGTTACTTTTTCTATACCTGCCAGTACGGAAGTGATGAAATTACTGTTCAGTTCATGCACCAGCACGCCGATGGTATTGGTCTGGCTCTGCCGCAGGTTGCGGGCGTAATGATTGGTGCGGTAGCCCAGTTCATCGGCCATATCGAATATGCGCTTCCTGGTTTTTTTGCTGATGGCGGGGTTGTCCTGCAAGCCCCGGCTCACGGTGGCGGGAGAAATGTTGAGCTTTTTGGCTATATCATATATAGTCACTTCCTTACCTGGCTTCATACAATCGCTTTCATTATAAATTATAAGGCTAAAATAGTTTTTTTACTATAAATTTTATGTAATCGGTTGCATTAATTGAAAAACTTGTTATTTTGGGCTCTAACTTTACCATGCAGCCATACGAAATATGTTATTAGGAATAGATATAGGCACTTCTTCAGTCAAAGTTTCGGTACTGGATACCCAAACTTTTCAATGCATTGCAACAGCCGCTTACCCCGATACGGAAGCAAAGATCGTTTCATTGCAACAGGGGTGGGCAGAACAATCGCCCGATCAGTGGTGGGAATATACACAGGTAGCCATTCAGCGCCTGCATGCTTCGGGTAAATACGATCCGCAAGCTATCGAAGCCATTGGCATTGCTTACCAGATGCACGGACTGGTACTTGTAGATGCTGCGCAGCAGTGTATCCGTAACAGCATCATTTGGTGTGATAGTCGCGCCGTTCCTTATGGCGATGCGGCTTTTAAAGCGCTGGGAGAAAAGTATTGTCTCTCTACGCTGCTTAACTCACCCGGTAATTTTACGGCTTCCAAGCTGGCCTGGGTGAAGGAACATGAGCCACAAGTGTACAAACGGATCGATAAACTGATGTTGCCG
This sequence comes from Mesotaenium endlicherianum, assembly GCA_009602735.1. Taxonomy (NCBI): domain Eukaryota; kingdom Viridiplantae; phylum Streptophyta; class Zygnematophyceae; order Zygnematales; family Mesotaeniaceae; genus Mesotaenium; species Mesotaenium endlicherianum. Next base: position 170,016 of record WELA01008653.1, on the reverse strand, counting down.
GGAGATTTCATTGCCATGAAACTTACGGGTACCATTACCACTACACCCGCCGCTTTATCGGAAGGTATGTTCTGGAATTTCAAAGAGCATGGTATTTCAACTGTGTTGATGGAATATTTCGGATTCGACCCTGCCTTTATACCGGAAGTGAAAAATGTGTTCGACGATCATGGAAGGATAACAGCTGCGGCTGCAACAGCGCTCTCGCTGAAACCCGGCATCCCCGTTACTTATAAAGCCGGTGATCAGTCCAACAATGCGTTGTCGCTGCACGTGATGGAGCCGGGTGAAGTAGCGGCCAATGCAGGCACTTCGGGTGTGATCTATGGCGTAACCGATGCACTGGCGGCAGACCCGCTCTCGCGCATCAATAGTTTTGCGCATGTTAACCACAGAAGCGAACAGCAACGGATCGGTGTATTGCTTTGCATCAATGGCGCGGGTATCACCAGCAGTTGGGTGCGTTCAATGGGGGCAGGCCAAACAAGTTATGCAGACCTGAACCGCAGCATCGAAGCGATTCCAGCCAGCAGCGACGGACTTTTTTTCCTGCCCTTCGGTAACGGCGCAGAACGGATGCTCAACAACCAAATGATCGGCGCAGAACTCACGGGGCTTGACTTCAACAATCATACGGCTGCGCATATATACCGGGCGGGACTGGAAGGCGTGGCGCATGCTTTCCGTTATGGGCTCGAGATCATGCAGGAGAACAGCATACGGCCCACTGTGATCAGGGCTGGCCATGCCAATATGTTTTTGAGTGATGTATTCGCTGCCAGTTTTGTAAACACCACAGGTATACCGGTTGAATTGTATGAGAATGATGGCAGTTGCGGATCGGCGCTGGGAGCGGGGATCGGTGTGGGTGCTTTTACCGCAGGCGAAGCATCGGCTTATATGAAACCGGTGAAAAGGATAGAAGTAACAGATGCAGAACAATACAACGATTATTACCAGGTATGGAAACAACACCTGAACAACCATATCAATCATCAATAAAAAATTAATAAACATGAACGAGTTTTTTGCAGGCATTGACAAAGTGAAATATGAAGGAACCGGAAGCGATAACCCTTTTGCATTTCGCTGGTATGATGAAAATAAAATAGTAGCCGGTAAAACGATGAAAGATCATTTGCGGTTTGCTTGTGCTTACTGGCATTCATTCTGTGGCAGCGGCGCTGACCCTTTTGGAGAACCTACCCATTTGTTTTCCTGGGATAAAGAACCCGATGCCGTAGCAAGAGCTAAAAAGAAAATGGACGCGGCGTTTGAATTCATCACCAAGATGGGTATACCTTATTATTGCTTTCATGATGTGGATGTGGTGGATTTCACCAACGATGTAGCAGACAATGAAAAACGCCTGCAACAGGTGGTAGCCTATGCCAAACAAAAGCAAGCGGCTACTGGTGTGAAACTCCTGTGGGGCACTGCCAACCTCTTCTCCAACAGGCGCTATATGAACGGCGCCGCCACCAATCCCGATTTTCATGTACTGTCGCATGCTGCTGCACAAGTAAAAGCGGTGCTCGATGCTACCATTGAATTGGGTGGCGAGAATTATGTATTCTGGGGAGGTCGCGAAGGCTATATGAGCCTGCTGAACACCAACATGAAAAGGGAAAAAGAACACCTGGCGCGTTTCCTGCATACTGCAAAAGATTATGCAAGAAGGAACGGCTTCAAGGGTACTTTCTTCATCGAACCCAAACCTTGCGAACCCACCAAGCACCAATACGATTACGATTGTGAAACTGTTATCGGATTCCTGCGCCAGTACGATCTGCTGGGTGATTTCAAACTGAATATCGAAGTAAACCATGCCACCCTGGCCGGCCACACCTTCGCGCATGAACTGCAGGTAGCAGCCGATGCCGGCTTGCTGGGCAGCATGGATGCTAACCGCGGCGATTACCAGAACGGATGGGATACAGACCAGTTCCCCAACAATATCAACGAGCTTACAGAAGCCATGCTTATTATACTGGAAGCGGGTGGCTTCGCAGGCGGCGGTATCAACTTCGATGCGAAGATTCGTCGTAACTCTACCGACGCCGAAGACCTGTTCCACGCACATATAGGCGGCATGGATGCTTTTGCAAGGGCCCTGCTCGTGGCAGATGCCATCCTCCGGCAATCAGATTATAAAAAATTCCGCGCAACACGTTATGCCAGCTACGACAGTGGCAAAGGAAAAGCATACGAAGAAGGTAAGTTGTCGCTGGAAGACCTGCGTGCCTATGCTATTGAGCAGGGAGAGCCGGCCATCACCAGCGGTAAACAGGAATGGATGGAGAACCTCATCAACCGTTTTATTTAATGAGATCGTAGAAAGAGAAGAGATACAATGCAAATGGAGCAAACAATGCGGTGGTTCGGTCCGGATGACCCCGTAAGTCTTTCGGATATCCGGCAGGCCGGCTGTACCGGCGTGGTAACGGCCCTGCATCATATACCGGTAGGCGATATCTGGAGCATCGAAGAGATCAATCAACGCAAAGCACTGATAGAAGCCGCCGGTATGAGCTGGACGGTGATCGAGAGCCTGCCGGTGAGCGAAGAGATCAAAAAACAATCTGGGATTTATGCCCTGCATATAGAAAACTACAAACAGAGCCTGCGCAATATTGCTTTGTGCGGACTGAAAGTGGTGACCTATAATTTCATGCCCATACTGGACTGGATGCGCACCGATGTGGACTACCGGATGCCGGACGGAAGCAAAGCATTGTATTTTGAAAAAGCGGCTTTCATGGCCTTCGATCTTTTCCTGTTGAAAAGACCTGGCGCCGAAAAAGAGTACACCGCATCGCAGATCAAAGAAGCCAAAGCCCGATTTGAAACTATGAGCGATGCAGATAAGGAAAGACTGTACACGAATGTCTTGCTGGGATTGCCTGGTAGTAAAGACCGTTTCACGGTAGAACAGATACTGGCTGCGCTGCAAACTTATGAGCACATCGATGCGAAAAAACTGAAACAGCATTTGTTTTACTTCCTACAACAGGTAGTTCCCATTGCCGAAGAATGTGGCTTGCAGATGGCCATCCACCCGGATGATCCGCCTTACCCGATCCTGGGCCTGCCCCGCGTGGTAAGTACCGCGCAGGATGCGCGGGAAATTTTACAGGCCGCACCTTCAGCTGCGAACGGACTCTGTTTCTGTACGGGATCGTATGGCGCGCGTGCCGACAATGACCTGGCTGCGATGATCCGAGAATTCGGTGATCACATACATTTTCTCCATTTACGCAATACCAAGCGCGACGAGAAAGGAAATTTCTACGAAGCCGATCACCTGGCAGGCGATGCAGACATGTACGAGATCGTAAAAGAGATCGTGCTGCTGATGCGCAGAAAACAATGCAGCATTCCCATGCGGCCTGATCACGGGCACCAGATGCTCGATGACCTCCAAAAAACAACCTACCCGGGTTACAGCGCCATTGGCCGTTTGCGCGGACTGGCCGAACTGAGGGGACTGGAATTCGGTATCAGCAGGAACTTGCAGAAGTAATTAAAAAATAATTTCGGGAACCCTGTCCAATTTTTACCTTTCTGTTCGTCATTAGATCAGAAAACAATAAAACAGGTAAAAGATGGCTAACGAAATTTATCATTCAGCGCTCATTTTCAATTTGAATGAGCGCCTTTTCATCAATGCATTGGACGGGCTTACAGAAGTACAGATTAAAGAAAGGCTTAGCGGGCATAATAACCCCATCAGTTGGATTGCGGCTCATACGGTATGGGCCAGGTACAATATACTGATGTTCCTGGGCCAACCTGCTAAAAATCCGTTCGACGCACATTTCGAAGGATTCAAAGCTTACAGCGACTCAATCGAATACCCCCTATTGGAAACCATCAAAGCAGAGTGGCATAAAGCGAGTGCTTTGTTGAAGGAGGCCTTCCAGGCAGTATCAGCAACACAGCTCGCTGCAGAATCGCCTGTTAAGAGCCCGATAGGCGACACAACCATCAGTGGTACCATAGCTTTCCTGGCCCAACACGAAAGCTATGATATCGGGCAAATTGCTTTCCTTAAAAAATATTATACCGGGGAAGCAATGAAGTACAATTAATGCAAATCATTCTTTAAACAATAAAATTCATTGACAATGGCAGAGTATCTTTTAATATTCAGAGGAGGTGAAGCTCCTGCATTACAACAATCACCCGAAAAATGGCAAGCCCACATGCAGAAATGGACAGAATGGATGGGGCCTTATCAGCAGTAGGTAAGTTTGGTGGTGCACAACCCCTGAAACAAGATGATAAAGTGGTGAAAGGCAGTCAGAAAGTATTGTCTGACGGGCCGTTCATGGAAGGAAAAGAAATGGTAGGCGGTTACATGATCTGCAAAGCCGATAACTATGAAGAGGCAGTAGAGATCGCAAACGGTTGTCCGATCCTTTTGTTCGATAGCGGTATCGTGGAAGTAAGAGAGATACAGGAATTGAAAATGTAAGTTACATTTGGCCAAAATAGCCCGGCTATTACGTACGACTATGATATCAATAAATTGACCGACCATCTTTTCCGGCGCGAATCGGGAAAGATGGTTTCTATTTTAACCAGGGTATTCGGTACGGAACACCTGGAGTTGGCGGAAGATGTGGTACAGCAGACTTTTATAGATGCTATTCATGTATGGAAACTGAAAGGCATCCCGGACAACCCTTCTGCCTGGCTGTTTCGTGTGGCGAAGAACAAAGCGATCGACAGCATCCGCCGGAATAAATATGCCGTTCAGTTCGATTTCAGCGACAGCCGGCTCACTGCCGAAGGAGAGATCATTTTGTTGCCGCAGCAAGACCGCTCGAAATGGGATGCCAAACGAATTGAACTGGGTAATGCTTATATGAATGAAGCGGCATTCGGCTCTGCGATTACTCCTTACCATATAGAAGCTGCTATTGCTTACGAACATTGCACCGCTCCAAATTTTGAACAAACCAACTGGCAGCGGATACTGGAATTGTATGAGTGGCTCTGCCGGGTTGCTTATTCACCCATCGCCGCACTGAATAAAACGGTGGCCATATTGCAGGTGTATGGTCCGCAACAAGCGCTGGAAGCTTTCAATGACCTGGCACCTGAAAAGCCATCCAGTCTTATTATCTCTATCACAGTCTGTTAGGAGAGCTGTATGCTCAACTCGGCCGCAAGAATGAGGCTCAACAATCTTTTACTAAAGCGATTCAGTTGACAGGATCGGAAGCGGAAAAAAAAGTGCTGAGAAATAAAATAGCAGCGTTGATATAGTATTCAGGTGCGGGTTGCAGCCATTTTGACCTTTATTTTTGCCGAATAGTAATGTTGTTTATATTTATTATCCCATCTGTGTACATTTTGTTTCTATCTTAAAACAATGCTTATGCAGTTACGTAAACACTTGCTTGGGCTTGGGGTATGCCTTTTACTGGTATTGCCGGTTTCCTTATTCGCCATCGATACACATAATACCCGTATGTTGTCGCAACCGGCTATCAGTGCTAACCATATCGCTTTTATTTATGCAGAAGATCTTTGGGTGGCCAATCTTGATGGCTCTCAACCAAGAAGATTAACCGTTGATGAGGGCATCGAATCGAACCCGGTGTTTTCGCCCGATGGCAAGCTGATCGCTTTCAGCGCACAATACGATGGTAATACAGATGTGTTTGTGGTTCCGGTGGAAGGCGGCGTTCCCAAACGCCTTACCTGGCATCCCGGAATAGATATTGTAAGAGGCTTCACGCCCGACGGGAAAAATGTGCTGTTCATTTCAAAACGCGCTGTATTCACCAATCGATATGCCCAGCTCTTTATAGTCCCCGTTACAGGCGGCTATCCAACACAGCTGGAAATTCCCAATGCTTTCCATGCCACTTATTCGCCCGATGGGAAGTTCATGGCGTATACGCCGATTGCTGAAGTTTTTCGCCAGTGGAAGCATTATCGTGGCGGTACTATTTCTACGATATCCATTTTTTCTTTTGCCAACAAATCGGTCGTTAAAATTCCGCAACCCGAAGAGGGCTGTAACGATACAGAACCCATGTGGATCGAAGACAAAATTTATTTCCTGAGCGACCGCAACGGAGAGTTCAATTTGTTTTCTTACACGATTGCTTCGAAAGAGGTCAAACAATTAACTACCTATAAAGATTTTCCTATTATACATGCATCTGCCGGAAACGGAAAGATTGTATTTGAACAAGCCGGTTACCTGCACCATTTCGATCTTGCTGCTAACGCGCCTAAAGACATCACCGTAGGCATTGCAGCCGACCTGTTGGAACTGCGCCAGCGTTTTGTAAAAGGCGGCCGGTACATTCGCAGCGCCGATATTTCTCCTTCGGGTAACAGGGCTGTTTTTGATTTCAGGGGTGAGATCATGACCGTGCCGGCAGAGAAAGGCGATGCGCGCAACATCACCGAAACCGATAATGCGCACGAAAAATATCCTGCCTGGTCGCCCGATGGAAAATCCATCGCTTATTTCTCCGATGCCTCCGGTGAATATACACTGCATATCAAACCACAGGATGGATCGGGGACTGCCAGGGCGCTGAAATTGAATGGAACCGGCTTCTATGCCAACATACACTGGTCGCCCGACAGTAAGAAAATATGTTTTGCAGACAATGGAAGAAATCTCTATCTGTTGGATGTAGCATCAGGAAACCAACAAAAGATAGATGCAGATGAATTATATGTGCCAGGCGCTTTCCGCGAGCAGTTCGGCGATTGGTCGCCCGATTCCAAATGGCTGGTGTATACCAAAGTAACCGGTACCTTCTTCAAAAAAGCGATCCTTTATTCGGTTGACCAGAATAAATCTTTCCCCGTAACCGACGGGTTGAGCGATGTATCGGAACCCATCTTTGACCGCGGAGGCAAATACCTGTTTTTCTTTGCTTCCACCGATGCGGGTCCGGTCGTGAACTGGTTCGACCAATCGAACAATGATACCCGTTCTACGAATTCCATCTACCTGCTCACACTGCAGAAAGAAACCATTTCACCTTTCGCCAAAGAAAGTGATGAAGAAACAAAGGGCCAGGACACTGCCAAAGCCGGTAAAAAAACAAGCGAACCCTTCCGCATAGACCTGGACGGTATCCAGGAGCGTACCATCGATATACCCCTGAAAGCGGGTAATTACCACGGTTTGGGCATGGGTAAGGAAGGAGAATTGCTGTACGTAGTATATGGTTATGACGGAGGTGCCGGTATGCTGCACAAATACGACATCAAAAAAAGAAAAGACAATGAGGTGATGGAGCTCGACGGATACATCATTGCTGCCGATGGCAAGAAAATGCTGTATAACAAAAGCGGCGCCTGGGGTATCGCACCCACAGGCGATAAGCCGGAACCCGGAAAGGGCCTGCTCAATACCGCCGACCTGCAGGTGAAGTTTGATCCGTTGGCAGAATGGCCGCAGATATTCGATGAAGCCTGGCGTATCAACCGCGATTATTTTTACGATCCCGGCATGCACGGTGTTGACTGGGCAGCTACCAAAAAGAAATATGCGCAATTCCTGCCCGATCTTTCCTGCCGCAGCGACCTGAATACCCTCATACAATGGATGTGCAGTGAATTGGCGATAGGCCACCACCGGCTCACCGCGTTTGGTGAAAGAAGAATGAATCCGGCTGTTGTTAACGGTGGGTTACTGGGCGCTGATTTTGCCATTGCGAACAACCGTTACCAGCTCAAAAAAATATATGGCGGACTCAACTGGAACCCTAACCTCCGTTCACCGCTTACCGAACCGGGTGTGAATGCGAAAACAGGAGAATACATTTTAGCAGTGAACGGAAAAGACGTAACAGCGGCAGAAAATATTTTCCAGTTTTTTGAAGCAACCGCCGGGAAGATCGTTACGCTGACCATTGGCCTGAACCCTGATTACACCGGCTCCCGCACGGTAAAAGTAGTGCCGGTGGAAAACGAGACCGACCTGCGCAACAGGGATTGGGTGGAAGGTAACCTGAAGAAAGTAGAAGAAGCAACCAAAGGGCAGGTAGCTTATGTGTACGTACCTAACACCGCCGGATTGGGCTTCGAATACTTCAAACGTTATTTCTTCCCCCAGGCCAATAAAAAAGCCATCATCATTGATGAGCGTTTCAATGGGGGCGGACAGTTGGCCGATTATTACATCGACATCTTACAAAGACCTTTACAGGCGTACTGGCACACACGGTATGGCAATGACCTCAAAAGTCCCAGCGCTTCTATACAAGGCCCCAAAGTAATGTTGATCGATGAAACAGCCGGCTCGGGTGGTGATATGCTGCCCTGGATGTTCCGCAAATTCAAAGTGGGTACCTTAGTGGGCAAACGCACCTGGGGCGGACTGGTAGGCATTCTCGGTTTTCCCGAATTTATGGATGGCGGTGGCGTAACAGCGCCGAATGTGGGTATCTGGACCAAGGACGGCTTTGTAGTAGAGAACGTAGGTGTGGCGCCCGATATAGAAGTGGAACAAACGCCTTCGGAAGTGATCAAAGGCAACGATCCGCAACTACGGAAAGCCATTGAAGTAGCCATGAAAGAATTGCAACAGCATCCGCAGGAAGCGCCCCAGCGGCCGCCTTTCCCGGTAAAAGTGAAGAAATAAATATGTCAGACTCCGACAATCCGGCAAATACAATCAAAGAATGGGTAACCAGGTATACAGACGATCTGTATTCCTGGGCCTTCTACAAGACCGATAATAAAGAGACAGCAGAAGACCTTGTGCAGGAAACATTCCTGGCCGCCTGCCAGTCGCTGCTTTCTTTTAAAGGAAGGGATGCCAGGACCTGGTTGCTGGGCATCCTCAATCACAAGATCGCCGATCATTACCGGCAGCAATACAAACGTGCTGCTGTTACGGAACAGGTGGAACAGGAACGGGCCGGTAATGCGTTGATGGAAAGCTTTTTTGATGAAGAAGGATCGTGGGTGAAAAAGGAACGGCCGCAGCAATGGGGAGATGAGCAGGGACACCTGCTGGATGATATGGATTTCACCAAAGTTTTGCGGCAATGCATGCACAAACTTCCGGCAACCTGGCTGGCTGCTGTGCAATTAAAATACCTGGAAGAAAAAAAAGGCGAACTGATTTGTCAGGAATTGCAAATTGCGCCGACTAACTTCTGGCAAATACTGCATCGTGCAAAGTTGCAATTGAGAAAATGCCTGGAACACAACTGGTTTAAAAGAGGGGAATGAAAAAGATAATGCACATCATCTTATACTCGTGCAGGAAAGCAACAGAGCTGATCGATAAACGGTCGGTCATGGGCTTATCCTGGATAGAAAGTATCAGGCTGTTCATGCATAAAAGCCTTTGCGACGCTTGTACTACTTACGATAAGCAGAGCAGACTGATTGACCGGCTCCTGCACCACCACCTCCATGATCACCAGGAAGAAAATGCTCCTCAACTGCAAAACAATGAATTGAAGGAACGCATCATCGAACGTTTGTAAATCTCCCCAAAAAAAATTTTTACTCCATTGTCAGGTTTTAAAGAATGCGCAGACTATTCCTGCAAATGCATCATTTTTTAAACTAAAACCATCCAACAATGGAAAAGAAAAGAAACATCGTAGCCGGCTCTATCCTCACAGGAGCCATGATTGCCGTATCAGGTATTGCAGCCAATGCTGCCGGAACCTTTCACTACAACAATATGGGCTCAGGAGAAGCGGTAAGGGGTAACCTGCTCAGCCGTACTGCTGTTAGCAGGAGCCTGGAATTGAAATGCGGTGAGAAAGGGAAAGCCGATTCAACCATGGGCAAAAAAGGAAAGGATGGGAAATGTGGAGAAGGTAAATGTGGTAGTCACAAGAAAGACGGCAAAAAAGCCGACAAGACCAAGGACAAGAGCGGAAAAACAAAATCCGGCATGTAATCCTTTCCGGTAAGGACGGGTTACGGTAGTAGCCTGTCCTTATTCTTCACTTTTAAAACAATGGATATGGTAGGAATCGGATACAGGAAAGACTTCGCCGAAGCTTTCCTCCAAAGCAGCACATTGCAACCTGCTTTTATTGAAGTGGCACCGGAGAACTGGATAGGAGTGGGTGGTTTCTGGAACAAGAAATTCCGGGAAGCCCTGGAAAAATATCCGCTCTTTACACATGGTTTGTCGCTTTCGATCGGCAGTCCGGATGAGCTTGATTTTGCATTCCTGAAGAAGCTGAAACAATTTCTGGCATCCACCGGAGCCCTTGTTTATTCAGAACACCTCAGCTATGCCAAATGCGATAACGCACATTTGTACGATCTATTACCCATCCCTTTCACTTCCGATGCAGTAGCGCATGTATCGGAACGTATCAAAACAGTACAGGATTTGCTGGAAAGAAAAATGGCCATCGAGATCGTGAGTTATTACAGTCCGGTTGCACCCGAACTCTCAGAGATTGATTTTATCAATGCTATATTGGAAGCAGCCGATTGCGATCTGTTGCTGGATGTGAACAATGTTTATGTGAACAGCTTCAACCATCGTTACGATGCCAAAGCATTCATCGATCAACTGCCGATGGAACGTGTACGGTATATACATATGGCAGGACACGAACAGGTATCCGATACATTGATCATCGACACGCATGGCGAAGCCATTATCGATCCTGTTTATGAGCTCTTCGATTATACCATGCGCAAACTCGGCAGGGATGTACCGGTATTACTCGAAAGAGATTTCAATATCCCTGAACTGGAAGAGCTACAGGAAGAAATAAACAGGCTGAACACCATCAAAACAGCCGCTTTAAAACAACCATCCTATGTTACTGCATGATACTACCCGCCGGTACCAGTCGGCCCTGGCCGGTTATTGTCGCAGCGGACAACTGGAACCCATTCCCGGTATCCACAACGAACACATCAGTCATTACAGGCGGCTCGTGTACAATGTAGTGGATGATATGCTGCAAAATGCTTACCCGTTGACACACGCTTTACTTGGTGCAACTGAATGGAAGAACCTGGTGAATGAATTCTTCACCCATCACCCCTGCCAGTCGCCACAGGTATGGTATATGCCCAAAGAATTTTACCAGTACCTGGTAACGGTAAAACATCCGCTACTGGAAAAATATCCTTTCCTTGAAGAATTATTGTGTTTTGAATGGGCGGAAGTGGAGTTGTTCATGATGGAAGACAGGAGAGAAAAGCCGGCAGCTACCTATTCATTGGAAACCGACAAGCTGGTCATCAACCCCGAGCATCAATTGTTTTCATTCCAATACCCAGTGCATCTTAAACCGGCACATGATATCACAACCGCAGATAAAGGAAATTATTTCCTGGCGGCACACCGGAATACAGCCGGTACGGTGATCTTCACCGATCTCTCGCCTGCATTGGCCATCATACTTTCTTTACTGGAAGAGGCGCCAGCTACTATTGACGAATTGCTGGAAACGCTGGAGAAAGATTATGGTATCGTTTCTTCAGCAAACGACAGGCAGGCCATGCATCTTTTTTTCAAAAGCGCCTTAACGCAAGAATTGATCATTTTTTAAACACCCTATATGTCTATTTCAACAAAATACTATTCGCTGGTTGGTCATCTTGAAAAATCAGCTGCTGTACCCTTGCTCTTATTGAGACTGGTACTGGCCTATGGTTTTTACGGACCAGCCAAAATGAAATGGAAAGATATCAACAGTGTCATTGATTGGTTTGGCAGCATTGGTATACCGGCGCCAGTATTCAACGCTTACCTGGCGGCAGGTACGGAAATGCTGGGAGTGGTCTTGCTGGTATTGGGACTGGGTACGCGGCTGATTGCTATACCGCTGGTGATTACCATGCTGGTAGCCATCAAAACAGTACACTGGGCCAATGGCTTCGAAGCGGCCGATAACGGCTTTGAGATACCCCTTTATTATACCATTATGCTCCTGACCCTGTTGGTATATGGCCCGGGTAAATGGAGTGTCGACTACCTGATCCGCCGGAGGTCGTAAAAAGACGCACAGCCAGCTCATTCCAGAAGAAATAAGGTTCATTTAATAGATATAGTTAGTTTTTTAGTGTATTTTTAATTGTGTATGGATCATCGCTGTACACCTGATCTTGTACGATACATATATGGCGCATCATGCCGATATGGCCGCGCAAATGAATGCAAAAATACCCGGTCAGAATCCCGGGTGATGCAGCTGGTCATAGGGCCGGTGATCGGTGTTGTTTCCGGATTGATATTGGGTTTATTTTCGTTGATCGCTTCCGGAACGATAAAGACAGTAGTAGCTTAAAAATACACAGATGAAATACCTTCGAATTGCTTTACTGGCAACAATAGCGTTGCCAGCTGTTTTTTCTTTTGCACAAAACACCCCGTCAGGTTATTTACAGGCATTGAAATGGAGGATGATCGGTCCGCACCGCGGCGGCCGCACCGTAGGCGCAGCAGGTGTGCCGCAGCAGCCTGGTACTTTTTACATTGGTGTGAACAATGGCGGCGTGTGGAAGACCACAGATTATGGCCGCACATGGGTTCCGCTTTTCGATCAGCAGTCTACAGGCTCTATCGGCGATGTAGCAGTAGCTCCTTCCGATCCCAATATCATTTATGCAGGAAGCGGTGAAGGCTTGCAAAGACCCGATCTTTCAGTAGGTAATGGTATTTATAAATCAACCGATGCGGGTAAAACATGGACATACCTGGGATTGAGTGAAGGACAACAGGCAGGTGGTCTTGCCATTGATCCGCATGATCCCAACCGTGTGTTTGTAGCCATGTTGGGACATCCCTATGGGTCCAATAAAGAGCGCGGCGTATACCGCACTACCGATGGCGGCAAGACATGGCAACAGGTATTGTATAAAGATGAGAACACAGGCGCCATACAGGTGGCCATCGATCCGCAACATCCCAATATCGTTTATGCCGATTTGTGGGCCGGCCGCCAGGGCCCGTGGGAGAACGGCGCCTGGAATGGTCCGGGTAGCGGATTGTATAAATCTACTGATGGCGGTAACACCTGGACCCATCTCACCAAAGGGTTGCCTACGGTAGAGCAGGGATTGGGACGTATTGGTTTTTGCATTGCACCCAGCAATCCCAATCGTATGTATGCAACAGTAGATGCGGGCCAGTATGGAGGAATGTATAGAAGTGATGATGCAGGAGAAAGCTGGACCAGCATCAGCAACGACGGAAGGTATTGGGGCCGTGGAAGCGATTTTGCAGAAGTAAAGGCCGATCCTAAAAATGCCGATATCGTATATACAGCCAATGTAGTGGTATGGCGGTCTGCCGATGGTGGCAATACCTGGAAAGATTTCAGGGGCGCGCCGGGCGGAGATGATTACCATCGTATATGGATAGATCCCGAACATACCAATATCATGCTCATTGCATCGGACCAGGGCGCCATCATTACCGTTAACGGTGGCGAAACTTTTTCATCCTGGTATAATCAACCTACTGCACAGTTCTATCATGTGAGTACCGATAATGCATTCCCGTATAACGTATATGGAGGGCAACAGGAAAGCGGTTCTGTAGGTATTGCATCCCGGGGCAACGACGGACAGGTTACATTCCGCGAATGGCATCCGGTGGGAGTAGAAGAATATGGTTATGTAGCCGCCGATCCGCTGAACCCAGATATTATTTACGGAGGAAAGATCACAAAGTATAATAAACGCACAGGACAGGTACAGAACATCGCACCCGAAGCGGTGCGCAGCGGTAAGTACCGTTTCCTGCGAACGGCGCCGGTTCTTTTTTCACCCATTGATCCTAAGACACTCTTCTTTGCCGGCAATGTGTTGTTCAAAACCAATAACGGCGGGCATTCCTGGAAAGAGATCAGTCCCGATTTAACAAGAAGCACCTGGGATATCCCCGCCAGTGTAGGCATCTTCACTACAGATGAGCTGAAAAAAATGCCACGCAGGGGAGTGATCTACACAGTAGCCCCATCACCCAAAGACAGCAACACCATCTGGTGTGGCACAGACGATGGACTGATACAACTCACTCGTGATGGTGGCAAGACATGGAAAAATGTAACACCCGCTGCTATTGATTCATGGAGCAAGATCTCATTGATGGATGCCGGTCATTTTGATAAGGGCACAGCGTATGCAGCTGTGAACAGGATCAGGCTCGATGATATGCATCCGCATATTTATAAAACAAACGACAATGGTGTTAGCTGGAAAGAGATCGTGAACGGGTTGCCCAATGATCCCATCAACGTGGTGCGGGAAGATCCTTACCAGAAAGGATTGTTATTCGCCGGTTCTGAAACGGCTGTTTATGTATCGTTCAACGATGGTGAACAATGGCAACCGCTGCGATTGAACATGCCGGCTACTTCCATCCGTGATCTGGTGATCAAAGACGATGATATTGTAGCAGGTACCCATGGCCGTTCTTTCTGGATACTCGATAACATCACTTCGTTGCGCCAACTGGCTGCACAAAAAACAACTACAACACAGACTGTTTTGTTCCGCCCACAAAAAGCTATCCGTGTGCGCTGGAACATGAATACCGATACGCCTTTGCCACAGGAAGAGCCGGCGGGACAAAACCCGCCCGATGGCGCCATCATTGATTATTTCCTGGAAGGATCGGCAGGTAATGTTACGCTGGAAATAAAAGATGCCAACGGAAAATCGGTGAGAAAATTCAGTAACAGCGATCAACCTTATGCATTGCCGGCAGTAAACATTCCTTTGTATTGGATACGTCCGCAGGAAAGCCTGGGTACTGCAGCAGGAGCGCATCGCTTTACCTGGGACCTGCATTATGCGCCGTTACCGGTTCCGGTTTCGTTTCCCATTGCCGCTATTTATGGGAACACAACCCCCGAACCCAGATCGCCCTGGGTGATGCCCGGCAATTATACGGTTACACTCACGGTGAACGGAAGCAGTTATGTGCAGCCCTTACAGGTAAAAATGGATCCACGGGTGATTACATCGTTGAAAGATTTGTCTGATCAGCATCGTTATGCTATGATCTGTTATGAAGGCAGCAGGAGAGCGATGGAGAAAGGAGAGTCGGCATATACCGAAGTAAAAAATGCATTCTTATCACTCTTACAACAACTGGAAGAAACAGATAATCCGCCAACCGAACAGCTCATCGCAGCAGTAAAACGTTGGCAGCAAAAATTGCAATCTTTGAATTCCACTAAACATTGATACATTTATTGCCCAATTTTAGCTAAACAGTTACACCATGAGAAAAGCCTTCTACCTGCTGGTTGCGATCGGCCTTTTAACCGTGCCGGCCCTGGCACAGGAGAAAAAAAAGACAAAGCCTGTTACTGCAACACCTGTCGCGAATAATGACGCGACTTATTTTTCGAATGTCAAGTATCGTTTGATAGGTCCCTTCCGCGGCGGAAGGTGCGCTGCTGTTACCGGCAGTTATAAAAACAAGACCACTTTCTATTTTGGCGCTACGGGTGGCGGTGTATGGAAAACAACAGATGGCGGCAGTAACTGGAAAAATATTTCAGATAAATATTTCGGCGGATCGATTGGTGCAGTAGCCATAGCGCCCAGTGATGAAACCATCCTGTATGCAGGCGAGGGTGAAAATACCCTGCGTGGCAATGTGTCGGAAGGATTGGGAGGTATCTGGCGCAGTGATGATGGTGGCAGGAGCTGGCATAACCTGGGATTGAAAGAAGGGCGGCACATCATCCGCATCGTAATACATCCCAAAGATCCGAACACGGTATGGGTAGCGGTGATGGGACATTTATTCGGGCCCAGCAAGGAAAGAGGCGTCTATAAAACCACCGATGGAGGTAAAACATGGAAACAGGTGTTGTATGCCAATGACCAGACCGGTTGTTCAGACCTGGTAATGGAAGCAGGTAACCCTTCTGTATTGTATGCCGGTATGTGGCATGTGATACGCAGGCCCTATAACATGGAAAGCGGCGGTGAAGGCAGTGGTTTGTGGAAGAGTACCGATGGCGGCGAAACCTGGACCAACCTTACCAACAAAAAAGGGATGCCCAAAGGCACCTGGGGTATTGTAGGTGTAGCATCTGCACCCAGCAATCCGGATAAAATATTTGCTATCATAGAGAATGCCAACGGCGGTTTGTATGTGAGCAACGACGGCGGAGACAGCTGGACATTGCAGAGCAGCGATAACAACATTCGCCAACGCGCCTGGTATTATTCCAAAATATTTGTAGACCCTAAGAACGACAACCTGGTATACTGCCTGAATGTGGAATTCATGCGCAGCAAGGATGGTGGTAAAACCTTTCAACCCGTTTCCACGCCGCACGGCGACCACCACGATCTCTGGATCGATCCGGAAGACGGCAACCGTATGATCATTGGGGATGATGGGGGTGCACAGATCAGTTTCGATGCAGCGGCCAACTGGAGTACCATGAACAACCAGCCTACGGCGCAATTCTATCGCATCACAACCGATAATGCCTATCCTTATCGTTTGCTGGGCGCACAGCAGGATAATTCTACCGTGCGCATCCGCAGCCGTTCGGCAGGTGCAGGTATCACCGAGCGCGACTGGGATCCTACAGCAGGCGCCGAGAGTGGTTATGTGGTGGCTGATCCATTGAATCCCGATATCGTGTATGGTGGTAATTATGGTGGTTATCTTTCCCGGCTCGATCATAAGACAGGTGAAAACAGGGCCATCAATGTATGGCCCGATAATCCTATGGGCGCCGGCGCTGATGTACAGAAATACCGTTTCCAATGGAACTTCCCTGTTTTCTTTTCACCACACAATCCCAAACGGCTCTATGCCTGTGGCAACCAGTTATTCGTAACGGAGAACGAGGGACGCAGTTGGGAAACCATCAGCCCTGATCTCACCACGAACGACAAAAGCAAACAGGCTTCCAGCGGAGGCGCCATCACCAAAGACAATACTTCGGTAGAATACTATTGTACCATTTTCACCGCAACGGAATCTCCTTTGGAAAAAGACCTCTTGTGGACCGGCAGCGACGATGGATTGGTATACGTAAGTAAAGACGCCGGCAAACATTGGGAAAATGTAACACCACCGCAGGCAGGGAAATGGATGATGTGGAACTGTATAGAAACCGATCCTTTCCAAAAAGGTACCGCCTATTTTGTGGGAACCAAATACAAGCTCGATGATTATGCGCCATATATATTCGTAACCACCGATTACGGTAAAACATGGAAGCAGATCACCAATGGCATCAATAACATGCATTTTACCCGTTGCCTGCGTGCAGATCAAAAACGGCCCGGGTTATTGTATGCCGGTACAGAATACGGCATGTACATCAGTTACGATGGCGGTGCACAATGGAAATCATTCCAGCTCAACCTGCCCGTGGTGCCGGTTACCGATCTTACGATCAAAGACAATGATCTGCTGGTGGCCACACAGGGGCGAGCTTTCTGGGCCATTGACGATTTAAGTGTGATACAGCAAAAAGATGAATCTACCACCGGTAAATCCTGGCATGTGTTTACAGTGAGCGATGCTTACCGGATGGAGGGTGGAGGAAGAAGGGCCCGTTCAGGAGCAGGGATGGAAACACCGCCCAATACAGGTACCAATCCGCCTAACGGAACAGTCATCAATTATTACCTGAAGCAGGCGAATGATTCAACGAAATTCTCCATTACTGTTTTCGATAAAAAGAATATGCCCATCAGAACCTTCAGCAAGAATGCTAAAGAAGAAACTGATAAGATAGATTTCAGCAGTGGCATGAACCAGTTTGTATGGGATATGAATTACCCGCCTGCAGAAAAGATCGATAATATGATTTTGTGGAACGGCAATGTAGGAACAGTAAAAGCGGCCCCCGGCAAGTATATGGCCAGGTTCCGCTATGAAAAAGATTCGATGGATGTACCTTTTGTGATCAAAGACAATCCAGCTTATGGTATGACGGAAGTGGATTACGACAACACGGTTTCGTTTTTATTGGATGTTAAACAAAGTTTCAGCGATATCCAGAAAGCCATTAAACGTATCCGGGAGGTAAGAACGCAGATCAATGATTTTACGGCGAAGCTGGATACGTCGACAACAAAAGACGTTCGCAAAGAAGCCGACAGCATCAATGCAAAATTGACGACCATCGAGGAAACATTATATCAGACAAAGGCCAAGAGCGGGCAGGATGTATTAAACTATCCCATCCGTTTAAATGATAAGATATCTGGCATCTTCGGGGTAGTATCCAGTGGCAATACGTCGCCCAGCAAGCAGGCAAAAGAAGCATTTGCAGAATTGAATGAACAGGCAACGCAGCAATTGCAAAAACTTGCCGGCATTTTCAGCAATGATCTCGCATCATTCAATAACCTGATCCATGATAAGAAACTACCAGTGATTGGGTTTAAACAATAGCAAACAAAACATTATAGCAATGGCACTACTTCAATTTTGATGTTGGTGCCATTGCTATTTTTATTTTATCTCCAGGATCATCGCGGTTTTCGCAGGAATTTTCAGTGAATTCCTTACTTCTAAATCCTTATCAGAAACGATGTCTCTTGCCGTAAAACTGGCTGGCACCATTTCGCTGTACCGATTCATATCGAGGCTCACCGCCTGGCTGTTTTTATTTAATAATACCATTACTTTTTGTCTGGTGTTGTAGCGGAAGTAAACATAGACATCATTCTTTTGCGGGGCATAATGTTTAAACTTTCCGTCTCCGCTAATGGTATTTGTTTTTCGCCAGTTCAATAGTTTTGAGAAGAACTTTTGGGCTTCCTTTTCTTCCTGGGTGAGACCCAGCTCCGTTCGGGCATTTTTTGAATCATTTTCCCAGCCGCCATAAAAGTCGCCTCTTCTTTGCCCATCGCTTCCAGCCTTTTCATTAGTCATTAGCACCTCGGTGCCGTATAAGAATTCCGGGATACCACGCATGGTGATGTACATCGCGATGCCCAGTTTCCAGTTATCAAGGTTTTTATGGAGCCGTGAATAAAACCTGTCCAGGTCATGATTGTCGGGAAATATCAATTGGTTTTCCGGATGCGGGATCAGGTAATCCTGTGCCACGCTTTGATAGGTATCACGCCAGGTGGAGAACCACTCGTCGGGCTTGTTGAGACTGGAAATAATATTGTCATTCAACGAGAAATCCATTAAGGTTGGCAAATAGGATTGGTAGCCATCCGTGTTTATCTTATCCTTTTGCCAATACGATGTGAGATAGATATTTCTCGACATTTCCTCGCCAGTGATATTAAAGTTGGGGTACTCATCAAGCACCGACTTTGTCCAGGTTGCCAGGAAGTCTTTGTCGGCGTAGGAATAGGTGTCTTCCCTGATGCCAGAAATACCGGCATACTCGATCCACCAAATTGTATTTTGGATTAAATAGCTTGCCAGCAGGGGATTCCGTTGGTTCAGATCAGGCATGTGATGATCAAACCAGCCATCTGTATATTCTTTCTTATCGATTTCAGTTGCGTAAGGATCCGTTATCGTGGTTTTTAGTCCATTAGTCCTTGTTCTCGTTTCGATATAATTAAACCAATCCTTTGAGGGCAGGTCTTTGAAAAAATAATATTCGTTACCACAGTGATTTAGAACCACATCCCAAATCATTCCTATTCCTCTTTTCTTCGCTTCTTTGACCAATAGTTTAAACTGTTCGTTTGTACCAAAGCGCGGATCGATCTTGTAAAAGTCGGTTGCCGCATATCCGTGATAGGAGTAATCGGGCTCATTGTTTTCTATCAGGGGTGTATTCCAGATTTGGGTAAAGCCCAATGATTTTATGTAGTCGAGGTGATTCATGATCCCCTGGATATCTCCGCCATGCCTTTTGTCTTCATTGCTTCTATCGACGGTTTTTTCATTCATCGTGGGAATGACATCATTCCTGGCATCTCCATTTGAAAACCTGTCGGGAACAATCAGGAGTATCGCGTCTTTCGGGCTAAAACTGGGCCGGCTGGCACTGCCTGCTTCCCGTTCCAAAAGAGGAAAGTTTTTGGACAGTACAATTTTATTGTTTTGGCTGAAATGGATATTGATGTTTCCTGGCTTCGCTTCGGGGTTAATTTTTAGGGTGACAAACAAATAGTTTTTGTTTTCAACCGTATCTGTTTTGACTAGTTCAACGCCCGGGTAATTAAAAGAGGGTGTGAGGTTGGAGAGATTGTCTCCATAGATCAGCAGGGTGACGGTATTGTATTTCATACCCACCCACCAGTTTTGAGGCTCGACTCGGTTGATTCGTTGAGAAAAAACTACGAGATGAAAAAGCGAAATACTTATTAAGGTGAATATTTTTTTCATTTTTCAGCATTAATCCTGTTTGATAAGATAATTGCAATACTAAGAGATATGCAATAAAGCGCAATGACAATGTACTCAAATTAATTATGAAAGAAATTACCAGCGGTTAGATTTAAAAAATAAAATAAAGGGCTAGCGAAGAAATTAGTGGAAATTAAGAAGCGAGAATTGATTCTCGCTTCTTATGATGAACTAAAATCGTTGCAGCAGTTTATCATATTGAACATTAAGAATCCCTCTATAAAAAATTAATTACTATTTACATTCAAAATATTTCGAATACTGATCGATAAAAAAAATTACCCGTCATTGGTTCAAACAATAACGGGTAATCTGAAAATGATGATATGGTTCAGGATATGATTACCTGACGTTAATGTTACTCCAATCCCGGCCGAATACCTGTCGCAGGAGTGGAGTAGTTCTGGCTTGGGCATTGGTACGGACTGCTACTTCCTGTTCTTCGATTTTCTTGAACATCTGGTTTACCACCAGTAAGGCCATGATATTGTCGAGACCCAGGTTCAGTTCTACTTTGTTGCCCAGCAGCAGTTTGGCGGGACTCACCAGTTTATTCCATTCCTGCGAGATATTGTATTGATCGAGCATATTGTGCATGATCGGCGTAACGGCCCTGTGCAGGGTATCGCCTACGCTCCTCCTAAGGTAATCGGTAGCGGAAGTGCCACCATTCTTTACCAGTGTAACGGCGTCGCGGATGGTCAGTTGCCTGATGCCACTAAGGAAGATGGGCGTAGATTTGGCAACCGTTTCAACAGTAGCATTTTCCAATGTAGTCGTGAAACGGTTCAGTTGCGGGGTAAAGCCCAATTGGTCGAGGGTTCTTACTACTTTCTGCAGGTCCTGCGGCAGGATGGCATTCAGGATTAAGTCTTTGCCAAAGGCGCCTTTTTGTCCGAGTACAGAAGACCCGTTGTTGACCCCCAGGATCAACGCTTCACGAATGGCGCTGGCAGCATCGGATTCAGATAAAAAAACATTTCTTAAAGTACTGCAACCGGAAAGGAAAAAGGTTGCCATCAATAGTACGGATGTGGCGAGTTGCTTCATAACTGGATTTTAACGTTGTGCATACCAATTGTATGCCAATTGATATGATAATGGGATCAAAATACTATTTCTCTTTGTAAATTGAAGTATGAAAAGGATTAGATTCTTGTTATTATTGATGACCATGATTGAAACAGTTACTGCTCAGTCCCGGCTTTCTCCCGAACAACTCATGCAGCAGGTAAAAGATACGCTCGCCCTGCAAAAAGGATTTTTTGCTGTTGCTTTCAGGGACCTGTCCACCGGCGAAACCCTCTTGTGGAACGAACATGAATCGTTCCACGCGGCGAGCACCATGAAAACACCTGTGATGATTGAAGTGTTTAAACAGGCTGAAGCGGGCAGGTTCTCCCTCAACGATTCAATACCAGTGAAGAATGCATTCAAAAGCATAGTGGATGGCAGCCCCTATAAGCTAGACAGTACCGACGACAGCCAGCAGGCTTTGTATCATCAAACAGGAACCAAAATGCTCCTGAAAGAACTGGTGCGGCAAATGATCATCAAGAGCAGCAACCTGGCCACCAATATTTTAATGGAAATGGTGAGCGGCGCAGAAGTAACAAAGACCATGCGTTCCATGGGAGCCAAAGACATACAGGTGTTAAGGGGCGTGGAAGACCAGAAAGCTTTTGATAAGGGACTGAATAATACGACCACCGCTTATGACCTGATGCTGATCTACGAACAACTGTCGTTGGGCAAAGCCGTAAGCGTTGCTGCTTCTAAAAGCATGATCGATGTATTGCTTGACCAGCAAGACAGCAGCGTGATACCTGCCGGACTGCCGCCGGGTATAAAAGTGGCGCATAAGACTGGTTCTATTACCGGGGTACACCATGATTCGGGTATTGTATACATGCCCGATGGGAAGCAATATGTACTGGTATTATTGTCGAAACAACTGGCAGACGATGCCGCTGCCACTAAGGCGATGTCAGTGGTATCAGGCCTGTTCTATCATTATATGCAACAAGCAAAGTGAATGGGTTATGCCCTGTGGGAAAGCCTGCGGTATTGCCCCGGGCTTTTTCCTTTGATGTCGCGGAAACGGCGGGTGAAATAGGAAATATTATTAAAGCCGCACGCGTAGCAGGCATCGGCAATGCTGCTGCCTTCCAGTAACAGTTTGCTGGCCTGGTTGATACGGTATTCATTGACGAAATCGGTGAAAGTGAGCCGCATATTTTTTTTGAAATAATTACAGAAAGACGGAACCGTAAGCGAAACCAGATCGGCTACTTCGCGGATATTGACTGGTTTTTGGTAGTACTCTGTAACATAATCGTATATCTTCTTCAACCTCACTTCGTCTTTCTGATTGAAGTCGTACGATTGCCCGGCAGCATTCAGTAACTGGTATTCCTGGGTTGATGCCAGGGTTTGTAAGACCTGCAGCAATTCCATTAACCGGTTAAACGGATCGAGTTGCCGGAGACGGCGTAGTTTTTTCCCGATGGATTGTTGAACAGACTGGCTGAAATGAATGCCCTGCATGGAGCGGAAGAACAGGGCTTGAATGGCAATAAATTCAGGCGTTTGCAGGAGACGCTCGCCCAGGAAATCTTCTGTAAACTGTATCACCACTTCTTCGTGGCTTCCTACGGCTCCGTATCCAAAACCGGAATGCGGTAAGTTCTTACCCATGAATACCAGGTCGCCGTTTTCATAATAACTCAAATGGTTACCCACATGCCTGCGGCCGTGCCCCCCCACCACATAAACCAGTTCATATTCGGGATGATAGTGGTAACTCCAGCTATAATCTTCTGCCTGTAAGACCTGATGCAACAGGCGGAAGGAGCTCCCTTCGTCGGCACGTACGGTTTCAAATTCTGTTCTCATAGCAATCGATGGTATTCAATAAGGTGGCTGTATTAAAATTAATGAATTATGCGGAATGGCATGCATATAGAGGTAAATGAATAGTGAATCGGGAAGAATACTTTTTCACACGATTACTGCTAACTTGAGCGGGCAAATTTTTGATGCTATTATGAAAAAAAGACTTCTGCTTGCTTGCGCTATAGCTCTTAGCGCTTCGGCTTTTGCGCAATCTCCCCAATGGCAAAGCCTGTTTAATGGAAAAGACCTGAAAGGCTGGCGCCCGCTCAACGGGCATGCCAAGTTTGAGGCGGTGAATGGAGAAATTGTAGGAACCACCGTATCGGGAGAACCCAATTCTTTCCTGGCTACAGAAAAAGATTATGGCGATTTTATCCTGGAATTCGAGTTCAAACTCGATAGTGTTATGAATTCCGGCGTGCAGTTCCGCAGTGAAAGCAAACCGGAATATAACAATGGCAGGGTACATGGTTACCAGTTCGAGATCGATCCTTCACCCCGTGCCTGGACGGCCGGTATTTATGATGAGGCCCGTCGCGACTGGCTCTACCCGCTGGATTACAACCCGGCAGCCAAAGCCGCATTCAAGTTAGGCAAGTGGAACAAATGCCGCATTGAATGCATTGGTAATTCCATGCGCACTTTCATCAATGGCATGGCGGCTGCCAGCCTGGTAGATGATATGACACCCAAAGGTTTCATCGCTTTACAGGTGCACGCTATCGGTAAGCAGGAAAAAGCCGGCAAACAGATCCGCTGGCGCAATATCCGCATACAAACCAGGAACCTGAAGCCTACTCCTTACGATAATACTTTCGTAGTGAACCTGCTGCCCAATACTTTGTCGGAACAGGAGAAAAAGAACCATGTAGTATTGTTGTTCGATGGAAAGACCACCAATGGATGGAGAGGCGCCTATAAAGACAAGTTCCCCGAAAAAGGATGGGAAGTAAAAGACGGTACATTGAATGTGCTGGGTTCCAATGGTAAAGAATCAACCAATGGCGGTGATATTATTACCGCTAAAGAGTACAGCGCGTTTGTGTTGCAGTTCGAATTCAAAATCACCGAAGGCGCCAACAGTGGCGTGAAATATTTTGTAACCGAAAAAGAAAACAACACAGGCTCAGCTATCGGCCTCGAATACCAGATACTGGATGATGCCAAACACCCCGATGCCAAGATGGGTACGGATGGCAACAGAACACTTGCTTCTTTATACGATTTGATTCCTTCCATAAAAGAACCCAGGGCCAGAAGAAAGGTTGGTGAATGGAACCGCGGTATGGTAATTGTTTATCCTGATGGAAGGGTAGAGCATTACCTGAACGGCTGGAAAATGCTCGACTACAAGCGTGGTACACAATATTTCTATGCGTTGGTAGCCCGCAGTAAATATGCGCATTGGCCTAACTTCGGCATGGCGCCGGAGGGACATATCCTGTTGCAGGATCATGGCAATGACGTTTCTTTCAGAAGTATCAAAATTCAGGAACTGAAATAAAAACACTTATATGTCAAACCGCAGAACATTCATCAAACAAACAGCTAAGGCTACAGCAGGCGTTTATGCCGCCAGCCTGGGCTTCAGTGCAAAAAGTTACGCCAATATCATCGGCGCCAACGACCGCGTGCGAGTGGGCGTAGTAGGTTTTTCCGACCGTTTCCGCCAATCGCACCTGCCTTGTTTTCAAAACCATTACAAGGAACTGAATTTCGACATGGTGGCAGTATCCGATCTCTGGAAGAAAAGAAGAGAAGAAGGTATGGCGGTGTTGAAAGAACGCATGGGGCATGATATTGTGGGATGCCGTAACAACGAAGAATTATACGGAATGAAGAATATCGACGCCGTATTCATCAGCACACCCGATTTCGCGCATGCAAGACATGCGATCGAAGCGGTAAAAGCAGGATGCGATGCGTATGTGGAGA
The DNA here is from genome assembly GCA_009602735.1 of Mesotaenium endlicherianum. Classification (NCBI taxonomy): domain Eukaryota; kingdom Viridiplantae; phylum Streptophyta; class Zygnematophyceae; order Zygnematales; family Mesotaeniaceae; genus Mesotaenium; species Mesotaenium endlicherianum. The sequence continues at coordinate 144,887 of WELA01008653.1, read as the reverse complement.
AGCCATTTGCCGAAACAATGGAAGACAACCGTGCGGCATTGAAAGCGGTGAAAGAATCGGGTAAGATTGTACAGATCGGTTCGCAGCGCAGGAGTGGTAAAAATTACCAGGCAGCGGCCGATTTTATTCAGGCTGGCAAGTTCGGTCCCATTACCATGGTAGAACTTACCTGGAACGTGAACCAGCCGGGACGCTGGCGCAGGCCCGACCTGGTGGCGCAACTGAAACAGGAAGACACCGACTGGAACCGCTTCCTGCTGAACAGGCCTCATGAAGCATGGGATCCCCGCAAATACCTGGAGTATCGTTTGTTCTGGCCTTTCTCATCGGGTTTACCCGGACAGTGGATGTCGCACCAGATCGATACTGTGCATTGGTTCTCCGGACTGAAACATCCGCGCAGCGTAGCTGCCAATGGAGGCATATACCAGTGGAAAGACGGACGGCGCAACTGGGATACCATCACTGCTGTATTCGATTATGGTCCAGAGAACGATCCCACCACAGGCTTCCAGGTGGTATTCGCTTCAAGAATGCACAATGGTGATGAGAATCCATCTGAAATGTATTATTCCAACGGTGGCGAGCTCAACCTGATCACCAATAAAGTATCACCCAAAGGGGGACTGAAAGCCGGTCCCGCCAGCGCCATGCATATGCAACCCAACCTGCTGCCCGAGATGAACCTCGTGGAGAAAGTAGAAAAGGTAGCAACTTCAGCCAATACAGGTGGAGATAGCCTCACTTCGGCACACGTAAGGAACTGGATGGAATGTGTCCGCAGCAGACAGCAGCCTCATGCGTCGGTGGAAGCAGGTTATGCTCATTCTATTGCCAATATCATGACCACTGCAGCCGCACATACGGGTATGAAAGTTACGTTCGATGAAAAAACACAGGAGGTAATGGCAGGCGGTAAAGTATTTAAATACTGATTTTATCACAATATTTCTGTCACTTTATTATTCATAAGGCAGTATAAAAAAGCACAATATTAATATTGTGCTTTTTTTCTTTGAAAATTCTTTGTTAAAAGTTAATTTTCAGAGAATTATGTGTAATTTGTACACGCTTAATAACAAAAACTGCCATTATGAATTTTACGAAGCTTGCCAAACCCATGCTTATGGGGTTACTAGCCTGCCTATGCTCTTTCCTGGTACAGGCTCAAACCAAAACAATTACTGGTAAGGTCACAGATCGAAAAGATGGAAGCCCTTTGTCTGCTGTATCGGTTACTGTTAAGGGGGCCAAGACAGGTACCCAGACCGATGCAACAGGTGCATTCAGGATCAATGTACCCGCATCTGCCAGAACACTCGTCATCTCCTCAGTAGGTTATGCTAATCAAGAGGTCAGTATTGAAAACAAGACCTCGATCCAGGTAAGCCTGGGTTCCGTGAGCGAACAACTGAGTGATGTGGTGGTAATCGGTTATGGTACCCGGAAAGTAAAAGATGCAACCGGTTCGGTTGCAGCCCTGACCGCAAAAGATTTTAACAAAGGAGCGATTGCTACTCCGGATGAACTATTGCAGGGACGCACACCGGGTGTGATTGTAACACCTGCCAGTGGTGAACCGGGAGCAGCTGCTACTATTAATATCCGGGGATCTGCTTCTATCAGAGGCAACCAGGAACCCTTGTATGTAGTAGATGGTGTACCTATTAGCCCGGGAGGTACTACAGGTAATAACACTTCGCTGGGTAGTTCTTCACCCAGGAACCCGCTTGCATTTATCAACCCGAGTGATATCGAAAGCATCAGCGTATTAAAAGATGCCTCTTCGGCAGCCATCTATGGTTCACGTGGTGCGAATGGTGTAATCATCATTACCACCAAAAGCGGTAAAGGCACAGGAGGCTTTCAGGCCAGTGTATCTACCGGTGTTGCTACACCGGCTTCCAGGTACAATTTGCTGAATGCACAGGATTTTTTATTGGCGGTTAAAAAAGCGAATATCGATGCTGGTACCAACCCTGCCGATGCAGCAGCAGCCGTGCAACTGGTGGATAAAGGATACAGCACCAACTGGCAGGACCAGATTTACCGTACAGGCATTAACCAGAATTATAACCTTAGCTGGGGTTTTTCACATAAATCAACCGCTTTACGATTGAGTGGCTCTTACGACGATATTCAGGGCATCATCAAAAGTAGTGGGATGAAGAGATCAACAGTCAGAGCCAACTTAACGCAGAAATTCCTGAACGACAGATTAAGGTTCGATATTAATGCAACTTACTCCAGGGTTAAAAACCAATACCCACCTTTGAGCAATAACGCCGGATACCAGGGAAGTCTGCTGGGAGCGGCCATCACATTCAACCCCACTTATCCAATCTACAATCCCGATGGAACGTTCTTCGATCCCAAGGATGGTAACAGGAACCCAGCGGAAATGCTCAGTTATTTTAATGATAATGATAAAAACAACCGTTTCCTGACGAATGTGAGTGGTTCTTATGAGCTCATCAAAGGATTGGTTTATAAAGCAACTTTCGGATACGACAAATCAACCAGTGAAAGATTTTCTTTTGCTGACCCTCGTTTAAGCAGTAATGCTTTTGGTGGTACTAACAATGTTTTTGGTAAAGATCTCGGAAACCAGATTGAAGGTAACGGGCGGGGAACCAAACAGAACCTGGATCTGAAATCGGTACTGGTTGAACATACCCTTACTTATGATAAATCATTCGGCAACCAGGTGCTCAATGCCGTAGTAGGTTATTCTTACCAGAGCACTGAAGCGACTTATGCAGGACAGGTTGGCTGGGGACTGGCCACACCAGTGGTGAAAGCTACAGACGTGTTTGCACTGAATTATAGTCAATTCAAGAACTTTTACAATTTTGTTCCCGATTATACAAAATATGAACTGCAATCATACTTCGGTCGTATCAACTATACCATCGCCGATAAGTACCTGTTGACAGCTACTATGCGCGCTGATGGTTCTTCAAAGTTTGGTACCAATAATAAATATGGCTATTTTCCCGCTTTTGCGGCCAAATGGAAACTGCTGAAAGAAGGTTTTGCAGCCAATAGCCTCGGCAAGATATTCAGTGAGTTCAGCATCCGTGCCAACTACGGTAAGCTGGGTAGCCAGGATGGTATCGGCGCCTATGACGCGGTGAACCTGCAGCAGACTTATGTTGGTAACTCAGGCCAGCCTGAAACGCAATTCCTGCACCAGGGTAACCCCGATCTGAAATGGGAGCAATCTACCACTACCGGTGTTGGATTGGATTTTGCTACCCTGGACAACAGGCTCACCGGCACTATTGATTACTATTATACTAAAAGGAAAGACCTGCTCTTTTATACACCCACACCGGGCGGCTTCTCTGCCCAGGCTTTCTGGTGGGTGAATCTTCCCGGATATGTTACCAACGAAGGTGTGGAACTGGGTTTGAATTATAGTGCTATACAGGGCCGTAAATTCACATGGAATATCGGTTATAATATGTCACTTATTAAGAACAGGGTTCAGGACTTCAATGTAACAGTAAATACAGGTGCGGTGAACGGGCAGGGATTGTCCGGCGCTTATGCACAAACATTTGCCAATGGGTATCCGTTATTTACCTGGAAGATGCCTACTTTCCAAGGATTTGACGGTAACGGAAATGCCAGGTATGCAGCAGGCGGAAAAGATCAATTACAAGGAAGCGCATTACCTACCTTCCTGGCAGGTTTGACTAACAGCTTTACCTGGGGCAGGTGGAATGCCAGCATTTTCTTTAATGCAGTGCGTGGCTTCTACGAGTACAACAATACAGCCAATGCACTGTTCCTGAAAGGAAGTATCAAAACAGCACACAATGTGAATTATACTGTAGCGAATAGCCCCGAGAACCCGATCAACCCGGGTAGTGTATCTACAAGATTTTTGGAGAAAGGAGATTTCGTAAGATTGTCCAACGCCAGCATCGGTTATTCATTCAACATGAAGAAGAGCAAGGTGATTAAAACGCTGACGGTTACAGCATCAGGACAAAACCTGGCATTGATTACCCAATACTCAGGCCTGGATCCTGAAGTCAACATTGACCACCAGATCAGCGGTGTTCCATCCCGTGGATTTGATTATACCGGTTATCCTAAACCAAGAACCGTTACATTGGGTATCAATGTTGGATTTTAATTAACCGAAAAACTACAATTATCATGAAAAATATATTCAAATATTACTTAGCTCCGGGTGTAACGCTGATGGCACTGGTGGGTATCACGTCCTGTACCAAGCTGGATACCAAGATAAAAGACCCCAATTCCATAGCGCCGACCACTGCCGGAGGCGCTCCTGCACCTTCTTCTTTGTCGAAAGTGTATGAGCAACTGAACCAATTATTAGGGCAGGGCAACTCTTATGCCATGCAGGAACATACCACCGATGAGATCCTGGGACCCACACGCGGTACAGACTGGGATGACTTCGGAACCTGGCGCAAATTGCACCTGCATACCTGGGATGGTTCACACAACCAGATCAACGATACCTGGAATGGCTTGAATGGTGCATTGTTCCAGACCACCCTTTTAGCGGAAACTGCAACCGGACAAACACAGGCCGAAGCCAAGTTTTTGCGCGCTTATTTCACTTATGTGGTGTGCGACTTATTCGGACAGGTACAACACAGGCCTGCAACGGCTGCGGCTGCGGTTATTCCTGATGTGTATACCCGTTCACAGGCCATCGATTTCATCATCAGTGAACTGGAATCCGTTATTCCAAACCTGCCGTCTTTTAACCATACCAACCGGAATATGGCTACGAAAGAAGCAGCTCAGTTCCTGCTGGCCAAAGCTTATCTGAACAAAGCAGTGTATAAGCAGGATCCTACCAAACCTGCAGGCCCGTATACATTCAACGTGGCTGATATGAATAAAGTGATCAGCCTGTGTAATGCCATTGCTGCTAATCCTAGCCTGTCTATCTCTGCCAACTACTGGGATAACTTCAGATGGGATAATGGCACAAAATCAACAGAGGATATTTTTGTTCGCCAGAACAGTGGCGGTATCAACGTTGTTTGGGCTACCTGCATGGGCTTCCACTATGCGCAGGCCCCCAGTGGCTGGAACGGATTTACCACACTGGCTGATTTTTACAACAGCTTCAGCGATGGCGACATGCGTAAAGGAATGGCGCTGCCAGGTTATACCGATCAGGTGGGAAGTAATGTAGGTTTCCTGGTAGGCCAGATACAGGGTCCCCAGGGTGGTAAGATCGGAAACCCGATCGTGAACCTGAAAGACAGGAGCGGAAACCCGCTGGTGTTCACCTCCGATGTGAGCCTGTTCTTCTCTTCTGAAACAAAAGGTATCCGTACCGTGAAATATCCCCTGGATCCTTCTACCATCAACAATGGCGGATGGAGCAGCCAGAACGAATATGTGTTCTTCCGTTTGGCCGACGCACGCCTGATGAAAGCAGAAGCTATTTTAAGAGGCGGCACCGATGCAGAAACTCCTTTAGCTATTGTAAACAGTATCCGTACCAGCAGGAATGCACCGCTGCTGGCCAATGTTGATCTTACAGCGCTGCTGGCAGAAAGAGGAAGGGAGCTGTATCTCGAAACCTGGAGAAGGAACGACATGATCAGGTATGGCGTATTCAATAACCCGGTTGGAGAAAGACCCGCTGCTTCTGATCCTTCAAGGGTAGTATTCCCCATCCCCAACATAGCACTTTCATCTAACCCGAACCTCAAACAGAATTTCGGATATTGATCGTAAATCCCGTTGATCATAAAATTGAAAGGCCATTGTATTAATGGCCTTTCTTTATATTTACGTATGAAGCGGCATCACCTCACAGTTGTTTTAATTTTCCTTGTTCTGCCATACCTCTCTTGTCGCCAAAAGCAAAAAGACGGATTGTTCAGCCTGGTTGAAAACAGCGCTGTTCATTTTGAAAACAAACTAACAGAGAGCAGTAATTTCAATGTATTTAATTACAGGAACTTTTATAATGGCGGTGGCGTTGCCATTGGTGACCTCAACAACGACGGACTGCCAGATATCTTCTTTACCGCTAACCAGGGAAGTAATAAACTCTATCTGAACAAAGGAAACTTTCAGTTTGAAGATGTTTCTGAGAAAGCTGGTTTTACAGCAAAAAAACAATGGAGTACCGGCGTGGTATTGGTAGATATCAACAACGACGGATGGCTGGATATTTATGTTTGCAATGCCGGCAACATGCTTGATCCCGAATTGAGAAAGAACCAGCTGTTCATCAATAATCATGATCTTACTTTCACAGAAAAAGCAAAGGAGTATGGACTGGATAACGACGGTTATACCACGCAGGCGTCTTTCTTTGATTATGATGGTGATGGCGACCTGGACTGCTTCATCATTAATAATAGTCCCATTCCGGTAAATACCCTGAATTACGCCAACCAAAGAGAATTACCCGCACAAAAATGGAATGTGCCCGATATGTTAAAAGGCGGCGGCGATCACCTTTACAGGAATGATAATGGGAAGTTTACAGAAGTTACACAACAGGCAGGCATACACGGAAGCCTGATCAGTTTTGGATTGGGCGTAACGGTGGGAGATGTGAATGGAGACGGATGGCCTGATATCTATGTTTCGAACGATTTTTTTGAACGGGATTACCTGTACATCAACCAACAAAACGGAACATTCAAAGACGAACTGGAAGACAGGGTACAACATACCAGCCTGGCCTCGATGGGGGCAGATATGGCAGATATCAACAACGATGGTTATCCCGATATATTTACCACCGATATGTTGCCCGCCGATCATTATCGGTTAAAGACCACTACTTCATTCGATAATATCGATGTGTACCGTATCAAGGAAAAATCGGGGTTCTATCACCAGTTCATGCAAAATGCACTTCAACTGAACAACAAGAATGGTAAGTTCATGGAGGTTGCTAATTATTGTGGTGTTCCTGCTTCGGACTGGAGCTGGGGCGCACTGATGTTCGATGCAGATAACGACGGGTATACCGACCTGTATATTTCCAATGGCATATACCATGATCTCACCAACCAGGATTTCATTGATTTTTTTGCCAATGATATTGTCAGGAAGATGGTGATGTCGGGCAAAAAAGATGAAGTGGAAGCCGTCATTAATAAAATGTCGTCTGTTCCGCTGAAGAATAAAGCATTCAGAAACTCCGGTAAATTGAAATTCGATGATGTGGGAGATGAATGGGGCTTTACGCAACCATCTTTTTCGAATGGGGCAGCATATGGCGACCTGGACAATGATGGCGACCTAGACCTGGTGATCAATAATGTGAACCAACCGGCATTTATTTACCGGAACATGAGTATGGAGAAAAATAAGAACAATTATATTGCTTTCTCTCTGAAGGGGTTGCCTGGTAACACTTTCGCTATTGGCTCCAAGATCAAAGTGTTTATAGGAAGTCAAATATTGAGCCGGGAAATTATTCCCAGCCGCGGCTTTCAATCATCGGTAGATTATAAGGCCGTTATAGGACTGGGAAAAACTTCCGTTATTGACTCTGTTGAAATTATTTGGCCTAACAGAACCATCAGTACTTACCGCCAACTTGCTATCAATACAACGCATGCCATCAAACAACCTTCGGATAATTCCCATCTCTATCATCCAGAAAAAACAATAACCAACCCGGCACTTGTAGCAGTGCCAGCAACATTTGATAAACACGAAGACGACGATTTCATTGAATTGTATACGGAAAGAAATATCCCGCTCATGCTCTCCAAAGAAGGGCCTAAAGCAACAGTTGGCGACGTGAATGGCGATGGCTTGCAGGATGTGTATATATGTGGATCGAATAACAAAGGCGGACAACTATACCTGCAAACACCCGATGGGAAATTTGTGAAGAAGCCCGTAAAGGCTTTTAAAGATGATGCCGGTATAGAAGGCACTGCCTGCCTGCTGTTCGACTGTGATGGCGATGGCGACCTGGACCTGTTTGTAGGTGCAGGTGGCGACAAACAACTACCCAACAGTAATCTCATGCTTAACCATCTGTACAAGAACGACGGGAAGGGCAATTTTACTGTGGTGCCTGGCGCTTTTCAGCATACCAACGCCAATACGGGTGTGGTAGTGGCTTTTGATTTTGACGGCGATGGCGACCTGGACCTGTTTGTGGGGGGGCGGAACATACCTTACCGTTATGGTATGAGTCCGGCGAGTGAGATACTCGTAAACGATGGTAAGGGAAATTTCAGAGATGCAACCAAAGAAATAGCGCCACAAATAGCCAACATAGGAATGGTAACGGATGCCGTATGGGCCGATATCGACGGGGATGGAAAGGGAGAACTTATCATTGTGGGCGATTGGATGGCGCCGAAAATTTTCTCTTACACGAACCATCGCTTCCAGGAGAAAAAAACCAATTTGTCGGGATTGTCCGGCTGGTGGCGCTCTATTGCTGTTGCCGATTTAAATGGCGATGGTAAAAAAGACCTGATCATCGGGAATATGGGAGAGAATGGCTACCTGCATCCAACCCCTGCAGAACCTGTGAAACTATGGATGAACGATTACGATATGAATGGGAGTTTTGAAAAGATACTTACCCGGACTGTTGATCAAAAAGACGTGACTGTTTTCCTGAAGCATGATGTGGAGGAACAATTACCATCCCTGAAAAAACAAAATTTAAAACACGAGTCTTTCGCTACCAAATCCATACAAGACCTGTTTCCTGCGAACCTTATCCAATCATCGATAGTTAATGTATTCAATTACCAGGGTTCCATCATTGCCTGGAACGATGGCAACATGCATTTCACGGTAGAAAAGCTGCCTGCACCGGTACAGTTCTCTTCGGCAAATGCCATTCTTTGCACGGATATCGATAATGATGGCAAAACAGACATCGTAATAGGTGGAAATGAATTCGGATTTCCGCCGCAGTTCGGAAGACTGGATGCCAGCTATGGTGTGGTATTGTTGAATGAAGGGCAAAAGAAATTCAACGTGCTCGACTATGCCCGGTCTGGCCTTGAACTGACCGGACAGGTTAGGGATATCAAGGAGATCAGAACAAAAAACAACAGGAACCTGTTGTTCCTGCGAAACAGTGAATACCCTGTTCTTTATGAAATAAAATCATCCCACAAGTGAGTAAACCAGTCATGTGCAGCATCATTCGATGGACGGGAATCTTTTTATTATTGGTTGCCTGCCATTCTACGAAAAAAGGAGCGCCTTTGTTTACTGTGCTTGACCAGCAGGCAACGGGATTGACGTTCAGGAACCAAATGCACCCCACGCCGGAATTTAACCTGTTCAAGTACATGTATTATTACAATGGTGCGGGAATAGGAGCAGGTGATTTTAACAACGATGGAAAGATAGACCTGTTCTTTGCAGCTAACCAGGGCAATAATGCCTTGTTCCTGAATGAAGGCGGCATGCATTTTAAAGAAGTAAGTAAAGCCGCCAATATACCACAGGACGGAGCATGGAACACGGGTGTATCGGTGGTAGACATCAACAATGATGGCCTGTTGGATATTTATATATGCCGCGTGGGGCATTTCGGTATGCTGGCCGGAAAGAACCAGTTATTGGTTTGTAAAGGCATCAGGAATGGTGTTCCTTATTATCAGGACGAAGCAGCACAGTATGGGTTGGATTTTTCTGGATTCAGCACACAGGCTGTTTTCTTCGATTACGACGGCGATGGCGACCTGGATATGTTCTTGCTGAACCATGCGGTTAATCATGAAGCAAGATATGCACCCCGGGCCAATTTCCTGGGAACCTATGATGCACTTTCGGGAGACCGTATGTACCGAAACGATGGCGGGCATTTCACAGATGTAACAGTGCAATCAAAGATCAATAGTTCGGCTATTAGCTACGGACTGGGAGTGGTAGTAGCAGATATCAATAACGATGGCTGGCCGGATATATATGTGGGGAATGACTTCCACGAGAACGATTACCTGTACATCAACCAGCACAATGGCACTTTTGCTGAAATGAACAACCAGCAATTGATGCATACCAGCCAGTTCTCTATGGGAGTGGATGTAGCCGATGCCGATAATGATGGGTTCCCTGAAATCATTTCAATGGATATGCTGCCATCTGATCCGGCTATCTTAAAAAGATCGCTGGGAGAAGATGGATACGATATTTTTCAAAACAAGATCAGTTTCGGGTATAATTACCAATATGCCCGGAACAATCTTCAATACAACAGGCGGAACAACCATTTCAGTGAAACGGGATTTTATTCGGGTGTGTACGCAACCGATTGGAGTTGGGCGCCACTTTGGATGGATTTCAATAACGATGGGTTGAAAGACCTGTTTGTTTCCAATGGCATTCCCAAAAGGATGAACGATATTGATTACATCAATTTTGTTTCCGGGGAAGAGATACAACAAAAGCTCAAATCGAACAACCTGAGCAAGACAGACATGTCGCTGGTGGATAAATTTCCGGAAGTGAAGATCCCGAATAAATTTTATCTCAATAAGGGAAACCTGCGGTTTGAAGATATGCAGGGATCTATTGCGCATGATATGCCCACATTTTCAAACGGAGCCGTTTATGCAGACCTGGATAATGATGGAGACCTGGACATAGTAGTGAACAATATTGATGATCCGGTACTCGTGTACAAGAATACATGCAACGACCACCAATCAAAGCCGTATGCAACGATAAAATTAAGGGGACCGGCCAACAACATCAACGCAATCGGATCCAGGCTGGTATTGTTTGCCAATAATGGCATCCGTACTTATGAGAAATTCCCCGTCAGGGGTTTTCAGTCCAGCATGGAGGAGCCGTTGCATGTTGGGTTGGCAGACACCAAAGTTGATTCCGCCTTTTTGATATGGCCCGACCATAGTTTTCAAAAAATCAATATAGACCGTCCGCTTCAATCATTCACCTATCAGAAAGGGTTACCCAAGTTTGATTATGCCAAGATAACAGGTTATTGGAAAGATGCAACAAGACCTGTTGCAGATATCACTGCCCAAACCGGGTTGAATTACCTGCACCGGGAAAATCCTTTCAATGAATTCAACAGGGAGTCCTTGATGCCCCACATGGTATCTACAGAAGGACCCGCACTGGCAGTTGCCGATATCAACCACGATGGATTGGAAGATGTATTCATAGGGGCTTCTAAAACATTTCACAGTGCGATTTTCCTGCAAACAAAGAATGGGAAATTCACAAGGGTTAAACAACCTGCCATGGAACTGGATAGCATGTACGAAGATGTTGATGCCAGTTTTGTTGACGTGAACAATGACGGGAACATCGACCTGGTGATAGCCAGTGGTGGCAATGAATATTACGGGCAGGATATACACCTGAAACCAAGGGTATACCTCAACGATGGTAAAGGCAATTTTACAAGATCGGAGAATGCTTTTGGTGACATCTATGCAACCCAATCCTGTATTGTTCCCTGCGACTTCAATGGAGACGGGCATCCAGACCTTTTCATTGGTGGAAGAGTAGTGCCCTGGCAATACGGACAAATACCCCGTTCTTATTTATTGTTGAACGATGGTAAAGGGCATTTCAACGATGTAACGGAACAGTATGCCAAAGGACTTTCCAATATTGGCATGGTTACCAATGCCGTATGGGCAGATATGGATGGAGATGGTAATAAAGATCTTATTGTTTGCGGAGAATGGATGGGTATTTATGCTTTCATCAATCATAAAACGTCTTTTACCATCAAACAACTGACGGATAAAAAAGGGTGGTGGAATTTTATTTTGCCTGTGGATATTGATGGGGATGGTAAGCTAGACCTGGTGGCCGGAAACCTTGGATTGAATGCCAAGCTTCAGGCCAGCAAAGAACAGCCTGTTCGCATGTATTATAATGATTTCGATAATAACGGAACCAAAGAACAGATACTAACTTATTACATAGGGAAGGAAGAGATACCGTTAGCGAATAAAGATGAATTGCAAAAACAAATACCGATTATCAAAAAGAAATTCCTGTATGCAGCCGATTTTGCCAATGCATCCTTAAAAGATATTTTCTCGAATGAGAAATTACAGGCTGCGCAAGTGTTTACGGCTGATGATTTTTCCAACACGGTTTTCTTAAACAAGGGCAACCTGCATTTTACAGCGCAAGCATTGCCCTGGCAGGCGCAGCTGAGTCCTTATCGCGATGCAGTAGTAGTAGATGCTAATGGAGACAACCTGCCCGATATTTTGTTAACGGGCAACTATTATGAGAACAGTATTCAATTAGGAAGGTATGATGCAGATTATGGAACTGTTGCCATCAACAAAGGCGGCGGCAGGTTCGAGTGCCAGCCAATGAATGGGGTTATCTTAAAAGGGCAAACAAGACATATCAGATCAATCAATATCAATGGCAAGCCTGCTTTTATAGCGGCAAGGAACAACGATAGTGCAATGGTTATACAATTTAAATGACCCGGATCAGAAGAAAATAGGGTAATATAACCTGGTGATCCACCGGGCAGAGTCTGGTTGCATCGACCGGTCTGTTACAAGTGATTGATAGGGTATTGCAGGCGAGGTTTTCCTGTAATCGTGTACATAATTAGTTAGTTCCTGTTCCCCCTTCATAACCCTGGAAACGCCACCCGTAACTTCTGCCATTAAAATATTGCCCAATACCATTTTTTTCAAACGGAACAAGCCTTCAGAGGGCAGGTCTTTCTGGGTAGGGATCGCCACCATGGTTTCAAAACGGTCCGGACCATCCTGGTAAACATTCAGCATGGGATAATTGCGCTCTGCGCCACCCTTCGTTGCAATATAATTTTTCAAAGCACGAACCATTTCATATATCTCATTGGTGGTAGGATAATGCGGAAAAGTTTTTTTCAGAGAGATCAATGAAGAGTCGGTGACCTTCTGCTGAACGATCTTCATTCCGTATATCGTTTCCTGCTTTTCGAGTATCAGTTTAGTAGTGTCCAGGAGCGCTTGTATGTTAGATTTTATACCTGAAAACCTGCGATATTGTGCGATCCTGGTAAAGGGGTTCGCAGAAAAACTGAATGTGGAAGTCCACAACAATTGAGTAGAATCTGTTTCAGATGGAAGGATTTGCAGCAGCCCTTGCACGGAATCCGGTTGATGTGCAACAGTGGCCGTAAAACTGTTGAGGAATATATTGGAAATCCGGTAATGATAATTGCCAAAGTTGTAATGGTGCTCGTCTTCCTTTTTGCCAGGCCACCAGGTTGCCCATTTTTCTTTGTCGAGGATCATTCTGGATACCCCGTTTTCAGCACTATTGACGGTGATCTTATAGTTGAATACCTGTGAGCCGGGGATGAAAAAATAAACAGAAGCAATCAGGATAAAAAAAACAGCAACAATGACCAAAACCCATTTTTTCATGACAAACATTTATGGAAGCTGAAATCGATTATGTCTGTAAAATAAGTTATAATCATGTAACCATCGCTTTTATTTGAAAGTGCTATTGTATAATTGCCCTATCTGTTGCCCTTGTTTTTTCCCTTCCATGATGGCGCTCCGGAAATGGATACCTCCATATAAACGGCTGATGGCTGCTTCATCGGCCGCAGCCAGGATAGAAGGGAAAGAACGGTCCAATCCCAGGTATTCCAACTCGGTTGTATCGTGAAAGGAAATATCAGCTCCCAGTTGGGATGTCAGCACGGTTGCAGCAGCGGTGGTAATCACGCTATGTGCACTGGTATATTCAGGGAACGGCGGTGTTTGAAGCAACGCATTCCAGTTGGGGTCTATATGATCCCTGATCACCGTTATGGGTCTGACCTTACGGCTGCGGAATTTTTCATCCCAACAGGAAATAAATCCATCGAAGATGGCCGCCGCAGTCAGCGCGTAAATCCTTGCTGTTTTAACATCATTTGTTTTTGTTTGGTTGGTAAGAATAGCCGTAATACCCATCCAGTGACCACCGGGTGTTGTTTTTTTGGTAGCGAAAGTAAAATGCCCCTCGTGCCCGGTTACAAAGGGGTTGTCATCCCAATAATGAGCGATGGTATCCCGCGAGGAGGTCATATTTTTTTTGACTGTATATACTTCCATGACTTCCTGGTAGAACGGACTGTTCTTTTGCCAATCGTAAGGTGGTGGGGGAACAGGTTTGAATTGCGCGGCAGAATCAAGCAATAATGGTTGTATCAATTTCCAGTTGGGTTCTGTGGCATCTGCGTAATCGGGAGGCGTTTGCTGCCACTTGCCCTGCTCTTTGAAAACACTGTACCTGGGCATACCGCGGGTTTTCTTATAATTATCATGAGCCGCCCTTGCTATAATCACCCTGGCTATCGTATCGGCAAGTAAAAGCGAATTTTGGTAGGTACGTGCCGGTATGCCTGCTTGTTGGAAGGCATCAAATAACTTTTTCTCCGTTATCACCAGGCTGTCTTTAGAGAAAGACAGCGCTTCTGCCACACGGAAGAACGATCCCACAGCGGCCAGTGTATAATTGTATGCTTCACCTGCTACAGGCAGGGGCATGCGTCCAAACCCTTTCATGGAAGCCGCTATGGAATAGCTTCCCTGCTCTTTGAAGCGGATCGCTTCATAATAGGCCAGGTTGCTGTAAGCATAGACCCTGCTTGCAACAGGTGGAGTAAGTATATCACGAACGATTACTTCTGTAAGCCGGTGTACACATTGATGTTGTATAGCGGTTGTATCTATTGAAAGACCTTCTTTTTTCTGCTTACAGGTAACAAACACAACAATACATAAGCAGGCAGAAAAAACGGTGATATTTTTTTTCATGTGGAAGCAACTTAATTGGTAATGACTCTTTTTTGTTTTTTGTTATTGACAATTTCAACCGATTGAATGGATGGATTGAGCATAATAAACCTTCCTGACTGCGACAAAAAGGATGACCCGAACCCAAACTCTTCTTTCCTTCTCCGGCCATTTTTTAGCGCTACCATAGCAAATGCATCGTCGGGTAGTAATGGAATGATCTTATTGTTTTGATGCCGGGATTGAAAGCATTTGAGCCAGGAGGCATTTTGTGCTGCCGCAATGGTTAGTTTATTATTGGATACCAATTGTATCAGTGCTTTTCCATTACCCGGTATGTAAATACCACTTTCTAACAACGAAAGGGGAGAAAAATTCCCTTTCCCGTCGCCTTTCAATAAAAGTCCGTTTAATGCATCGTATCGCCCAAGCGGAGGCGCCATGGAGAATTCATTGCCATTCAGCAAAATATCCATGTTCCCATCTCCATCGAAATCATTGGTAACCATACCATACAAGGGCGCCCATTGCGCTTGTGGAGGTAACGTATGCAGTACGAACTGGAAATTTTCCCTGTTCTCTATCCAGCAAGACTGGAAACTATTGACCGATAGCTGCAATGCACCTGTAAGCTCCTGTTCGGAGAAAATATTTTTCATCTCGGCGCGGGCATAAGATGCATAATTGGGGAACCGTTCTTTCATCATGCTCATTTCTTTGATGAGCTCATCACGACTGGCTATGGGATATTCTTTTATCGTTTCATCAATACCAGAAGGAAGGTATGTGCTGAACAGCGCATCAAAGCTTCCATTGTTATCGAAATCTTTGGCATAAGCCCGGATGAGGAACTGTTCCGAAGGTTTCAGGAAACCGTTCGTGCCAAAATTTCCCAGCACATAATCCATGTCCCCATCATTATCAATATCCGCTGCAGTAATACTGTTCCACCATCCCGTTGTATTTTGAAGTGGGGAAGAAACAACAGAGAATTTGCCTTTATTGTTTTTCAGGATGGTTACCGGCATCCATTCACCAACAACAACCAGGTCGGGCATCCCGTCATTGTCTATATCGGTCCAGAGGGCATCGCTTACCATGCCTATGTTTTGTAATGCGGGGGCCACTTCCTTTGTAACGTCGGTGAATATGATCTTTCCATCCTTGCTGTCGTTCCGGTAGATATAACTGCTAACAGGACTGGGATAACTGCCGGGCAATACCCTTCCTCCAACAAAAAGATCCAGGTCGCCGTCGTTGTCGAAATCTATTGCTTTCACACAACTTTTTGCTGTGAGGTTGATGGGAAATGCGGATGGATATTCTTTGAAATTTCCTTTCCCGTCATTAATGTAAAAATGGTCTGCATATACTTTAGACCCAGGCGGGTTTTCACTGCCACCACTGGCAATGTACACATCCAGATCGCCATCTCCATCTGCATCGAACAAACAGATGCCTGCATCATCCTGGTATTTCAGATCGGTTGTGTCTGTGAATTTTCGTTGATAGAAAGAACCATCCGGTTTTTGTATGAACAGGGTGGCATAATTGGGCGAGCCCCCGCCTATCAACAGGTCTTGCAAACCATCCCCGTTCACATCGCCGGCAGCCAGCGGAGGTCCGTATTGCGATAGTTTATGGGGGATCAAACGCTGGATATTGAAATCGATAAAATCTGCTTCGGAAGAAAGGAAATGTATACCCGTCTTTGCAGTAATATCGGTAAACCAGCCTGGTGGTGAACTATAGACAAAAGGAGCGGCTTGCCGGTCGGCATTTTTACTATTGATGGTCAGTGTTTGATTAACAGGAACACGTTGTTGTACCTGTTTTTTTCCATTCGGCCAGGTTACTACCACTGAATCTATGATGGAAGCGCTGCCAACACCGAAGTGCGCAATGTTTTCAACGCTCGACATATAACCACGGTAGGGAGTGTACTCATAAAATTGTTGTTTATCCTGGTAGTACAGCCGGATAGTTGCTCCCAGGCCATTCCTGTTCAACGTGTCGCCGCGTAGTTGTATGCGGAGAAAATTATTCTTATTGTCTTTGTGGTCATTCAGGGTATTCTCAAGCAATGTAGCCTCCATGTTGGTATTGTTAATGACCACATCTATATCGCCATCACCATCGAAATCTGCATAGGCCATCCCGGCGGAAAAAGTAGGAATATCCCATCCCCATTCTTTTGTTTTATCGGCAAAACTGAGGTTGCCATTGTTATGGAAGATGTAATTGCTGATCTTAACAGATGGCAGTTGTTTCAACATTTCCGAACGGGGTGTATTGGCCACGGGCGATTTCCGGTATGCAATAAAATCAAGGTCCGACATATCTTTGGGCAACCCGTTGGAGATGAGCAAATCTCTGAAGCCATCATTATCTACATCAATAGCCAGGGGCGCCCAGCTCCAGTCGGTATGGGCAACGCCGGCGTAATACGCAATCTCGCTGAATACCGGGGGGCCGGCCGAGCCGTCTTCCAACGGCCTTGGCCCCAGGTTCAATTGCAATGTATTGCGCGGATATTGATGCATATAACCATACTGTGCGAAGTTTTGAAAGGTCTGGTACGAGATGTCGTTCATCATCGTTTTCTGCCTGTAATTGCCTGCGGGCGCCATATCCATTTCAATAATATCCGGCAGGCCGTCGTTATTGATATCGGCAACATCATCGCCCATGGCGTTTTTACTGGTGTGTTTGAAATATTCGCTGCTCCTGTCGGTGAAGGTGCCGTTTTTATTGTTGATGTATAAATGGTTGTTGGAAAGATAATCGTTGCTTACATAAATGTCTTTCCATCCATCGTTATTGATATCGGTAATATTAACTCCCAGTCCATAACCTTCGATCAGAATACCCGCCTGTTTTGAAACATCGGTGAATACAGGATGTTTCAAGCTGTCGTTCCATTCGTTGCGTAATAATTTATCGGTATTGGGCCAGCTGCCATCTTTCCTGATCGGACGGAATTCATTGGGATAGGTTCCGTCCAGTTCATTCACCAGTAAATACACGTCCAGGTCGCCATCGTTGTCATAATCGAAAAAAGCGGCCATTTGCGTACCGGCCGAGTCGGCCAGCCCGTATTCCACCGCCTCTTCTTTGAAAATAGGGATACCGGTTTTTTTATCAACGCCCTGGTTGATATACAACAGGTTTTTCCTTTCGGATGCCGGAAGCAAAACAGATGCACATACATAGAGGTCCATTAATCCATCGTTATTGATGTCTATCACACTTACACCTTTACCCCATTTTTGATTGCCGCCTACTCCCGCAGCTTCCGTTACGTCTTCAAATTTCATCCCTCCTTTATTGAGGTATAGTTTATTGGAAACCCTGTTGCCTGTAAAATAAATATCCGGCAAACCATCGTTGTTGAAATCACCTACGCCTACACCTCCTCCGTTATAGATATATTCATAGTTCATTACATTCAACGTGTCGTTTTCCACGATGAGGTTGTTGAAATGGATACCGCTTTTTTCGGGGTCTATTTCCCGGAACAGGGATTGCTTTTGTTTACACGAGAGGACAAAAAAAGATAAAGCAACATAGGGGAGTATATGTTTCATCATGCGTTTCATTAGACGGTGCAGGGCGCAAACACGTTGCAGTTAAGCTGGTTTACTTGCAGAAGATAGGTATAAATCCTATAAAATTGCTATCTTTTGAGGAAATTTTTGCGTACACTAACAGGATGAATATGAAACGTTGTATAATATTATTGACACTCTTATCGCTTGGCTGTTTAACAGGGCGGATAGCAGGCCAAACGGCAGATGCATGGAAAATTACAGCCGATAAAATAGATCCGGCTTCCTACTATGGTGTAACGGTGGCCAATGGTATGATCGGTATTGTTTCTTCAGCCGAACCTTTTAAAGTAAAAGATGTAGTGATGGCCGGTGCGTATGATCTGTATGGACGGGGAAGGGTGAGCAATTTCCTGAGAAGCTTTAACCTGTTGAATATGCAGATGGATATCGATAGCCATCGCATCGGTGCAGCAGATGCACAGCATATGCGGCAGGAACTCGATATGCGGCATGCGGGTTTTACTACTGTGTTCAGCTATCAGGACAAAGCCGATATCTCTTATACTTATTATTCCCTTCGCCATTTACCATTTACGGTATTAATGGATGTATCGATTACGGCAAAAAAAGACATCAACATTACCAGTGCCAGTGTCATGGAAGCGCCCGATGCATTGAAAGAAGTACAAAATTATTATAATGAGATCGACAGACCGCATGTGGTCATTGGATTATTGACATCTTCCGCTAAGAGTCCTACCGGCAAATTACGCATGTGTGCATCCAATACTTTTCTTTTTAGCGAAACAAAGGGGCAGGAACCCAGGGTGATACATGAAATGTGGGATAACAATATGCACCTGATCAAATTCAGCAAGCAGATCAAAGCGGGAGAGACGTATCACTTTTCTATTGCGGGCACTTCCATCACATCGGCTCATCACGACGATCCGCTGAACGAGGCCGAACGTATGACGATCTTTGCCAAACTGGAAGGACGAGAAAGGTTGATTGGTTTTCACAACAAGGCATGGGATGCTTTATGGCAAAGCGATATAGAGGTGGAAGGAGATGCGCAGGCGCAGCAGGACATTCACAGCATGCTCTATCACCTCTACTCTTTTGTGAGAGAAGGAACCGACCTGAGTCCATCGCCTATGGGATTGTCGGGATTGGGCTACAACGGGCATGTTTTCTGGGACACGGAATTGTGGATGTATCCTTCCATACTGGTATTGCATCCTGAAATGGCCAGGAGCCTGGTAGAATATCGTTACAGGAGGCTGGAAGCCGCGCGGCGCAACGCTTTCAATCATGGATACAAAGGGGCGATGTTCCCCTGGGAAAGTGCGGCAAGTGGCGTGGAAGAAACACCGGTATGGGCATTGAGCGGACCTTTTGAACACCATATCACTGCCTGTGTAGGCATTGCGGCATGGAATTATTATTGTGTTACACAAGACAAGGAGTGGCTGAAAGAAAAAGGATGGCCTGTACTGAAAGAAACAGCAGATTTCTGGGCGAGCCGCGTAGAAAGAAATGGCCCCGGCAAATACGAAATTAAAAATGTGGTGGCGGCAGATGAGTGGGCAGAGAATGTAGACAACAATGCATGGACCAATGCGGCTGCGAAAGCCAACCTGCAGTATGCTACAGAAGCCGCGAAAATATTGGGTGTTCAAGCCAACAACGACTGGAAACAGGTAGCCGATAATATACCGATTCTTAAAATGGACAATGGGGTAACAAAGGAACATGCCGCTTATCACGGCGAAGGAATCAAGCAGGCCGATGTGAACCTGTTGGCTTATCCGCTGAAGGAGGTAACAGATGTGCGGCAAATCCGGAAAGACCTCGAATATTATGAAACAAGGGTACCAGAGCAGGGTACGCCCGCCATGACGCAAGCCATATTTACTTTATTGTATGCACGGTTGGGAGACGGGGAAAAAGCCTATCATTTTTTCAAAGATGCGTATCTCCCCAACCTGAACCCGCCTTTTCGCGTACTGGCTGAAACCAGGGGCGGTACCAACCCCTATTTCGCAACAGGAGCAGGTGGTATCATTCAAAGCATATTGATGGGTTTCGGCGGACTGGATATCACTCCATCCGGTATCCGGCAAGTATCTTCCAGCTTGCCGAAAAGCTGGAAAAGTCTTACGATCAAAGGGGTAGGGCCGGAAAAGAAAATCTTTACGGTGAAATAGAATTTGTGTTATATTTACACATAGTGAAGAAGATTGCTGCCATACTGCTACTGGCTATGCTGGTGTTCAATTGGGGAGGCCACCGATTGCTTACCGATTACCTGGAAACAAGGGCGGATGCACAATTGCAATCTCAGCTGGACAAGAGCGATTACAGTGAACAAGACCTGATATACCTTAAAATAGCCGCTCCATTACCTTATGGTACTAATTCAGAAACCTTTGAAAGGGTAGATGGAAACATCGTCATCAATGGTGTGAATTACAGTTATGTTAAACGGCGTTTTTACAAAGATTCACTTGAACTGGCTTGTATTCCCAATACCATTAAAACAGGTATCCAGAATGCCAGGGATGAATTTTTCAAGTTGGCTTATGACCTCACGCATGCGCCTCAGGGAGCAAAAAAACAGGGTGCCAATTCTCTCGCATTTAAGTTTCTTACAACAGAATATTTCAACCAGGACAATGAATGGCATCTTTGCCCATTCAATCCTGCATCTGAATGTACATTTACAGATCGTGCTGTTGGTACGATACAGTGTTTTTTACCGGTAGCAGAACAGCCGCCGGACATTGCTTGATTTTATAGACGATGTTATTAAGCAATGTAACATCTCCTCTGGCAGGGAGATGTTACCTATTTTTATTCTATGTTATTATGAAACAAATCATCGGTATTGCGGTTGCCGCATTTTTTTTTGTGTCTTGTAATCAGCAAAAGGATTATCAAACCATCATACATAACCCCGGCTTGTATTCCAGAACTGTATATGAATTGAATACAGTGGTAATGGGGAATAATTTTAACCCTGTTGTAGCTTCACGTAATTATGCATATGCGGCTATCGCCGGTTATGAAGTCATAGCTGCGGGCGCCCCCAATCAATATCAGTCACTGGCCGGACAACTAAAAGGATTGAAATCCGTTCCCGGGCCGGAGGCCGGTAAAGAGATTGATTTCCCTTATGCAGCTTTGCTGGCTTATTGTAAAGTTGGAGAAGCCGTTACTTTCCCGGAGGGCAGTATGCAATTGTATGTAGACAGTCTGAAAAAAATGGCGAAGGATCATGGTATGCCAAAGGCAATGCGTGCAAACTCCGAAGCGTATGCACAAGCAGTAGGCAATGCTATTTTAGCATGGAGCAAGGGAGATAATTATGCCCAGACAAGAAGTGGAGAAAAATACACCGTCATCGATAGCCCGGGACGTTGGGTGCCTACACCACCCATGTATGCCCAGGCGGCAGAGCCTCACTGGATGGAAATACGCACCATGGTGCTCGACAGTGCGAACCAGTTCCGTCCGGTACCTCCTCCTAAGTTTGATATCAAGGACAAAAACAGCGAGTACTACCGTAATGTAATGATGATAAAACAAGCAGTGGACAGTCTGAATGATGAACAAAAACATATTGCTGCTTTCTGGGATGACAATCCGTTTAAAATGAATGTCTCCGGTCACGTGATGTTCAGCACCAAAAAGTTCTCACCGCCGGGACACTGGATGAGTATTACAGGTATTGCTGCTCAAACCGTTAAAGCAGATTTTGCCACTACTGTTTGCGCTTTTGCCAAAACCAGTATTGCTTTGTTCGATGCATTCATCCACTGTTGGGATGCTAAATACCTATACAACACCGTAAGGCCCGAAACGGTGATCAATAAATATTTCGATCCCAATTGGCGCCCCTATTTACAAACACCTGCTTTCCCGGAATATACTTGCGGGCATTCCACTATTTCTTCAGCTGCGGCAGAAGCGCTGACCAGCGTGTTCGGTGATCACCTGGCCTATACCGATTCTACCGAACTGGAATTTGGTATAGCCAACCGCTCGTATAAATCTTTCCGTGATGCAGCAGAAGAAAACAACTGGGCCCGGTTTTATGGAGGTCTTCATTATCACAACTCTTGTATCGTGAGTACGAAATACGGCAAGATGGTGGGTGACCTCATCGTTGATCGGCTGAAGATGAAAAAATAAGTCGGCCTTATTATTATTTACAAACTAAACTACTTATTGTGAAACCTATACTCATATTCACTATTAGCGTACTGCTTATTTCCGTGCAAGCCTCTTCACAAGGCTGCGTAGCCATTCGCAGCATCGGCGGCATGTGCATGATGGAACATACCGGCGCAGATACTACAGAAAGCAAATGGATGTTCAATGCCAACAACCGGTATTTCAAATCATTCCGCCATTTTGTGGGTACACAGGAACAGCCGCAGCGCATAGCAAATGGCACGGAAGTGATCAATCATTCCTATGCACTGGACCTTACACTTACCCGTATACTCAATAAAAGATGGTCGCTGGCATTCAATATGCCCATATTGTACAATGAACGCTCTTCTTTGTATGAACATGGCGGTAAAGAAAGACATACTACCAAATCTTTCGGTATGGGCGACGTGCGATTCACTGCATACGCCTGGATACTGGATCCTGCCAGTCACCACCGCTTCAACGCGCAGGCCGGGTTGGGCATCAAACTGCCTACCGGCGATTACAAATACCAGGATAAATTTTACACTGCAACGCCTGGTGTTACGGTGTATGGTCCTGTTGACCAGTCCATACAATTGGGCGATGGCGGCACAGGCTTCACTACAGAGCTGAATGCCTATTACAACTTATCACATCGTGTGAACCTCTATGGTAATTTTTATTATCTCATCAACCCGAGAGAACAGAATGGCGTATCTACAGCAAGGGGCGGAACACCCAGTCCAACTGCAGTTGCTTATGGAAGCGATGTGATGAGTGTACCGGATCAATACATGTACAGGTTAGGAGCAAATTTCCAGGTTAATAGGTTCACACTATCAGGAGGTATTCGCAAAGAATGTGTTCCTGCAAAAGACCTGGTTGGTGGCAGCAATGGATTCAGGAGGCCGGGTTATGTAGTTTCGGTAGAGCCGGGCGTTACTTATGCATTCAAAAAGATGAGCCTGTATGCGTATGTGCCGGTGGCTGTTAAGCGCGACCGCACACAGAGTGTACCGGACATGATCAAAACAGATATAACAGGCACGTATGCACAAGGTGATGCGGCATTTGCAGATTATAGTGTTAGCATAGGCATGAACATCCGCTTTTAAAAAAGACCGTTACAATTTTTTGGCCTTTTTTATGCGCTGAGACGATTCGCCGATGAGCAAACTGGGAGATAGCACTTGTGTGTTGAAAGTTTTTACAGGACGCTTGCTTTCGATCAACTCCAGTAAAAGGCTGGTAGCCAGCTTGCCTATTTCAAAGGCAGGTTGGCGTACCACCGATAAAGAAGGCGAAAGCAATTCGCTCAGGTCTATGTTGGAGAAACCGATGAAGCCAATGTCTTCGGGCATGCAGATATTATGTGCTTTTAAATAACGAAGGCAATTGGTGGTCAGCGTATCGGAGCCGCCAAAAATGGCATCGGGCCTTTTTTGCTGACTGAAAAGCTGATCCAGCGCTTGTTCCACTTCTTCGTAATCCAGTCCACCGTGCCGACAATATTGCACGAGATCCGGATCGAAGGATAGCCCGTTTTTGTTCATTGCGTTTTTATAACCAGCTAACCTTTCCCTGGTAATCGACAGGTATTCAGCATTCATCAGTGCTGCTACCTGTTGATACCCTTGCTGTAAAAGATAATGCGTGGCATCGAAAGCGCCGCGTGCATTGTCGATGGTTACTTTGTGTGTTTCAATATTTTCCACGACCCTGTCGAAAAAAACGATCGGTAGCCCTTTCTCATGCAACCCTTGCAAGTGTTGCAGATCCTGCGTTTCAGCCGAAACGGATATCAGTAACCCATCTACGGAACGGGAAGCCAGGTACTGCACATTGCTCAGCTCGCGGTGGTAAGATTCATGACTTTGGGTGATGACCACATTATAACCACGATCATACGCAATGGATTCTATCCCATTGATCACCTGCGAAAAAAAGTTGTTGGCTATTTCAGATACTACGATGCCGATGGAATGGCTGCGTTTTTCTTTCAGGCTAAGCGCGATGGGATTGGGTCTGTAATTGATCTTTTGCGCATATTCCAATACCTGTTTTTTGGTTTCGGGGCTGATCTCATAACTGTCGCGGAGCGCCCTCGAAACGGTGGAAGTGGACAGACCGAGCGCTTTTGCAATATCTTTTATGGTAACTGCTTCAAATTTCATACAGCAGCTTAAAATTAAACTATTTACAGGGTAAGCGGACTGGAATTGATACCGGGAACGTTTGCGTAAAAATAGTAGTAAACAGATGAGTTTCTGTGCTGATAACTGAGTAGACTTGTCGCTAATTATGAAACATCGCCTCCACCTTTTTACGCTTTTGCTCATGATCAGCTGTTTTTCAGCAGGTGCGCAGCCCTGGTCTGAACGCATGGCTGAAACCGTTATGCATCTCTGGCCCGACAGTATGGCCATGAAGCCCGGCCACCCTGCAGGCTGGTCTTATGATCAGGGTATTGTATTGAACGGATTGGAACAGGTATGGTTGCGTACGGGCAAAGGAAAATATTTCAATTACATACAAAAGAGTATGGACCTGTTTGTACAGAAAGATGGCAACATACGTACATACAAACAGGCCGATTACAATATAGACAACATTAAGTCGGGATGCAGCCTCTTGTTATTGTATGAAGTGCTGGAAGAGGAGAAGTATAAAAAAGGAGCGCAGCTACTGCGTGAACAACTGGCAGGGCAACCGCGTACTAAAGAAGGCGGCTTTTGGCACAAGAAAAGATATCCCAACCAGATGTGGCTGGATGGCCTGTACATGGGGGAACCATTTTACGCGCAATATGCGCAGCGTTTCAATGAGCCTTCCGCTTTCGATGATATTGCCAACCAGTTCGTATGGATGGAAAAGCACGCCAGGGATGCCAGAACAGGCTTGCTGTACCACGGATGGGATGAAAACAAAACAGAAAAATGGTCCAACCCTGCGAATGGACAATCATCACAATTCTGGGGAAGAGCCATGGGCTGGTATGGTATGGCGCTGGTAGATATACTGGATTATTTCCCGGCAGATCATCCGAGAAGAAATGAATTACTCAGCATCCTGCAACGATACATCACAGCCGTTAAACAGGTACAGGATAAAACCAGCGGTATATGGTGGCAGGTACTGAACAAGCCCAATGAAAAAGGCAATTACCCCGAAGCTTCCGCTTCCTGCATGTTCGTATATACCCTTGCCAAAGCCTTGCGGATGGCTTATACAACAGATGCAACTACCATGACCGCTGCGAAGAAAGGATTCGATGGCATTATCAAAAATTTTATCACTGTTGATAACGGACAGGTTAACCTGAACAAAGTGTGCCAGGTAGCCGGTCTCGGCGGTACACCATACCGCGATGGCAGTTATGCTTATTATATCGGCGAGCCGGTAGTAACCAACGATCCCAAAGGCATTGGAGCATTTATTCTTGCAGCCGCGGAAATGGAAAACCTGGCCGACCAGCAATCCGGCGTAGGCAAGGGCAAGACCGTGCTGCTCGATTATTATTTCAATAACGAAAGAAAGAAGAACAAAGAGGGTAATACGGTTCGGTTCCATTATATATGGGAAGATTGGGCGAATAGCGGCTTCTCTTTATGGGGGCATGTATTCAGGAATACAGGCGCTGCTACTGCATCGCTGGAAACAGCGCCTACGGCAGATAACCTGAAAAAAGCATCTGTATATATTATTGTGGATCCCGACATTCCTACAGAAAATCCTCATCCCAATTATATAGAACAGGCACACATTACGGCTATCACCAATTGGGTAAAAGCCGGTGGCACACTGATCCTGATGGGCAACGACAGCATCAACGCAGAATTCAAACACCTCAATCAACTGGCTGCGCATTTTGGAATACAATTCAATGAAGACTGTGAGAATAAAGTGATAGGCAGGCAATTTGAAATGGGTATGATCAGGGTGAATGCAGGTAATCCCGTATTTAAAAGAGCCAGGCAGGTATACATCAAAGAATTAGCTACCCTCAATGTGAAAGCACCTGCACAGGCGGTGCTCACCCATAAAGGAAAGAATATTGTGGCCGTTTCGAAATTGGGCAAGGGCAAGGTTTTTGCTGTAGGCGATCCCTGGGTGTACAATGAATATACCGATGGAAGAAGATTACCTGCAGATTATCAAAATTTTGAAGTGGCGCAGGACATCGCTGAATGGGCGTTGAAAGGGGAAAAATAAAAATCCAAACAAGAACGTCATCCCGAGCGAGCGAAGCGAGTCGAAGAACGTCATCCCGAGCGCAGCCGAGGGAGCTGCCTGAACCTTCGAGCAGCTCCCTCGACTCGCTTTGCTCGCTCAGGATGACGAGCTAGGGATGACGGTCGAAAAGCAAAGCAGACATAAAATAAAGATTAAATGCAATTATCAAGATCCTTTTTAGAGGAAAAGGGAAAAGCACTCCCCGAGAAAGTATTACAATTTGGAACAGGTGTTTTACTGCGCGGATTGCCGGATTATTTTATCAACAAAGCCAATGGACAACAGCTGTTCAATGGCAGTATTGTAGTGGTGAAATCAACCAGCAATGGCGGAACAGATGCATTCAAACAACAGGAAGGTGTTTTCACGCAGATAGAACGAGGCTATGAAAATGGACAGGCGGCAGAAAGAACAGTAGTGAATACTGCCATCAGCCGCGTACTTTCTGCGCGGGAAGAATGGGAAGAAATATTGGCCTGCGCTTCGAACGAAGCCATGCAGGTGATCATTTCCAACACAACGGAAGTAGGTATTACGTTGGTGCCCGAAGATGCACATGCAGAACGGCCGGTTTCTTTTCCGGGCAGACTGTTGCATTTTCTGCTGAAAAGATTTGAAGCATTCAATGGCAGTAAAGAGGCCGGTATGGTGATCATTCCCACCGAACTGATCGTTGGCAATGCCCATAAACTGAAAACTATTTTATTGCAACTGGCTGAGATGAAAGGATGCAGCAGTGACTTTTGCAACTGGTTGCAGGAAGCCAACGATTTTTGCAATTCGCTGGTAGATCGTATTGTACCGGGCAAGCTGGGCGCAACCGAAACAGCCGCACTGGAAAAACAATTAGGGTATCGGGATGATCTGATGATCATGTCTGAATGTTATCGCTTGTGGGCTATTGAAACCAACTCGGAACGTACCCGGAAAATATTATCATTCAGTACCGCTGATGCAGGTGTAATACTGGCGCCCGATATTAATAAGTTCAGGGAACTGAAACTGCGGTTGTTGAATGGTACCCATACTTTTTCTTGCGGACTTGCCTGTCTGGCAGGATTCACCACGGTGAAAGAAGCGATGCTGGATGAAACATTTGCAGCTTTTGTTGCCGGCCTGATGATGGACGAGATTGTACCCCTGGTAGCAGGAGGGGATATCAGTACGGAAGAAGCCCGGACCTTTGCCACACAGGTGATCGATCGTTTCAGGAATACATACATTGAGCACTTGTGGATCAACATTACCGTACAATACACTTCTAAAATGGTGATGCGCAATATACCTTTGCTGGAGAAATATTTTGCAACGAACGGATCGGCGCCAACCCTTATGTCGCTTGGCTTTGCGGCTTACCTGCTGTTCCTGAAACCAGGTGCACCTTACAAAGTGGAAGACGATAAAGCGGGATTGATTGTTGCCTACTGGAACCGGCAGGATGAGCCGGGCTGGCTTGAAGCCCTGTTGTCTGATAAGTCAATATGGGGTAATAATTTGACAATCTATCCGGGTTTTGCAGAAACTATACATATGTATCTTGCAATGTTAACCGGCAGTGATGCAGGCAATATACTCCGGTCGGTTATGGATAAAAGATCAGAGAGTGTATAAATTTTTATAAAATCCCAGCATGAGAACATTTTTGGATGAGAATTTTTTGCTGTTGAACAAGACAGCGCAGCAACTGTATCACGAGTATGCCAAACCCATGCCCGTGATCGATTATCATTGCCACCTGCCTCAACAGCAGATTGCAGAAGACCTTCAGTTTAAAAACCTTACACAAGTGTGGTTGTACGGCGATCACTACAAGTGGAGAGCCATGCGTACGAATGGAGTGGACGAAAGTTATTGCACGGGCAATAAAAGCGATAAAGAAAAATTCGAGCAGTGGGCAGCCACGGTTCCCTATACTTTGCGTAACCCGCTGTATCACTGGACGCACCTTGAATTACAGCGCTATTTTGGTGTGCATGATATCCTGAATCCGCAGACGGCCGGTAAAATTTATGATACCTGCACGGCATTGCTGCAAACGAAAGAATACTCAGTGCGCAACCTGTTGCGCAGGATGAATGTAAAAATGGTTTGCACCACCGATGATCCTGTAGATTCATTGGAGTATCACATACAATTAAAAAAAGAAGGCTTTGAAATACCCATCCTGCCTGCATTCCGGCCCGATCATGCCATGAATGTAGCTAAGCCGGAACTGTTTAATCAATACCTGAAAAAGCTGGAGGCGGTGAGCAATATCTCTATTTCTTCTTTCGATGATTTCCTTTATGCATTGCAGAGCCGGCATGATTTTTTTGCATCGGCGGGATGCAGTGTTTCTGATCATGGATTGGAAGAACTCTATGCAGAAGACTTCACCGGATCGGAGATCGACAGCATTTTTAACAAAGTACATGGAGGCAAACAACTGAGTGAAACAGAGCAGCGCAAGTTCAAATCGGCCATGCTGGTGCATTTTGCCGAATGGGATTGGGAGAAAGGATGGGTGCAGCAGTTTCACCTCGGTGCTATGCGCAACAACAATTCGCGCATGCTACAACAACTCGGACCCGATACCGGTTGGGATTCGATCGGCGATTTTTCACAGGGTAGGGCTTTGTCGTCATTCCTGAATAAACTCGACAGCGACAACAAACTGGCCAAAACAATTATATACAACCTCAATCCGGCAGACAACGAACTCATGGCTACCATGCTGGGTAATTTCAACGACGGATCGGTGGCAGGCAAAATACAGTTTGGATCGGGATGGTGGTTTCTCGACCAGAAAGACGGCATGATCAAACAAATGAATGCGCTCTCCAACATGGGACTGATCAGCAAGTTCGTGGGCATGCTTACCGATTCGAGGAGCTTCTTGTCGTACCCACGCCATGAGTATTTCAGAAGGCTGCTCTGCAACCTGTTTGGAGAAGAAATTGAAAATGGCGAACTTCCCGCCGATATTGAATGGGTGGGAAGCGTAATACAAGACATCTGTTACCGCAATGCGAGAAGCTATTTCGGATGGCAATCGATCACACCTGCACAGTAAGAACGTTATCCTGAGCGAGGTCGTCATCCTGAGCGAGCGAAGCGAGTCGAAGGACCTGCTGAAGATGCGGGCAGCTCCCTCGGCTGCGCTCGGGATGACGTTCAAAGAACGCTCGGGATGACGATTCACTAAAACCTAAAACGAATGGAATTTAAAGAGCAACTGAAAAACATTTTTGTAACCGAAGAAGAAATCCCTGCCGAATACAGGCTGGCGGAAGAAATTAACCAACGACTCTACCTGTCTAATGGTGAGATGAAGCAATGGAACGGAGACGTGCACGAAGTATATTCTCCCATCTGCGTGAAAACCCCCAATGGACTGCAAAGAAAACTGATTGGCACGTATCCGGTTTGTACAGAGAAGGAAGCATATGAAGCGCTGGATGCAGCAGTAGCTGCTTATGACAACGGCCGCGGACAATGGCCTACCATGAGTGTGGCCGACCGCATACAGTGTGTGGAGAAGTTCATCAGTAAAATGATGGAACAGAAATCCATTGTAGTGAAACTGATCATGTGGGAGATCGGTAAATCTTATGCCGATTCGGTAAAAGAGTTCGACCGTACGGTTGAATACATTTATGCCACCATCGATGCGCTGAAAGATGTAGACCGCGATTCATCGCGCTTTACCATTGAGCAGGGTATCGTGGCGCAGATACGCCGTTCACCGCTGGGTGTGGTGCTTTGTATGGGGCCGTTCAACTATCCGTTGAACGAAACCTTCACCACCCTCATCCCGGCCATCATCATGGGTAATACCCTTTTGTTCAAACCTCCGAAGCATGGTACTTTATTGCACTATCCTTTATTGAATGCTTTCAAAGAATGTTTCCCTAAAGGTGTGGTGAACACCATTTACGGCAGGGGCAATACGATTGTGCCGGGATTGATGAAATCGGGCAAAATCAATGTACTGACCCTGATCGGTTCCAGCAGGGTAGCAAACGAGTTGAAGAAACTGCACCCCAAAGTAAACCGTCTGCGCGCCATACTGGGGCTCGATGCCAAGAACGCTGCTATCATCACCAAAGATGCAGACCTGAAACTGGCAGTACAGGAAACCGTACTGGGTAGCCTGTCTTTCAATGGGCAACGCTGTACCGCGTTGAAAATTGTATTCGTGCATAAGCGTATTGCAGATGCTTTTGTAAAAGAATTGTCTGCCGCAGTGAGCAAATTGAAATTCGGTATGCCCTGGGAAGCGGGCGTAGCGCTGACGCCCCTGCCTGAACCGCAGAAGCCTGCTTACCTGCAGGAATGTATACGCGATGCCGAGCAACACGGTGCCAAAGTAATGAATGAAAACGGAGGTGCCACGATCGAATCTTTTGTATACCCGGCAGTATTGTATCCGGTAAATAAAGACATGAAACTGTACAGGGAAGAACAGTTCGGTCCGCTCATCCCAGTGGTGCCTTTCGACAGTCTGGAAGAACCCATCGAATACCTGATTGAGTCTACGCATGGTCAGCAGGTAAGTCTTTTCAGTAACGACAGCAAAGAACTCGCTTCCCTGATTGATCCCCTGGTGAACCAGGTAAGCCGTGTGAACATCAACTGCCAGTGCCAGCGCGGTCCGGATAGCTTCCCCTTTACCGGAAGAAAAGACAGCGCCGAAGGAACTTTGTCTGTATTTGATGCGCTGCGAGCATTCTCCATCCGTTCATTGGTAGCTGCGAAGCTGACAGAAAGCAACAAACACCTGGTGAATGAGATTGTAGAAACACACGAATCGAACTTCCTCAGTACGAAATATATTTTCTAAAACAACACGTCATCCCGAGCGAAGCCGAGGGATCTGCCCGAATGTTCAGCAGGTCCTTCGACTCGCTTCGCTCGCTCAGGATGACGACCTCGCTCAGGATGACGTAACTAACAAATTAAATCTTCACTTTAATCACCAGCTTCTTGATCATGCTTTCCCCGATCATGGGTGCATGTACGTCTTCCGGATAAAAGATGGCGAACTGGCCGCTCGTTAACTCGAAATAAGTATCCGGCGCATCATTATAGAATACAACGTCTTTTTCTTCGTTGTACTCACCGCGCTGGTCCACACAGGAAGCCCTGGGTTTCCAGCCGATCGTTTCACGGCCGCTGATGCATACTTGTATGTCAATGTGTTTATTGTGACACTCGAATTTAGCAATAGACTCTGCTGCTGTTACACCTGGTTTATCGGAAACGATGGCTTTCAGGTGTTGGCCATCAATTTCGAATTTGCCGGTTTCAAGCGACGTGAGGTTTTGTTTTGAAATGTACTCAAAAGCCTTGGCAAAAAGCGGGTGCAGGGATGCGTACTTTCCTGCACTGGTTAAACTGTCTATGATCATATCACTTCGTTTTGCAGGGAGAGATTATCGTTGAACCCTTCCGGAGCCATCACCCTTCATAAGGTCTTTCACTTCGTTCAGAGTGGCATGGTTGAGATCGCCCGGGATGGTGTGCTTCAGCGCAGATGCCGCAACACCGAATTCGGCCGCTTCATTCATGGGCATACCGCTGACCAGTCCGTAGATGAACCCGCTGGCAAAAGAATCACCGCTGCCTACGCGGTCAACGATGCGTACTTCGTATTGCTTGGTATGATAGAAGTTTGATCCATCGTAAACGAGCGCGCTCCATCCGTTATCGGAAGCGCTGTAGCTTTCCCGCAGGGTAGAAGCGATGTATTTGAAACCGAATTTTGCTTTCATCTGCTGGAACACATCTTTGTAACCATCGAGGTTCAATTCTCCCTTGGTAACATCGGTGCCTTTGCTTACAAAGCCCAGCGTAGTTTCGGCATCTTCTTCATTACCGATACATACATCTACATACTGGCAAAGCCTGGTCATCACTTCACGGGCTTTTTCTTTACTCCACAGTTTCTTGCGATAGTTGAGATCAATACTGGTGGTAATGCCTTTGGCTTTGGCTGCTTTCAAAGCCGCTTCGGTCAGGGCAGCGGCTTTATCGCTCAACGCTGGTGTAATACCGGTGGTATGGAACCAGTCGGCCCCTTCGAAGATCTTATCAAAATCAAATTCGCTGATCTCCACATCTGAAATAGAAGCGCCGGCGCGATCGTATACTACCTGAGAAGCACGCATGGAAGCGCCGGTTTCAAGGAAGTAAATACCCAGGCGCTTACCGCCGCGGGCAATGAATTGTGTATCTACACCATAACGACGGATATGATTGATGGCAGCCTGTCCCAATGGGTTATCAGGTACTTTGGTTACAAATGTGCCATTGAGACCATAATTACAGATGGCAACAGCCACATTGGCTTCACCACCTCCATAAGTTACATCCAAACTATCGGCCTGTACAAAACGCTCAAAGCCAGGGGTGGACAAGCGGAGCATGATTTCTCCGAGGGTAACAACTTTTTTCGGCATGTTGGTAAATTGATAATAATTGAAGAAAGGTTTAGCAATCTGTTGTGAGTTTACGAAACAGTGTTCAAATTTCTTTATTTATTTTGGGAAGCAGAAAGAAAGGATGGGAGTTTTAGTGCAAAAAATTTCGCAAACGTTTGCGGAGAAAAATGGCTGCAAATCCCTGTATTTCCAATAAACTTGTCGTCCCAATAAAAGCCATATGAAGAAAAAGGATCGCCTCTTGCAATTGATACCTGAACAGGGTGTGTTACCATTGTTTTTCAACAAAGATGTTGAAGTCAGTCTCCAGGTTTTAAAAGCTTTATACGAAGCCGGTATCCGGACAGTAGAATATACCAATCGCGGTGAAGCAGCGCTGAAAAATTTCATCGCTATGCGCCAGCTCTGTGATGCGGAATTACCAGACATGTATTTAGGCATAGGCACTATTAAGAACGGAGAGACGGCACGCAAATTCATCGATGCGGGTGCAGACTACCTGATTTGTCCGGGCCTTGTTCCTTCAGTAGCCGAAGTAGCCAATCAGTATGAAATGCTTTGGGTGCCCGGTTGTATGACACCTTCCGAGATCATCAGCGCGGAAACACTGGGTGCGCGTATGATCAAATTATTCCCCGGAAATATTTTAGGCCCCGGGTTCTTATCTGCTATCAAAGAATTATTTCCTGATCTTTTATTCATGCCAACAGGTGGCGTGGAGCTCGACAAAGAAAATATTGCCGGATGGTTCAAAGCAGGCGTATGCGCAGTGGGCATGGGCAGCAAACTCATTACCAAAGCATTGCTGGAAACGAAAGATTATGCACAGATCGTTGCAGCTACCAAACAGGTATTACACACTATTCAATCCATCAAAGCCTGATCATGTCATCAACCAACGCCATAGGAAAATACAGATGGACGATCTGTACACTCATCTTCGCTGCAACCACTATCAACTACCTCGACAGGCAGGTGATCAGTTTGTTGAAGTCGACGCTCTCTACCGAACTGCATTGGGACGATGCAGACTATGCCAACATTGAAATAGCTTTCAAACTGTTTTATGCATTTGGCTTGCTGGGAGCGGGCCGGCTGGTAGACAAACTGGGTACCAAGATCGGTTATGCGCTGGCTACCGGTTTATGGAGCGTTGCCGCCGTATGCCATGCTTTTGCCACCAACGTGTTCAGCTTTGCAGTGGTTCGTTCGGCCCTGGGCCTTACGGAAGCGGGTAATTTCCCGGCTGCTATCAAAGGTGTGGCGGAATGGTTCCCCAAAAAAGAAAGGGCGTTGGCCACCGGCATCTTTAATTCGGGCACCAATTTCGGAGCCATTGTGGCGCCGTTGACCGTGCCTTTTATTGCCGCGCAATGGGGTTGGAAATGGGCCTTCATTCTTACAGGCGTACTCGGATTTATATGGCTGATCTTCTGGTTCATTTTATATGAAGTGCCTAAGAAACATAAAAAATTATTACAAGCAGAGTACGACTATATCCACAGCGACGCAGATGAACAACCTGTAACAGAAGAAGAAACAAGCCCCAAGCTTTCCTGGGGAAAGCTGCTGGGTTACCGGCAAACCTGGGCATTCGCTTTGGGTAAACTGCTCACCGATCCCATCTGGTGGTTCTATTTATTCTGGCTGCCCGATTTCCTGCAAAGCCAGTATCATTTGAGCAACACGGCCATCGCACTGCCGGTAGCCGTTGTATATACCATATCCACCATCGGCAGTGTAGGTGGCGGCTGGATACCTCTCTGGCTCATCAGGAAAAACTGGCCGGTGTACCGCGCCCGCAAAACATCCATGTTCTTTTTTGCATTGTGTGTAATACCCATCATATCGGCCCAGCTGCTGGGGGGCATCAACATGTGGTATGCCGTACTGGTGATCGGTTTGGCGGCTGCAGCACACCAGGCATGGAGCGCCAATATCTTCACAATGGTAAGCGATATGTTCCCTAAAAAGACAACGGGTTCCGTTACCGGTATCGGCGGCATGTTCGGCGCATTGGGAGGCATTGCCTTATCGTGGCTGGTACAAAAAAATATGTTTGTGCATTACCGCGCCATTGGCAAAATTGAAGTGGCCTACTATATCATGTTCGCTGTGTGCGGATCGGCTTATGTGCTGGCATGGCTGGTGATGCATTTTCTGATTGGCAAACAAAACAAACCCATCCAGGCTTAACCTGGTATTCAATACTACGATATGTTCAAGACCATTTCATACAAATGTTTGCTGGCAGGTGTTCTTTCATGGTGCCTGCTGCAATCCACTGCACAGTCACGCCAGGCCGTGATAACGGTACAACCCGATGCGGCACAACGCAAAGTGGTGATCACGGCCGATGGAAAACCCTTTACCAGTTTCGTATATACAGATACTATTGAAAAGCCGGTATTGTATCCTATTTATGCAGGGAACGGACAAACGATCACCCGTGGATTTCCCTGGAAGCCGGAACCGAATGATCCCACCGATCACCCGCATCACCTGGGGTTGTGGTTCAACTATGAGCGGGTGAACGGACTAGATTTCTGGAACAATTCGTTTGCTATTCCGGCCGAAAAGAAAGTGCATTATGGATGGATCAAAACGAATGAAGTGGTGAGCACGGAAAGTGGTAAGCAAGGAAAGCTGGTATATACAGCCCGGTGGGTAAACCAGCAACAGGATGTATTGCTGAATGAGAAAACCACGTATTTGTTCAGCCAGGAAAACAACGAGCGCATCATTGACCGCATCACGGAGCTGACAGCCGTGCAGGACGTGGCTTTCCCCGACAGCAAGGACGGGTTGCTGGGTTTGCGGGTGGCGCATGAACTGGAACTGCCCATCACACAAACCAAAGAATACAAAGACGCCCAGGGGAATATTACCAAAGTGTCTGCTACAAAAGATGCAACAGTAACAGGTAACTATCTCACATCGGCCGGAAAAGAAGGCGATGCCGCCTGGGCTACAAGGGGCGAGTGGTGTATGTTGTACGGCAAGAAAGGAAATGATACCATCAGTATTGTGATCATGGATCATCCGGGAAATCCTGGCTATCCTACCTACTGGCATGCGCGCAATTACGGGTTGTTTGCTGCTAATCCGCTGGGACAAAAAGTATTTTCAGAAGGGAAAGAAAACCTCAACTTTCGTTTAAGAAAGGGGCAGACCACCACTTTCCGTTATCGCATAGTGATTGCTGCTGAAAAAACAAGGCTTGCGCAACCAGCCATTGAGCAGTTACGCCGCTCTTTTATCAAATAAGCAAAAAAATTGCGGCAAATACCTGATTTTGTAATGTCGCAATATAATCTCGTTTTTTTGATGCAAATTGCCTCAAATCAAAAGCTATGGGCCTGGTATATGCAGATATTGAGTTGATCAATGGTTATGATCTTGAGATGGCGAGAAGGCATGTAATTGGTGAAGAAGAAGTAAAACGTATCCAGGTGAGTGCTTTGGTGGATACCGGGTCAGTGTACTTATGTATCAATGAATCGATACAAGAGATATTGCAGTTGCCGGTGATGGAAAGGCTAAGAAGCGAAACTGCAGACGGCAGGATTGAAGAATTCGATATGGTACAGGGTGTGGAGGTTCATTTCAAGGGACATAAAACTACCTGCAGGGCGATGGTACTGCCCGGAAGTGCAGAGCCTTTATTCGGTGCCATTCCAATGGAAGACATGAACCTGTTGGTACACCCGCAAAGGCAGGAGTTGATAGATAATCCTAAACTCGCTCGTATTTAGGCTTTTTTATTTTTCTACATTTGCCACCATTATGCAGTACAGTTTCTCTTACGATAAAAGAAAGGTCATACAGGCTTTACGCTACCATTTTGTTCAGAAACAGGATTTGAGGATATTGATTGTACTGGTCAATGTATTTGCGATTGTATCCGGCATTCTTTTCTATACTAAAAAGATCAGGCCCGAGCCTTTTTTACTGGGTTCATTGATCTGGCTGGTGCTGATGGCTTCATTCTGGTATTTTTTACCCAATACCATTTATAAGCGGTCTGCCACTTTCAAAGAATCGTTCATCATCGATTTCCGGGACACAGATATCAAGCTGGAAAGCGAGCACGGCTATGTGCTCTGGAAGTGGACCCAGTTCAGCAAATTTTTCGAAAGTCCCCATTTCTTTCACCTTTATTTCGATGCCCGCTCTTTTTTCCTGATTCCCAAAGACAATATGGGAGATGAGATGAGGCATGAGTTGAGGGGTTTATTAAAGAGTAAGTTGGGGTAGAAATTCTATAGCGCTTTGTGCATCTCAAAATGGGGAATAGTGACTTCCTGGAATTCTTCCCCATGGATCTTATAGCCCAGTTTTTCGTAGAAGCCAACGGCTGTTTTACGGGCGTGCATGGTGAGGCGGTGGTACCCCCTGTCGCGGGCGATGTTTTCGGCGAAACTCATCAAAACCCGGCCAATACCCTTGCCTTGCAGAACGGGGCTAACGGCCATTTGGCGTAAACGGACAGTTTTGGGGGCCGTTTGCGTTAAAATACAGCAGGCTTCCAGCTTATCTTCCTCGAAACAGCCGATGAGGATGTCGTTTTTCTCCCTTTCCAGCTCTTCTTTGGTAAAATCCAGTCCCAACGGCTTGCGCAACAAGTGGTAGCGCAGGTCGACCATCTGGTGGTATTCCGTGCTGTTATGGTCTATGAGTTTTAACGGCATAGCAATAGTTAGCTTTACAAGATACTGATCATTTTGCGAAAAACACACCCCCCAACCGATTTATGGGAAGGCCGGTTTTCCGGTCTGTGAAAACAAAAATGCGTTAAAACATTGCTTATTTGACAAAAAGTATATTTTTGCGGCTGTAACAAAAACTTTTTACAATGTCAGACATCGCAACAAGAGTTAAGAAAATCATCGTTGATAAATTAGGAGTAGACGAGGCAGAAGTTACCAATGAGGCGTCTTTCACTAACGACCTCGGTGCAGATTCTTTGGATACCGTTGAGTTGATTATGGAATTCGAGAAGGAATTTAACATCTCCATCCCCGATGAGCAGGCTGAAACCATTACCACTGTTGGTCAGGCTGTTGCTTACCTCGAAGAACACGCTAAGTAAGATCTACACTATTTTGGAATAATTAAAATCCGCCTTTCTGCGGCGCTCTAAGGCCAGGAAAGGCGGATTCTCACTTAATAAATAGGTTTGTTCATGCAATTAAAACGAGTAGTTGTTACGGGAATCGGTACATTAACGCCGGTAGGCAATAATCTCAACGATTATTGGAACGGACTCATCAATGGTGTATCCGGCGCAGCTAACATTACTTTGTTTGATGCATCTAAGTTCAAAACCCGTTTTGCCTGTGAGATCAAGGGCTTTGATCCTACCCAGTTCATGGACAGGAAAGAAGCGCGCAAGCTGGACCGCTTTGCCCAATTGGCATTGGTGGCCAGTGATATGGCTGTTACAGATGCCGGTATCAGTAAAGAGAATGTAAATCCCGACAGGGTAGGCGTGATCTTCGCCAGTGGTATCGGTGGACTCACTACTTTCCAGGAGGAAGTGATAGGCTTTGCCAAAGGCGATGGAACACCCCGTTTCAACCCTTTCTTCATTCCTAAAATGATATTGGATATTGCCGCAGGCCAGATTTCTATGCGTCATGGATTCCGCGGTCCCAATTTCGCTGTGGTAAGCGCCTGTGCATCAAGCACCAATGGCATTATTTCGGCGGTGGATAACATACGCCTGGGCAAGGCTGATATAGTACTCGCCGGTGGATCGGAAGCAGTGATCAGCGAAGCCGGTGTAGGCGGTTTCAACGCCATGAAAGCCATGAGTGAACGCAACGACGATCCGGCCACAGCCAGCCGTCCGTACGACAAAGACCGTGACGGTTTTGTAATGGGGGAAGCAGCCGGCGTACTGGTACTGGAAGAATATGAGCATGCGGTAAAACGCGGCGCGCATATCTATTGCGAAATAGCAGGCGGCGGCGCTACTGCCGATGCTTACCACCTCACAGCCCCGCATCCGGAAGGATTGGGCGCCAGGAATGTGATGATTGCTGCCTTGAAAGATGCAGGCATGCAAGCCCATGAGATCGACTACATCAATACACATGGAACCTCTACACCACTGGGTGATGGCGCAGAAGTGAAAGCCATCCGGGAAGTTTTTGGAGACCATGCTTATGAACTCAATATCAGTTCTACTAAATCCATGACCGGGCACTGCCTGGGCGCTGCGGGCGTTATCGAAGCCATTGCCTGCATACAAAGCGTGGTACACGATATGATACCTCCTACCATCAACCACTTTACCGATGATCCGGACCTGGATCCGAGACTGAATTTTACATTCAACAAAGCCCAAAAGCGTGTGGTGAATGTGGCATTGAGCAATACTTTCGGATTTGGCGGACATAATGCCTGCGTGATTGTGAAAAAATTCGTAGCTTAAGGTTGTGCAATTTTTCAAAGCATTATTTGGCAAGTCGGGCGATGCTTCTTTTGAAAAACAACTGAGAAATGTTTTGGGGATGAAGCCGGGCAACGTGTTGCTGTATAAAACAGCACTGAGCCACCGTTCGGTAAAAGAAACGCCCGATGAAAACAACGAAAGGCTTGAATACCTCGGTGATGCCATATTGAGTGCGATAGTGGCCGATTACCTCTTCAAGCGTTATCCCTACAAAGGCGAAGGCTTTCTCACCGAGATGCGCAGCAAAATGGTGAACCGCCAGCAGTTGAACGATATCGCCCTCAAAATGGGATTGCGTAAACTCACTTTTTACAATAAGTTCGACAGCTCGCTCAAAGGCAGCCAGATATTTGGTAATACGCTGGAAGCATTGGTAGGAGCGGTTTACCTCGACAAAGGGTATGACCGGACCCACCACTGGGTACTCAAGCACATTGTCATCGCCCACATGTTTGTAGACGACCTGGAGCAGGTAGACATCAACCTCAAAAACAAACTCATCGGCTGGGCCAGCAAAAACAGCCGAACCCTTTCTTTCGATCTCGCCGATGAAAAAATGGAAGGCAACCGGCGCCTGTTCACCATGAACGTAGTGCTCGATGGTGAAATACTGGCGCAAGGGAAAGGATATAATAAAAAAGATGCAAGTCAAGCCGCCGCGCAGGTGGCATTGGAAAAGTTGGGGCTTTCCTAATGCGCACGTCATCCCGAGCGAGCGAAGCGAGTCGAGGGACCTGCTGAAGACTTCATGAGATCCCTCGGCTACGCTCGGGATGACGATCAAAGTGTACTCAGGATGACGCTTCCTGGCAGAGTTCTATCAACACCCCATTGGTATTTTTTGGATGCACAAAACAAACTAATTTATTGTCCGCACCTTTTTTTGGAACAGGGTTCAGCAGTGTAAAACCTGCATCAGACAAGCGTTTCATTTCAGCCTCAATATCAGCCACTTCAAAAGCAATATGGTGCATGCCTTCTCCTTTTTTTTCTATGAAACGGGCAATAACGCCATCCGGACTGGTGCTTTCCAATAATTCGATCTTGGTTTCGCCTTTTTGAAAAAAAGCGGTGTTCACCTGTTCCGATGCAACATTTTCCACCTTATAACAAGGGGTGTTGAGCAACTGCTCGAAAAGGGGGATTGCCGTGTCGAACTGCTTCACTGCCAGGCCAATATGTTCTATTTTAAGCATAGGGTTCCTTTAAATGTAGTACCTTTACGATATGGGGAAAAACCGTTTGCCACGCTGATCCCCGCCAAATTTATAAAACCTATTGCACTATTTTTGCCCCTATGTTAAAGCTACCGATTTACCTGGATAACAATGCCACCACTCCCATGGACCCCCGCGTGCTGGAAGCCATGATGCCTTTTTTTACCGATCATTTCGGCAATGCCGCCAGCCGCAACCACCCTTTCGGATGGGAAGCGGAAGAGGCTGTTGATTATGCCCGCGAACAGGTAGCCAAACTGATCGGCGCCGACCCCAAAGAAATCATTTTTACATCAGGCGCTACGGAAGGAGACAACCTGGGTATCAAAGGGGTGTTTGAAATGTATGCAAGCAAGGGTAACCATGTGATCACTTGTACTACCGAACACAAAGCGGTATTGGATACCTGTAAACATATTGAACGTTCAGGGGGCGAAGTCACTTACCTGAATGTGAATGCAGAAGGTTTAAT
Source organism: Mesotaenium endlicherianum (assembly GCA_009602735.1). Taxonomy (NCBI): domain Eukaryota; kingdom Viridiplantae; phylum Streptophyta; class Zygnematophyceae; order Zygnematales; family Mesotaeniaceae; genus Mesotaenium; species Mesotaenium endlicherianum. Next base: position 103,582 of record WELA01008653.1, on the reverse strand, counting down.
TGATCTGAAAGAACTCGAAGCTGCCATTAAACCTACCACCATCCTCATTGCTATTATGTATGCCAACAATGAGATTGGTGTGATACAATCAGTAAAAGAAATCAGCGCTATTGCCCGCAGGCATGGTGTGTTGTTTTTCACCGACGGAACACAAGCCGTTGGAAAAATACCGGTGGATGTGAATAAAGACGGCATCGACATCATGGCTTTCTCTGCACATAAAATGTATGGTCCCAAAGGTGTAGGCGCTTTGTATGTACGCCGTAAAAACCCGCGTGTGAAAGTAACTGCACAGATGGACGGCGGCGGACACGAGCGTGGCATGCGCAGTGGTACACTCAACGTTCCTGGCATCGTTGGTTTTGGCAAAGCCTGCGAATTGGCCCGCCTTGAAATGGCTGAAGAGTCGGTACGCCTGGCAGCGCTTCGCGATAAATTGGAAAAAGCATTGATGGAACTCGAAGAGGCTTATGTGAACGGCAGCCGGGAACACCGCTTACCACATGTGTCAAATATCTCTTTCAAATATGTGGAAGGAGAAGGGTTGATGATGGGCTTCAATAAAAGCATTGCGCTTTCATCCGGTTCGGCCTGTACATCGGCTTCACTGGAACCCAGCTATGTGTTGAAAGCATTGGGATTAGGCGATGATCTCGCACACAGTTCTCTGCGTTTTGGATTGGGGCGTTTCACCACGGAAGAACAAATCGATTATACCATCAAGGCAGTGAGCGATACTGTGTTGAAGTTGCGCGAGATGAGTCCGCTCTGGGAAATGTTCAAAGAAGGAGTGGATATAGATAAAATAGAATGGGCACATCATTGATTCATTGCATAATGGCTCAATGAAAATAAGTGATCCCATTGTGTATTGTCAAATTTTCAAATTGTCGAATTTTCAAATTATAACAAATGGCATATTCAGAGAAAGTGATCGATCACTACAACAACCCTAAAAATGTGGGTACGTTGAATAAAGGAAAAAAGAATGTGGGAACCGGACTGGTAGGCGCTCCCGAGTGCGGAGACGTGATGCGTTTACAGATTGAAGTAGATGAAGCCGGTATGATCACCGACGCTAAATTCAAAACATTTGGTTGTGGCTCTGCTATCGCTTCTTCTTCACTGGCTACCGAATGGCTGAAAGGCAAATCAGTTGACCAGGCTGTGCAGATAGATAACATGGACCTCGTAGAAGAACTGAACCTGCCGCCGGTGAAAATCCACTGTTCTGTATTGGCAGAAGATGCCATCAAAGCGGCAGTGAACGATTACCGCAAGAAAAATGGATTGGAAGAACTGGTGTTTGAAGAAAAGATCCATTGATAATAATTGCGCAATTGCTCAATACGCAATGGCTCGATTTTAAATTTTGATTTTATGGTAGCTACAGATAATGGCATATACGTAACAGAGAAAGCGAAGCAGAAAGTGCTGCAGCTGATGCAGGAAGCAGGTGTGGAAGGAAATGCCGATTATTTCCTGCGCGTAGGTGTGGTAGGGGGTGGTTGCTCTGGGTTGAGTTACAAGCTGGATTTCGACAACGAGGTCAAGCCCGGCGACCAGGTTTTTGAAGACAATGGCGTGAAGATCGTTACCGATCTCAAAAGCTTTTTATACCTCGTGAATACAGAGCTGGACTTTTCCGACGGACTGAACGGGAAAGGCTTCTTCTTCAACAATCCCAATGCCAGCAGAAGCTGCGCTTGTGGCGAAAGCTTTGCTGTATAGTCGAATCGGTTATGAAATTAGTAAAGCCGGAATGCATCGCATTCCGGCTTTTTTGTCCAGTCTACAGATCATTTCTGTCTGACGTCCGGCGGCTCCTGCCAGTAGACGGGATGCCTCTGTCAGACTTAATATGCCCTGAATCATGTTACTGAGTGATGGACGCCTTGCGATTTGATGGTTCTGCACCCTATCTTTGCGGCAAATTTGGTAGAATATGCTGTTGAAACAATGCATTGTAGCGGTATTGCTACTGGCTGTAATAGGCCAGACGCTGAACCGTTCGGTGATTGTAACCAGCTATTATGCCAACACCAGTGCCTATGCCAGGAATTGTGAAAACAAAGCCAGGCCCAAAATGCATTGTAATGGCCGGTGCCAGCTGATGAAAAAGCTGCGGCAGGAAGAGAACAAAGACAAGCAAAACCCAGAACGCAGAAATAGCTATGATGAAGTACTCTCCTCCAAATCATTCTTTGCAACTACAATAGAAGTATACGGCATTCCTTCTCTGGAACACGTATCAGGTTATCGCTTCAATGTTCCAGGTCCCCAGCCAAAGTATATCTTCCATCCCCCGGGAGTTTAGTCGGGTTTCCAGATTTTCAACTTACACAACATTGTACCTGATGTTGAGCTTTCATATGCATGGCTCATCATCCTTATACGTTTGCGGTAATCGCAGATGTATGCCCGACTTTAACTAATTATCATGAAACAATTATCTCTATTCATTGGCTGTATTGTATTATCTGTATTAACAGCAGCGCAATCGCTGCAACACGACACAATTTCATTACTTGCTGATAAAATGCTGCAAGAAGTAATTGTAACCAGCGCCAGCCACACGGCAGTGAAAAGAAGTGAAGCGCCTATTGCTATTGCCGTTATCAATAAGCAAACAATGGAAGATACGAAGGCACAACGCATTGACCAGTTACTTAATAAAGTGAGCGGTGTCTTTATGGTGAGCCTGGGCAATGAGCAACACGAGATGAGCATTCGCCAGCCCATGACCACCAAGAGCCTTTTCCTGTATATGGAAGATGGCATTCCCATCCGTGCTACCGGCGTGTATAACCATAATGCATTGCTGGAGATGAACCTGCCAGCGGCGAAGAGCATAGAAGTGATCAAAGGGCCTTCTTCAGCATTGTATGGTGCAGAAGCAATTGCTGGTGTTGTGAACATCATCACACAAGCGCCACCGGCTGTTACCGGAGGAGCGATCAGTATGCAGATCAACAACAACGGATATAAAAGAGTGGATGCGCAACTGGGTACCACCATCGGTAAATGGGGTGTTATCGCCAGCGGGTATTATGCCAACCGGACCAATGGTTTGATCGATTACAGCGATTTTCATAAATCGGCTTTTTCGCTTCGTACCGATTATAAACCTAGTACCCGCACTACCTGGAGTAATACTTTTTCTTATGTGGATTACTACAGCGATATGACAGGCGCTTTGGACAGTACCAAATTTGCTCAAAAGAATTACAGCACACCATACACTTTCACGTATAGAAAAGTGAAGGCCCTGCGCCTGAAATCCATGCTCAGCCAGGTGTGGAATAACCGCAGCGAAAGTAACCTTAGCCTGATGTTCCGCGATAATTCGGTAGGACAGAACCCCTCCTATGCAGTAGGTAATACTTCCAATCCTTTATTGTTCAGAGGACAGATCAATGAGAATGCTTTCAAGACTTATGCTTTGTTTGCCCAGCACGTACAGCGATTCAATTGGCTTAACAGCAAACTGGTGGCAGGCGCCAGTATCGACAACAGTCCGCAGACTTATGTGGCCAGGTTTATCTGGATCAATAAAGATGCCGCCTCGGGTAAGTATACCAACTATTATTTTCCTTCTACCGATTCTTTATTGCAGAACTATCGCACACATATTACCAACCTGGCTGCATATTTCGATTATGAGCTGAGTCCCTTCCGGAACTTCAAATTGGTAGCGGCGTTGCGCTACGATGCATTCAGGTATGACTTCCGCAATCATCTGGATACTTCCAAAACACCAGTGGCCGTATCGGGTGTGAATACTTATCAGCGTATAACGCCTAAAATTGGTGTTACCTATAATTATCACGGCATTGGTTTTTACGCCAACTACAGCCAGGGCTATGTTCCGCCACAGCTCACGGAGTTGTATTCCAGTGGCTCCAAAGTGGCGCCTTATCTGTTACCGCAAACCTTCGGCAATTATGAAGTGGGCGGATGGTTATCGGTGTTGCAGAATAAACTGTATGCCGACTGGAGCCTGTACCTGATGCAAGGAAGCAATGAAATCATTTCTGTAAGACAGCCTGATAATACTTATCTCAACCAGAACGCAGGGAAAACCCGGCACCTGGGTATAGAGTATGGCATTCAATACAGGCCATCTGCTGAATGGACGATACGTTTCAGCGCCACCAATGCAAAGCATACCTACGTGGAGAATGTGGTGCGGGGTGTGAACTATAATGGCAAAGAGATGAGCAGCGCGCCGCATTTTATAAGCAACGGAGAAGTAAGCTGGAAGCCTGCTTTTATGAAAGGGTTTCGTGTAAGTGCTGAATGGCAGCATCAGGGCAGGTATTATATGGATGACCTGGACAATTTTACTTATGGCGGGTTTGACATAGTCAATTTCCGCACAGGCTATGCTTCAAAGCATATTGATCTGTGGGTGAATCTGCTCAATGCTTTCAATACATATTATTCCACACTGGCTACTAAAAATGCCACCATGAAAGGCAATGCTTCTTATGCTTACCAACTGGGCGATCCGAGAGAGATCACCATTGGTATAGGATATCGTTTTGGAAAATAAGAAGAGATTTCTGATTGCTGATTTGTTCATTTCTGATCTGGGAACAAATCAGTAAATCATCCAAATAAATCAGCAATCATCAAATCAGAAATCAGAAATAAAATTCCCCTGATGCTCAGAAAAAATATATACCACTTACATCGCACACTCTCATTAATCATTGCCCTACCGGTATTGTTATGGGCTCTAAGTGGATTTATGCACCCGCTCATGACCAACATCCGCCCTAAGGTGGCTACACAGTTTCTGCCAGCAGTAGCCGTGGATAGCAGCAAGGTCAGGATGCCGCTGGAGCATGCGCTTCGTCAGAACCATATAGATTCTTTCACCAATTTTCGCCTGGTACATATTGAAGACAACTGGTTTTACCAGGTGCAGTTAAAACCGAACAGCGAGCCAGTGTACCTGGCCACGCTCAACGGAAAAATGCTGACGGCCGGTAACTGGCTTTATGCCCAATACCTGGCTAAGCAGTTTCTGGAAGGAGCAACGGGTGTGCAGGCAAGTGTCATGCAAAAAAGCAAAGTAACTGAAAGCAGTATGCACGACTGTTGCGATGCTACTACTGATTGTGTGATCAATGCCCCTAAAGGCGATAAAGTCAGCGGCACTTCGTTCATTAAAGCTTATGACGATGAATACAAGAGCATCAACCGACTGCTACCCGTGTACAAGATATCTTTCAACCGACCTGATGGCATCCGTATATATGTAGAAACAACAACAGACCGGTTCGCTTTTGTCATGGACAATAAACGCCAGGCAATGGATCGCATTTTTACGATGCTGCACACCTGGGCATGGCTTGATTTTTTAGGAAAAGGGAAGCTGTTAGTGGAATTTTTGTTGGCGGGACTAGCTTTCATTACTACACTGATGGGTATTTGGATTTTCTTCACTACTAAGTCTAAAAAAGTATCGGGTAATGGCTTGGTTAAAGCAAGGAGGAACCATCGTTATACTGCTATTGTTGCCGCGCTGTTTACCCTGATGTTCAGTTTCAGCGGAGCGTACCATGCTTTTTCCAAGTTAAATGACAACAGGCATGCCGATATCCATGCAAATATTTTTTACAAGACAGATTCGATTCATTTTAACCTGGGAACCCTGCAACAACTGGTTAAAGACAGCATTGTTAACCTGAGCCTGGCAAGTATTGATGGAAAAACATATTGGCGTACACAGGTTCAATACCACAAAATGCGACCTGTTATTCAGCAGCCCAAAGACCTGATGAAAGCAACCGGCGTGCCCATGCCTGCGGTAACATATATTTCTACTAGGGATCAATCTATCCTGACAAATGGAGAAGAACTGTATGCAAGGTATTTGGCTGCCCACTTCAGTGGACGGCCCGATCATGCTATTGTTTCAGTTGAGGGTATTACCAAATTCGGCAGTGAATACAATTTTGCCGATAAAAGGTTACCTGTATGGAAAATAAATTATGCTTCCAACAGCAACGAGCGGTTTTTTGTTGAAACATCTACCGGTAGCCTGGCCAAGCGGATCAATGACAAAGAATTGAGAGAGGATTATAGTTTCGCGTTCCTGCATAAACATGAGTTTTTGGGTTGGGCAGGGAAAGAATGGAAAGACAGGAGTACTATGTTCTGGGCATTAATGCAAGTGGTGATGGTGATTATGGGGCTGGTATTGTATGTCAGGTGGTGGAAGCGTACAAATAGCAAAACAAAATAACCCCCATGTTGCACGATTAAAAAGGATTCTTTATTGTCAGGGCACCCTCTATTACTTGCCCATTTTGTAAGTCTTCAGAATACAATACTTTACAATTGCTTTCTAAAGCAGCGGCAATAATCAGACTGTCATAAAGAGAAAACCCATATCTCCCGGCTATTTGACAAGCTCTCAAAAGCGTATCTTCCTTATTAATGTGAAGGTTATTGTTTTGGCAGCTTTCTTTTATTGCTGTGGCAGCCTGCTCATAGGTGAACCTGAATTTTCGCGTAATAATATTGCATAGCTCCTGTAAGACCTGGGTGCTGATATAAGAATTGTTATCGACAATGAGCTGACGGGCGATTTCCTGTTTATGTATTTCTGAGTTGGAATAGGAATAAACCAGGATATTACTATCCAGGAAAACATTATCGCTCATTGGCTTCGTCACGATTAAATTTATAGCCCCTTGTGTCTATTGATAAGGCATCAAATGTCACCTTTCTTTTAGCAGGCTGCTCTTTGATGATTCCTTCACTTTTGGCAAAGACAATCACTTCAATCTCTTTTCCTATATAATCATTAGGAATAGTAAATGAGATTGTCTTTTGATGAGGAGTTACTATGGTTCGAATCATAATTTCTTCTTTTTTGAACGTCGCCGCATATCAAATTTAGCTCTTTTATTACATATTTACACATCATATCCACCCTTTTTTGATCGCCTTGGCAATCAGTTCATTGGAATTTTTGCAATTGTTCTTTTCGAGCATATTCTTCCTGTGCTTGTCAACGGTTTCTTTGCTGATGTGCAGGTGTTCTGCAATTTCCTTGTTCAGCATGCCGTTCATGATGAGTATCAGGATTTGCTTTTCTCTTTTGCTGAGGGTTTCTTTGATAGGAATCAATACCTCATTGATCTGCACGTTGGTATAAGAGGGTTCTCCGTCGAACCCGATAAAAGACAGGCTTGGTTTTCCTTCCATTTTCAGGTGGCCGATATCGGTATGCGCGCCAAAACTCCGCAGAACGCTGCCATCTTCATTCAACTCAAACACCATGGCCTGGTATAATATCCTGGTGTACTCGCCATTCTTTTTCCGCATTCTTATATCCATCCGCACTTTGTATTTGAACATTTTTTCCTTTGAGAGGCTGTATAAAAACTTTGCCACTTCATTCTCGTTTCGCTCTAACAATTTTTTATAGAATAAGTTTACCTGCTATTGCGATGACTATCCTTTCTTTGTAAAAGTACAATTTTTTTAAATATAATCGCCTGTTTACGCAGGGCCCTCGGGCCCTACTTTTTTTTGTATATATATGCTAGCCGGAAATCCCTCATTTGCCTTAGTTTTGGCTCATGTGGATGATCTGCAAAAAAGAATGGCAGCAGTTTTTCAGCAGCCTCACCGGTTACATTGCATTGGCTGTATTTCTGCTGATCAATGGCCTGTTGCTGTTCGTTTTTCCCGATAGTAATATCCTGGACTTTGGTTATGCTTCACTGGGTAGCTTTTTCAGTCTGGCTCCTTGGGTCTTGCTGTTCCTGGTACCTACCATTACCATGCGCAGCCTGGCCGATGAATACAAGCAGGGTACGTTTGAACTCCTCAGCACCCTTCCATTGAAACCTTCACAGATCGTATGGGGCAAATTTTTCGGCGCATTGCTGATTGTGGTTTGCGCCTTACTGCCCACCATTATCTATGCATTATCTGTGCAACAATTGAGCATTACCGGAGGGATAGATATTGGCGCAACAGCCGGCAGTTATATCGGATTGATTTTTCTTGGCGCTGTATTTACAGCGGTGGGAATATGCGCCAGCAGCTTCACGCAAAATACAGTAGTGGCTTTTATAGCAGGCGCTTTCGTCTGCTTCCTGTTGTACAACGGTTTCGACGCCATCAGCAAATTACCTGTATTCAATGCAGGCGCTGATTATTATATAGAAATGCTGGGCATCAATTTTCACTACCGGAGCATCAGCAGGGGCGTGATCGACCTGCGCGACCTGGTGTATTTCATCAGCATCATTATTTTTTTCCTTTTCATCACCCAAAGAAACCTCGTGAGGCGTTAACCATCAACGATGAAGCAATCAGCAGCAAATAAATATTGGTGGATAGCACTGACAGCCGTTTTTGTGGCGGTCGTTTACGGCTCGTCTTTCATTCATGAACGGATAGACCTTACTGCTGAAAAAAGATACAGCCTTTCTCCCGCAACTACCCGTTTATTGAAAGATATGAATGAAGTAGTGCAAGTGCAGGTATTTCTCACGGGTGATCTGCCATTTGACTATAAAAAGCTGAGCCTTGCCACCAAAGAATTACTGGAAGAATTCAACAGCCTCTCGGCCAACCAGGTCCGGTTCAGTTTTGAAAAACCGGGCGAAGGTATCCGGAATGATACGGTGAAGATGGCCCTGTACGACAGCCTGGCCCGCTTGGGTGTGGTATTCGAGAACAATCAATCCGTTTCTGCGCGCAATGAACAATCTACCAACAGGCTCATCATCCCTTCAGCGCTGGTTACTTTTGGTCATCACAAACCCATCGCCATTGACCTGCGCAGCAGCCGCAGGATATACAAGCAATACAATGTGATCACCGATCAGCCGCAGGAAGATGTAGAAGCTACCCGCAATGCGGCGGAAGCCTTGCTTGAATACAAATTTGCCAATGCCATTGACAAGCTCACGCGCAAATACGTGCCTACAGTAGCTTATGCAGTAGGCAACGGAGAGCCCATTGACATGAAAGTGAATGATCTCGGTGAGAGTTTGCGCAACGATTACAAGCTGGCCATCTTCGACCTCAAAAAAGGTTTCCCCGATGCTTCACAGATAGATGCGTTGCTGATCGTAAAACCCACGGAAACATTTTCTGATGAAGACAAACTGAAACTCGATCAGTATGTAATGAATGGCGGAAAGATCATTTGGTTTATAGATAAACTGCATGCAGAGCTCGATAGCCTCATGCGCAGCAGGGCCGAATACACTGCTTATGACCGGGGATTGAACCTGGATGATCTCCTGTTCAAATATGGCGTTCGCATCAATGGAGATTTGTTGCAGGACCTGAACTGTTCCAAGATACCCCTTGTAACAGGAACGAATGCCGACGGTTCTCCCCGTATGCAACGCATCCCCTGGCCTTACTATCCTTTTTTATCGGCACACAGCGATAATCCGATTTCTAAGAACATTGACAGGGTATTGCCTTTGTTCCCGTCGAGCATTGACACGGTGAAAGCGGTTGGTATCAGTAAAACCATTTTACTGGCATCGGACACCAACAGCCGGCGGCTGGCTTCACCTGCCATTGTAAGTATCAATAGCGTGAAGAATAACGAGGATTTCATGAGCTTCAACCAGAGCTATGTACCCGTAGCAGTATTGCTGGAAGGAAAGTTCCATTCCCTTTTCGCAAACAAAGGCGGTATCGGTTTGTCAGACTCGGTGCAGCGCGCCAGCGGCAGGGCTTTTCTTTCCAGCGCCGCGAAAGAAAGCAAGCAGATCGTGGTATCCGATGCAGATATTGTTACCAATATGGTGAGCAATACCATGGGGCCCTTGCCAATGGGTGAATTGCCCCTGGAAAATTACCGCTTTGCCAACCGGGAGTTTTTCCTCAACTGTATCGATTACCTGGTAAGCCGCAACCGGCTTTTCGAGAGCAGAAACAAAGACCTGGTGCTGCGGTTGCTCGACAAACGCAAGGTAGAAGAACAACGAAGCACCTGGCAGTTCCTGAACATTGTGTTGCCCATTGCACTGGTAGTACTGGTGGGGCTTGTATATCAATGGAGACGAAAAAAGAAATACGGTACTATCTTTACATCCTAAGCATATTTGCATGACCACCGACCAGCTTGTTTACCTCATCTTCGGCACTGTACTCGTACTGGCTATTGCGTTGGACCTGGGGCTGTTAAGTAAGAAAAACGCAGTGATCACCATTAGGCAGGCACTGCTTCAAACCGTTTTCTGGGTAGTGCTGGCCATGGCTTTCTTTGCATTCCTATGGGTGGAAGAGGGGCCCAAATTGTCTTTTGAATACCTCAGCGCCTACCTGATGGAGTGGAGCCTGAGTATCGACAATATTTTTGTTTTCATTCTCATCTTCACCGCTTTCAAAGTAAAGGAGAAGCATTATCCGCGGGTATTATTGGCGGGTATTCTCATGGCCATCTTGTTCCGCATTATTTTCATCACGATAGGGGTAGCGCTGGTGGAACGGTTCAGTTGGATCTTGTACATCTTCGGCGCCTTTTTGGTATATACCGGTTATAAAATGTTTGGTAGTAATGAAGAAGAGCAGTTTGAACCACACGATACCAAGATATACCGCTTCCTGAAAAAATACCTCCCGTTGGCTCCTACAGATGGAAACGGCAAATACATCATCCGGGTGAATGGCAAGCCGGCGTATACTACTTTATTTGTGGTGATTGTGCTGCTGGCCAGCATCGACCTCGTATTTGCACTGGATTCCATTCCGGCGGTCATGGGTATTTCAAGAGATAAACTGATTATCTATACGTCCAACATCTTTGCCGTATTGGGATTGCGCTCGCTCTTTTTCGTTTTGCGGGGCGCCGTATCACAGTTCGAATACCTGCAACAGGGTATTGCCATTGTGCTGGTATTCATCGGCGCAAAAATGCTGGGAGAACATTTCATCAGTGAATGGATCGATAAAACAGCACAGGTATTCATTTCACTGGGCGTGATAGTAGCATGCATCAGCGGATCGATCGTATATTCTATTTACAGAAAAAAATGATCACCTACCAGGTTCAACATATAGCCGATATCATACATGCTGATGGGCCTGTTACCGGCAATGCGGTTATTGAACACCTGCTGATCGACAGCAGGAAAGTAGTGTTTCCCGGAACTTCCCTGTTCTTTGCTATTACAGGGCCGCGGCGCGATGGACACCAGTTCATTGCCGAAGCTTATGAAAGGGGCATCCGCTGTTTTGTGGTGAAAAAAGATTTTGATAACCACTCTTTTGAACAGGCAACTTTTTTAAAAGTGCCCGATGTATTATTAGCCCTTCAACAACTGGCTGCTTATCATCGCAGGCAATTCAATATTCCGGTGATCGGCATTACGGGCAGCAATGGTAAAACGATCGTTAAAGAATGGTTGTACCAGTTGATGCATACCAACCAGCACATCGTTCGGAGTCCGCGCAGCTATAATTCCCAGATCGGCGTTCCGCTCAGTGTATGGCAAATGCAACCGGAACATACATTGGGTATTTTTGAAGCAGGTATTTCTGCTGCGCATGAAATGGACAAGCTGGAACCTGTTATCAAACCAACCATTGGCATTTTCACGAATATTGGTGAAGCACACAGGGAAGGTTTTGAAAACGACCGGCAGAAAGCAAGGGAGAAAGCACAACTTTTTTCACACGTAACACAATTGATATTTTGCCGCGAAGCCTTGGCACCCGCTTTATACCCCGATGAAAAAGATCGTGATTTTTTTCAACCTGATTGTAATTTTTTCAGCTGGAGCCGTATCGAAAATGCTACACTGCGCATTACAGCCGAAGAAAAACAATCTGGCCAAACCCTTATCCGTGCGCAATACCAGCAAAAGGATATCCATATAACAATACCTTTTACCGACCGCATTTCAATCGACAATGCCATCACCTGTTGGTGCGTGTTGTTGATGCTGGGATATGATGAAGCAGACATACAGCAACAGATGCTGCAACTGGAGCCGGTAGAAATGCGCATGCAGTTGAAGAAAGGAGTGAACAATTGTTACCTGCTGAACGATAGCTATAGCAATGACACTTCATCGCTCTACCTGGCCCTTGAATACCTGAAACAACAGGCAGGCGGGCATCGTACCACATTGATCATATCCGACATCCTGCAATCGGGACAACCGGAAGAGCTATTGTATCACGAGTTAGCGGAACAATTGGTATTACACGATATTGACCGTATTATAGGCGTCGGACAGGCCATATCCCGTTACAGGCATTTGTTTGAGAGAGTCATGCAGAACGCGGAAGGCGCAACGCTTAACGCCGCACAGTTCTTCGATTCTACAGAATCTTTTTTGCAACAGGCCAATACCAACCAGTTCAGGGATGAATACATATTGCTCAAGGGTGCGCGTGTATTTGCTTTCGAACGCATCAGTCATTTACTGGAACAGCAGGTGCACCAGACTGTGATGGAGATCAACCTCACGGCCATGATCCATAACCTGAAAGAATACCAAAAACACTTACAACCGGCCACAAAAGTAATGGCCATGGTAAAAGCGTTCAGCTATGGTAGCGGCAGTGCAGAAGTAGCTAAAGTATTACAGTTTCACAAAGTAGATTATCTGGCAGTGGCTTATGCCGATGAAGGTGTTGAGTTGAGAAAGGCCGGCATCAGTTTACCCATTATGGTGATGAATGCCGATGAAGCCAGTTTTGATTCGTTGGTCACGTACGACCTGGAACCGGAGATCTATTCTTTTTATATCTATCATGCTTTTCATCATTACCTCAACAGCCAGGGCATTGGCCAGTTTCCTGTGCACATCAAATTCAATACGGGGATGAACCGGCTGGGATTTGAGACCGGTGAAGCGAAAGCCATTTGTGTGCTGTTACATGAGCACCGGACGATGGTGGTGAAGTCGGTATTCAGTCACCTCGCCGGAAGCGAAGACCCGGATCTGGATGCATTTACCCATGAGCAAGTGGCACTGCTGGAGCAGGCTTGCCTGGTGATGCAACAGCAACTGGGGTATGATTTCATCAAACATATTTCCAATACGGCTGCTATTTTACGCCACCCCCGTTACCAGTTCAATATGGTGCGGTTGGGTATTGGTTTATATGGTGTGGACAGTGCCAACGACCAAACCTTATCGCTGCAGCCGGTAGCTACCCTTCGTACGACCATCGCACAACTGAGAAAGATTAAAAAAGGAGAAAGTGTGGGCTACAACAGGATGGGAGTAGTGCAGCGCGATAGCCTGATCGCTACCATCCGGATCGGGTATGCAGACGGGTACAGCCGGAAAATGGGCAACGGAGCGGCGCAGGTATACATAGGCGGACAAAGGGCGCCGGTCATCGGCAATATTTGCATGGATATGACCATGGTGGATGTGACCGATATAAGCGGTGTGCGGGAAGGCGATGTGGTGGAAATCTTCGGGCATCACATTGGTATACAGGAGTTGGCTGCCTGGGCGGGGACCATTCCTTACGAAGTGATGACGGGCATCAGCCAACGGGTGAAAAGGGTGTATGTGGAAGAGTAATGAATCCTATCTTTGACTGGTTTTTAAAATAAAATAAGTGAAAGCAAAACATGTGTTTTTTATCATCCTTGGGGTGATACTGTTAGACCAGGCATTGAAATTTTACATTAAACTGAATTATTATGCAGGCGAAGAACATGCCGTATTGGGCAGTTGGTTCAACCTGCATTTTGTAGAAAACGAGGGGATGGCCTGGGGGTGGAAGTTCGGCGGCGGCTTTGGGAAAATTGCCCTGACTTTGTTCAGGCTGGTGGCCGTGGTTTGGGGTACTTTCTTATTGAAAGACTTTATCCGTAGAAAATACCATCGTGGTTTTATTGTCTGCGCAGCGCTGATCTATGCGGGTGCCCTGGGAAACCTGATCGACAGTTTGTTTTATGGATTGATCTTCGATAACAGCAATCAGTTCTCACAGAACATTGCCCGGCTGTTTCCTCCGGGAGGCGGATATGCCGGTTTGTTCCATGGTAAAGTGGTGGACATGCTGTATTTCCCTATTATCAGAAATGCGCATTTCCCGTCATGGGTGCCTTTCTGGGGAGGGGAGGAATTTGAATTTTTCCGTCCGGTATTCAATATTGCCGACGCTTCAATTTCTCTTGGCGTGATCCTCATCCTGATCTTTCAAAACCGTTTTTTCAAGAAAGAACAGCTTATGAAAAAGGCCACCCTTGAGCAAGGCAGCCTTTGATTATTTACTGATTGTCATCTCATCCCGAGCAACGTCACCCTGAGCGAGCGAAGCGAGTCGAAGGGGCTGCCGAGGGATCTGTCCGAACCTTCAAGCAGGTCCTTCGACTCGCTTCGCTCGCTCAGGATGACGGTGGTTATTTGATCGTTGCTGTTTTTAAAGTAATAGCCTGCGTTGTTCCGCCGCTTCTCGGGAACACCTGGTCAACCAATCCTGTTCCCCTTGCATAATAAGCTGTTCCTTCTGCAATCTTGGCGAAGCCGGTCGTGCTGCCTGAAGCCTTGAATTGTATTTCACGCTTCATTGCAATCACATCGGAATAAGTGGTTCCGCCGGCAACATAAGGCGTGCCTTTCTGAATAACCGTAAACACGGCTTGTGAAGTACCTGATTGGCCTTTGTACCAGGAAGTGCCGGGCTGCGATACGGTCCAGTTTTCGCCAACATTTGCACTTTCTTTCATGAACGGGTAACTGACATAACTCTTGGCCACGGGAACGATCGAATCCAATACCGTGGTATAGTCGAACTCGATGGTACTGTACGCATAATAATTGCCCTTGCCGTCTTTGGCGAAATAATAACTTGATTTGTTGTTCATACTATCCACCTGCTGGAACTCAAAATAGGTAAGCGTATCGATGCGATAGGTATTGGTAAGCACAGTAGTGGTGAACCAGTTGGGGGGTGTTTGAAGTGGTGGTACAAACCGGTACGTCCAGCTGGACCCGAAAGTATTGGGAAAATAATCGTTGTTGGCGCCCGGATTGGCAGATGAAAGCGAGAATGTACAAACACTGCCATTGAGGGTTAACACAAAATCGCTTTTTTGTGGCAGGATAGGTTTACCCTTTGCCCTTACCTTAACCAGTAGGGCGCCTGTTTGTGTAGCGAAGCCGGAGTCGATAAACCATAGGCCGTTAACGGTATCACTGGTGATCTTATACTTGCCCTGAGCAGTAAATTTTACATTGACCAATGCATAGTTGCTGTCGCCCACAGACTGCCCCACCACATAGGCTCCTTTGACTATGATATTTTTACAGTTGCCGGCTGAATCGGTGAGGGTTCCCTTGGCGCTACCGCCAAGTCCCGTGGTTTCGAGACTTAGCTCCTTGGAACAGGCGTTGAAGAAAATTGCAATGAGGAATAAAGAAAAAAAGAGGGTAGTTTTTTTCATGGTTCTTGGACTTTTGGATCTGATGCTGATTTCAAGAGTGAAATTTAACGAATTACGCAGCCTCGTTACATTAAATTAGTCGTTTTTTATAATTGTTACTCAATAATTTAATGAAAATCGGTCAGGTTAACCGCAAAATCGGCTATATATCGCAAAAATCATGCTATTTCTTTTAAGCTCGCAGCAGTGGCTTCGATGGTCTGGTCAAGATCGGCTTTGGTAAGTGCATTGTTCAGGAACCAGCTTTCAAAAGCAGAAGGCGGTAAGTAAATACCTCTTTTAAGCATGGCATGGAAAAACTGACTGAACAATTCATTACGGGCAGCCGCAGCACTGGCAAAATCAGTCACAGGATGATCGCTGAAATGGATGCTGATCATGGAGCCCAGTCTGTTGATCACATAGGGAATACCGGAAGCTTTAAGTACTTCATTGAGGCCCGTGTGCAGGTAACTGGTCTTTTCATCCAGCTCCCGGTAAATAGCGGGGTTCTGTTTTAATTCCTGTAACAGGGTATAACCGGCGATCATGGCAATGGGGTTGCCGCTCAAAGTGCCTGCCTGGTAAACATTACCCAGCGGCGCTATTTTTTCCATGATGACTTTTTTACCTCCGAATGCACCCACGGGCATACCTCCACCTATCACTTTGCCATAAGTAACGAGATCGGCGGCGATGCTCAATTTTTCCTGGGCGCCCCCGGGAGCCAGCCTGAAGCCCGTCATCACTTCATCAAAGATCAATACCATGTTTTCTTCATCGCATATTGTGCGAAGTCCCTCCAGGAATCCCGGCTGTGGTAAAATACAACCCATATTGCCGGCAACAGGTTCTACGATGATCGCGGCTATTTCGTTTTTATGTGTTGTTACCAATTGTTTTACTGCTTCCAGGTCGTTGTATGCGCAGGAAAGTGTATCGTTCGATACGCCGCCTGTTACACCCGGAACGGTCTGGATATTGAAAGTAGCTACGCCACTGCCCGCTTTAACCAGGAATGCATCTGCATGGCCATGATAACAACCTTCGAACTTGATGAATTTATTCCTGCCGGTATATCCCCTCGCCAGGCGAAGAGCGCTCATGCAGGCTTCGGTACCACTGCTGACCATACGTATCAGGTCTACATTGGGAGCCATGGACCGGATCAACTCGGCCATTTCAATTTCGAGCAGGGTAGGCGCTCCGTACGAAGTGGACAATAATGCTTTCTCCTGGATGGCTTTGACTATGGGCTCGTAAGCGTGGCCAAGAATCATTGGTCCCCATGAAGCGATATAATCGATATACCGGTTATCATCGGCATCGTATAAATAAGCGCCATGCGCTTTCTCTATAAAAAGAGGTGTTCCACCTACACTTTTAAAAGCCCGCACAGGTGAGTTTACGCCACCGGGAATACTTTGTTGCGCGCGTTCGAAGAGGAGTTTGCTTTTTTCGTACATAGAGTTGAGTTCAAATAGTAAAAGTTGGATTTGAACGTCATCCTGAGCGAGCGAAGCGAGTCGAAGGATCTGCTGAAGGCTTCGTGAGGTCCCTCGGCAGCCCCTTCGACTCGCTTCGCTCGCTCAGGGTGACGTTGCTCGGGATGACGAGCAAAATTACCGGGTCAATATCTTTACCGCATCTTTTGCAAAATACGTGGCGATCAAATCGGCACCGGCTCTTTTGATCGAAGTCAGGCTTTCGATGATGGCTTTGTTTTCATCGAGCCACCCGGCTTTGGCTGCGGCTTTGATCATCGCATATTCGCCGCTCACATGATAGGCGCTCACAGGCACTTCAACAGCATTTTTTATTTCACGGATGATATCGAGGTAAGCCATTGCAGGTTTTACCATCACAATATCAGCGCCTTCTTCAATGTCCATCAATGTTTCTTTGATGGCTTCGGTACGGTTGGCATAATCCATCTGGTAAGTTTTCTTATCACCGAAACCAGGCGCACTGTCAAGTGCATCGCGGAAGGGGCCATAAAAACAAGAAGCATATTTGGCGCTGTAGCTCATGATGCCTGTTCCGGTAAAATGATTTTCTTCAAGCGCTGTTCTGATGGCGCCAATGCGTCCGTCCATCATATCGCTCGGCGCTACAAAATCGGCGCCTGCTTCGGCATGGCTCAGGCTCATCCTCACCAACGCTTCCACCGTTTCATCGTTCACGATCTCGCCATCTTTTACGATACCATCGTGGCCATAAGAAGAATAAGGATCCAGCGCCACATCGGTCATCACAATCATTTCAGGAACGGCATTTTTGATAGTCCTGATGCTGCGTTGCATGAGTCCGTTTTTATTCCAGGCTTCTTTACCGGTATTGTCTTTCCACTCGTCTTTACATTTGATAAACAGTAACACGCATTTGATACCTAGCGACCAAAGTTCTTTTACTTCTTTCACCGTAAGATCCAGCGAACGGCGATAATAGCCGGGCATGGATGCAATTTCTGTTGCTATGTTCTTACCCTCGTCAATAAATAACGGCGCGATGAAATCATTGGGGGTTAATATCGTTTCAGATACTAAAGAACGAACAGCAGCAGATTTCCGTAATATGCGATTGCGTCTCTGTAAGTACATATATATGATTTATTTGGTCATTTTTTCTCCGTCATCCCGAGCGCAGCCGAGGGACCTGCCCGAACTTTCAACAGCTCCTTCGACTCGCTTCGCTCGCTCAGGATGACGTAATATTCGTGTCATTCAATCCATTCTTTGGGTTGTAGAAAAATGTTCAACAATTTTTCTTCTTCGCTTCCTGTCTCTGGTTTGTGATCGTAGATCCATCTTGCTCTTGGGGGCAGGCTCATCAGTATGCTTTCTGTTCTGCCATTGGTTTTGAGTCCGAAGATAGTGCCACGGTCGTGAATGAGATTGAATTCAACATAACGACCCCTGCGGATCTCTTGCCATTCTGTTTCTCTCGCACCATAAGCATGCGCTTTTCGTTTTGCAACAATGGGCAGGTATGCATCCAGGAATGCATTTCCATTAGCTTGTTGAAAAGCGAACAATGTTTCCAGTTCGGCTTCATCTTTTGGCCGCAGGTGATCGTAGAATATACCACCAATGCCCCTGGTCTCTTTATTGCGATGCAGGTTCACAAAATAATTATCACACTGCGCCTTGTATTTCGTGTAAAGATCCTGGCCAAACGGATCGATACTGTTCTTCAGCGTCTGGTGAAAATGACGGGCATCTTCTTCAAACAAATAATAAGGCGTGAGGTCGGTACCGCCGCCAAACCAACGGTCGATAATGTTTCCCGATGCATCGTACAATTCAAAATAACGCCAGTTGGCATGAACAGTAGGCACATAAGGATTCAGCGGATGGATCACGAGCGACAGGCCGCAGGCAAACCATTGATCACCATCGAGCTGTAACTGGGCGCGCATGGGAGCGCTTACTTTGCCACTCACTACAGAAGTATTGACGCCGCCTTTTTCAAACACAGTGCCATCGCTGATGACGCGCGTCTTGCCGCCCCCGCCTTCTTCGCGCTTCCATTGGTCTTCTTTGAAAACAGCGTTGCCATCAATTTCTTCCAGGCCTTTGCATATACGGTCCTGCAAGCTGTATATATAATCTATCCAGCGGTCACGAAACAAAGTATGCTTGTTCTGTTCAGGCATGACGGTATTCTTTCACGGTATCAACAAAAGCCCTGGCATGGTCTACCGGTACATTGGGCAGGATACCATGACCCAGGTTGGCAATATGATTCCCAGGTCCGAATGCAGCGAGCATCGCTGTTACTTCCTTGCGGATAACGGGTATAGGCGATAAGAGTTTGGCCGGATCGAAATTTCCCTGCAGTGTAACATGCTTACCCGCCAATTGCCTGGCTACAGCGGGTTTGATACACCAATCGATGCCCAGTCCATGTGCTCCTGTAGCTGCCATCTCATCCAGGCTATGCCAGGCGCCTTTGGCAAAAATGATCACAGGCGCTTTATCCTTTACGGCAGCAACGATCTGTCTGATGTATTGCAATGAGAGGTTTTCAAAATCATCAGGACCCAGTAATCCACCCCAGCTGTCGAATAGCTGTACTGCATCGGCACCGGCGCCTATTTGTCCTTGCAGGTAAGCGATGGTGGTATCGGTGATCATCTGCAATAATTGATGAGCCAGCGCTGGTTGTGTATAACAAAAAGCTTTTGCTTCATCGAATGTTTTGGAACCCTTGCCTTGCACCATGTAACATAGAATGGTCCAGGGAGCGCCGGCAAAACCAATCAGTGGCACACGATCATTCAATTCCTGTTTGATGAGTTTGATGGCATCCAGTACATAACCCAGGGTTTCTGTTATTTCAGGTACACGGATGCGATTCAGGTCGTGCTTCGTTTTAATTGGATCGGGCAGCCAGGGGCCTTTGCTTTCTACCAACTGTACTTCAAGCCCCATAGCCTGTGGTACTACCAGTATGTCTGAAAACAGGATGGCGGCATCCACACCAATAATATCAACTGGTTGTAAGGTAATCTCGCAGGCCAGTTCCGGTGTTTGACAGCGTTCAAAGAATCCATACTTTTCACGCAATACCATGTATTCGGGCAGGTATCTTCCTGCCTGGCGCATCATCCATACAGGTGTTCTTTCGGTGGGCTCTCCGCGGAGTGTTTTTAACAGTAAATTGTTCTTCATTTTACATCTTTTTTCATCGTCATCCCGAGCGCAGCCGAGGGATCTGTCTGAGTTTTTAGCAGCTCCTTCGACTCGCTTCGTTCGCTCAGGATGACGTTATTACTTTTCTTATCAACGCTTCTTTATCGGGAGAGTCTCCCACCTTCACAGGATTGCTGCAATATTTTTTCACAGCTGCTTTTGTTGTATTGCCAATTGCATATACTATTGTATGTTCGGGCAATTTGTTCAGCTTGAAAAAACTGTCAACAGCACTCGGACTGAAAAATACCACTGCATCATAGGCTTTGTCCACTTTATGTGGCAGCAACCTTGTCTGGTATACCGTTATTTCATTAACTTCTATGTTGTGTTCCTGCAACTGATGAGGAAGTTCATCGCGGCGGTTATTGCCGCAAAAGAAAAACACTTCTTCGGGACCATCTTCTATAATGGCATCGGCCAATGCCATCGCATGGTCGGCTGTTGCGGCAATTGACTGTGCTCCGAAATAATCCGATACCAGTTCCTGTGTTTTATGGCCAATGCAGTAGATACGCCATTCGGGCACCTGCTGATCCAGCATATCGGTCACCGCTTTCACCGCATTCATACTGGTGAAGACGATTGCAGCCCTTTGCAGTGCAGCCTGTTCTATTTCCTGTTGCACTTCCACATCTTCAATGGCTTCCGTTTCAATGAACGAAATGGCTTCCAGCTCAATATTTTTTGATTGAGCTGCGCGAACCAATGCAGCGCTCACTGGCCGGGTAGATAATATGGTTTTACGAATGAGTTGCATTGCGAATGGCGGCTACTATTTCGCCGGCTCCCTGCTCCAGCAGTTGGTTGGCGGCCGTTATGCCGATACCTTTGCTTTCCTGTACGGGAACCTGGACAGCTGTTTCTAATTTTTGTGTACCATCGGGTGAAAGGATATTGCCACGGAATAAAACAGTATCATTGGATAATTCAGCCAGGGCGCTGATAGGTGTGGTACATCCGCCGAACAAACTGCGGAGAAAATCTTTTTCGATTTGTGTGCATAGTGCAGTAGTTGCATCGTTCATTAAAGCACAGGCATCGGCCACTGTATGTTCATGCTCCCTGCATACTACCATGATGGCTCCTTGCGACGGAGCGGGCAGCATCCAATCCAGTTCTATGGCATTATCGGGCCGCAGGCCGATGCGCTCCAGTCCCGCGGCGGCAAAAATGGCGCCATACCAATCACTTTCCGCGAGCTTACGCAACCGGGTGTTCACATTACCGCGCAAACTTTCTATACGATGATGCGGATAACGGTTGAGCCATTGTGCTTTCCTGCGGGTACTACTGGTGGCAATGGTGAGTAAAGCATCTGCTGAAGGATCGGTGAGGTCCCTCGGCTGCGCTCGGGATGACGAAGGAACTAAAATATCTTTATACGAAGCCCTCTTTAGCACGGCAGCTTGTACAATGCCTTTTGCCGGCTGTGTTGGCACATCTTTCATAGAATGCACCGCAATGTCAATCCGGTTATTCAAAAGAGCAGTATCGAGGGTCTTGGTAAAAATGCCCTGTACGCCTATTTCATACAGCGGTGTTACCAGGTCGAGGTCACCATCGCTTTTCACCAACACCAACTCACTGGCTATGCCATGTTGTTTCAGTTGTTCCTGTACCAATGTAGCCTGCCAGACAGCCAGTTGACTGTCGCGCGTGCCAATTCTTAATAGCTTGTTCATCTTAATTAGTGCTGCTGGTCATGAAATCATTGATCGCCTCTATATAGTGGCAGCCGGGTTGGTGCTGGTAGCGCATTTTCAAGGCCACATTGTTCACCACTTTCTGTATGGCAGCTTTGTCGATGGGTGTTGAAGATAATTGCTGGTGCGCCGAGCGGAATATTTTACAACTGTGCATGTCTTGCAGTTTCTGCTTGACCGCTTTCAATACCGGAACGTGGCTGCGCAGACTGAGCCATTCTTCGAATTCGGCTTTATGTGTTTCAATAATGGTCAGCGCTTTGGGCACTTCCGCTTTTCTTTTCAGCAATGTTTCATCGTTGATTTTTGACAAGTCATCCACGTTGGCCAGCGTAATATGTGCTAAAGTGCCGGCCGCCGGTTCAATATTATTGGGGATAGACAGGTCGATCAATATCTTGGGTGTACTGTTGATCAATTGTTGATGGGCGATGACCGGGCTACTGGCATTGGTAGCCACAATGATGACCGACGCATCCTGTACCTGTTGTTCCAATGATTCGTAAGGAGCGGCTTTCAGTCCCATTTCATTTGCCAACTCCACCGCTTTTTCTGGCGTACGGTTGATCAACACAATGTCTTTGATACCCAGGTAGTCGATCAGGTTCTTGCAGGTATTGCGACCGATCTTGCCGGTACCCAACAATAGTATCTGTTGGCTGCTATGATCAATAAGACGTGATTTAAGGAATTGAATGGCGGCAAAAGAAACAGAAATAGTGCCTCCGCTGAGCGCCGTTTCATTCTTGATGGTTTTGGAAGCCTGCAATACGGTGTTGAATAGCCTTTCCATGAAAGCGCCGATGCAGTTCCTTTCTTTGGCGAACTTAACGGCCTGTTTCATTTGCCCAACGATCTCATAATCGCCCAGTATCTGGGAATCGAGACCGGCGCCAACCGCAAAAATGTGGTTGATGGCCTCATGGCCTTGCCTGATATAACATCCTTCGGTAAAAACAGCGGCTGAACCTGTGGTTACACTGCATAATAATTCAATCAACACAGCAGCATTGTCGGCCAGGCCATAAATCTCGGTGCGGTTACAGGTACTGAGCACAAATACTTCCTGTAATCCATACAGGGAAGCTTTTTGCAGCAGTATTGCGTATTGATCGGGCCCTACGGCAAACTGACCGCGGATATGCGCATCTGTTTTTTTATAGTTGATACCTGCTACAAAAAATTGATCAATAGCCATGCTTTCCCTTCTTACTGATAATAACTACGCAAAGGTATCGTCAACAGTTTCTAAAAGGGTATGATTTCCGTCAATTCATTGTCATTTCTCTGTCACAATACAAGAAGCGCTATGAATGCTTTTCTTTTGCCGCTTCCTGATTACATTTGCACACACAATAATATTATGCCCGAACCTACTAAAAAAGCTTTATTGTTGATGAACCTGGGATCGCCGGATTCAACAGAAGTAAGCGACGTAAGAAGATACCTGAATGAATTCCTGATGGATGCAAGGGTCATAGATATCCCTTATATTCTGCGTACTATATTAGTGAAGTGGCTGATCGTTCCGAAAAGGGCGCACAATTCTGCGGAAGCTTACCGTACCATCTGGACCAAAGAAGGGTCACCCCTGATCGTACTCACCCGGCAATTGCAGGAAGCATTGCAGCAACAGACCAGTGTACCCATTGAAATAGCCATGCGTTATGGCAACCCTTCACCGGCACAGGCTTACGAGCGTTTGCTAAAGGCCCATCCGCAACTGGAAGAAGTGATACTACTGCCGCTGTATCCCCATTATGCCATGAGCAGTTTTGAAACGGCTGTAGAATATGCAAAAGAGCAACTGGCAGAAAAATCCTATCCTTTTAAGCTAAGCATTATACAGCCTTTTTATAATGAGCCGCATTATATTCATGCATTGGCCGAAAATATCAGGCCCTGGCTGGCACAGGAATACGATCATATCCTGTTCAGCTACCATGGTGTTCCGGGCAGGCATATCAGGAAAAGTGATACAACGGGCTGCCATTGCCTGCAATCGGCCAACTGTTGTGAAACACCCTCCCCTGCGCATGCTACCTGTTATCGTCACCAGGTATTTGAGACCACGAAACTGGTAACGGGTGAGCTGGGTATACCGCAAGACAAATACAGCATTTCTTTCCAGTCGCGACTTGGCAAAGGATGGCTGGAACCGTTTACAGACATACGTTTGACCGAAATGCCGAAAGAAGGCATCAAAAAACTGCTGATCCTTTGTCCGGCTTTCGTGAGTGATTGCCTGGAAACGCTGGAAGAGATTGAAGGGCGGGGAAGAGAAAGTTTCATGAACGCCGGGGGTGAGTCATACAAGATGATTCCCTGTTTAAATACCCATCCTTTGTGGGTGCAGGCAGTAAGAGAAATCACTGGTGTTTGATTTTTGTTACGTCATCCCGAGCGCAGCCGAGGGACCTGCCCGAACCTTCAAGCAGCTCCCTCGGCTCGCTTCGTTCGCTCGGGATGACGATAAAATAAATGCTATGTACTTATACCTGAAAGCTCTTCACATCATTTTCGTCGTAACCTGGTTTGCCGGCCTTTTCTACATGCCACGCCTATTCATTTATGCAACAGAAGCAGATGAACAACCAGAACTGGTGCGTGATATGCTGCGCAAACAGTTTTTTGTTATGATGAAACGGTTGTGGTATGGCATTACCTGGCCCTCCGCCATACTTACCTTGGTACTGGGGTTGAGCGTGCTGTTCAATGGCGGGTGGGACAAGCTGCTGTTTGAGCCTGCCGGCAGGTGGTTATTGCTGAAATTGCTTTTTGTACTGTTGCTCTATGTATATCATTATTCACTGCATTGCATCTTCAAACAGGAAATGCGGGGAATATTCAGGTATAGTTCCCAGCAATTGCGCATCTGGAATGAAGTAGCCACTATTTTCTTAATCGCTATTGTAATGTTGGTAGTGGTGAAACAGGGCATGAGCCTTGTGTGGGGATTGATTGGATTGTTGGTGTTCATTGTATTGCTCATGAGCGCCATCAGGATATACAAACTGATCCGGAAAACAAACAACTAGCGTTCATTCCTCCTCTTTTCGTAACAAAATTTCCCTATTCCGTTCCCTGGTTATGGTGAGCAGTCTCACCTTCGCGCGGTGAAGCAAAAGAAAGGATTTAAACATATTGTCAGGCAGTTGCACCTTTATCTGGGGTTGATCAGCGGATTGGTGGTTGTTATTGTATCCCTCAGCGGAGCACTGTATGTATTTGAAGAAGAGGGGCGGGATGCATGGCAGCACAATTATTTTCATGTTGCTAAAACAGGCGGGGAGCGGCTTTCATTGCAGCAACTGTCCGATACGGTAAAAAAATATTATCCAGGCGATAAGATCACCCTCATTTCTTTCAAGGAAAAAGCAGATGCAGCCTATATCGTATCTACAAAGAACCGCAAATTGATCTCCATGAATCCTTATACCGGTGAAATAACGGGCGTAAGGGAGGCAAAAGCAGATTTTTTCAGCGTGGTGCTGGACCTGCATCGCACGCTGTTGTTGGGGAATATTGGCAAAGAGATCATCAAATGGAATGTGCTCATCTTTTTTGTGATGTGTCTTAGCGGACTCTACCTCTGGTGGCCGCGGCAGAAGCGGTTCTGGGCAAAAGCGTTAAGGATCAATTTTAAAACAAAAAACTGGAAGCGGCTCAACTGGGACCTGCACAGCGTACTGGGATTTTATGCGGTGCTGGTATTATCGCTCATTGCATTTACGGGGATGTTTTTTGCCTTCGACACCGTGAAAGACATGATGCGCCTGCTTACCGGGCAACCCCTGGCGGCGAAAACAATGAAGCCGAAAACAATGGCGATGCGTACACCGCGACCTGCCACGGGGGCGGCCGACAGCGGCTACAACTATATGTCAAAACAATACCCGGGGGCCAGTGAAGTATATATTGTTTGTCCTGCTGATGGCCGGGCACCCATGCGGTTGCTCATGCGGTACGATTATACATTTGTGCGCAAGCAGCATACCCTGTTTATTGACCCTTCTACCGGGAAAAAGATGAAGGAAGAGTTATATACTAATTATACTGCATACGATAAATTTGCCCAGTCCAATTTCGATCTCCACACGGGACGGATCAGGACCCTGGGAATGGGCAGCAAGATGCTATATTTTACGGTGGCCCTGATAGCTGCTTCCCTGCCTGTAACGGGCTTCCTGCTTTGGCGGGGACGGAAAAAGAAGAGGCGATTTTCGCCCTTATCCGTACCTTCGCAAGCATTTTAAATCATTGACAGCTAACCGATCGAACGGAGAAATCGTATGAGTGCGAAATACCAGGAATTTTCAGGGTTGGATCTGCCCTCTATAGAGCAGGAAATACTGGCCAAATGGAAAAGCGGACAGGCATTTGAACAGAGTGTATCATTGCGTGAAGGGAAGACACCCTTTGTGTTTTACGAAGGTCCGCCCAGCGCCAACGGTATGCCTGGTATTCACCACGTGATTTCCCGTACGCTGAAAGACATGGTATGCCGCTACAAAACCATGCAGGGTTACCAGGTAAAAAGAAAAGGAGGCTGGGATACGCACGGGCTGCCGGTAGAGCTGGGTGTGGAGAAAGAGCTGGGTATTACCAAAGAAGACATCGGCAAAAAAATATCGGTAGAAGCGTACAACCAGAGATGCCGCGAAGCGGTATTGCGTTATAAAGACAAGTGGGATGAGCTTACCACCAAAATGGGCTACTGGGTAGACCTCAACGATCCCTATGTTACTTTCGAGAACGATTATATTGAAACGCTTTGGTGGATATTGAGCGAATTGTACAAGAAAGGTTTCCTGTACGAAAGCGTAAGCATACAACCTTATTCGCCTGCAGCGGGAACCGGTTTGAGTTCACATGAGTTGAACCAGCCCGGTACTTACAAAGATGTGAAAGACACGAGTGCGGTGGCCATGTTCAAAGCGGAGAAAAATGAGCGTTCGAAATTCTTATTTGATGCAGCGGGTTCGGATGAAGTATTCTTCCTGGCATGGACTACCACGCCCTGGACATTGCCTTCCAACCTGGGCCTGACTGTGGGTGCAAATATCGAATATGTGTTGGTTAAGACCACTAATCCATATACTAGTAACTCGATAAACGTAGTGCTTGCAAAAGCATTACTAAATAAATATTTTGATCTAAGTGGTGTTGATCTTAATTCTATTAAAAAGGGCTTTTATGTTGTTGGAGAGAGCCTGGATAGAAAGAAAATATCCAATTGGGAGATACTTGAAGAATTTAAAGGGAAAGACATTGAAGAATGTCGCTATGAGCAATTGATGCCTTATGAAGCGAATAGTCCTGTTCATGCAGGCGGAGATCCGTTCAGGGTTATCGTGGGTGATTTTGTAACCACTGAAGATGGTACCGGTATCGTGCATACGGCTCCGGCATTTGGTGCGGATGACTACAAAGTGGGACAGAAATACAATATCGGTATCCTTACCATGGTAGACCGTGAAGGAAAATTTGTAGAAGGATTGGGTGAGTTCAGCAATCGTTATGTAAAGAATTACAAAGACGATCCGAACTACGAAGATGTGAATGTAGACATCAGCGTAAAACTTAAAAAAGAAAACAGGGCCTTCAAAGTAGAAAAATACGAACACAGTTACCCGCATTGCTGGAGAACAGATAAGCCGGTGCTCTATTATCCGCTCGATGCCTGGTTCATCAAAACCACAGCGGTGAAAGACCAGATGGTGGCGCTGAATAAGACCATCAACTGGAAACCCAAATCAACCGGGGAAGGCCGTTTTGGTAACTGGTTGGAGAACATGGTGGACTGGAACCTCAGCCGCAGCCGTTACTGGGGCACACCTTTACCCATCTGGCGTACCGAAGATGGGGGTGAAGAGATTTGCATCGGATCCATCACCGAATTAAATGACGGTATCCGAAAAGCCAATGAAGTATTAGGTGGCGATGTGAACAAACATTACCTGCACGAAGGGATACTCGACCTGCACAAACCTTTTGTGGATGAGATTGTACTGGTAAGCACCAAAGGCCAACCTATGCACCGTGTGCCCGACCTGGTAGATGTTTGGTTCGACAGCGGCGCCATGCCTTATGCACAATGGCATTATCCTTTCGAGAACAAAGCATCGGTGGATAAAGGAGAAGCTTTCCCTGCCGATTTCATTGCAGAAGGGGTGGACCAGACACGCGGATGGTTTTATACCCTGCATGCCCTGGCCGTAATGTTGTTCGATAGTGTGGCATACAAGACTGTGGTGAGTAATGGATTGGTGTTGGATAAGAATGGCAACAAGATGAGCAAGCGCCTGGGTAATGTGGTGGATCCTTTCGATACCATCAAAAAATACGGGGCCGATGCCACACGCTGGTACCTCATCACCAATGCTTCTCCCTGGGATAACCTCAAATTCGATATTGCCGGTATACAGGAAGTGCAGCGCAAGTTCTTTGGCACTTTGTATAATACTTATCAATTCTTTGCGCTCTATGCCAATGTAGATGGTTTTGCATTTAAGGAAGCTTATATACCGTTGGCAGAAAGGCCGGAGATCGATCGCTGGATCTTATCGTCACTGAACAGTTTGGTTAAAAAAGCCACTGCCGCCATGGATGATTATGAACCCACGCTGGCAGGAAGGGCGATAGAAGAATTTGTAGACGAACATTTGAGCAACTGGTATGTACGCTTGTGCCGTCGCCGTTTCTGGAAGGGCGAATACGAGCAGGACAAAATCAGCGCTTACCAGACTTTGTATGAATGCCTGGAAACCATCATCCGATTAATGGCTCCCATTTCTCCATTCTTCAGTGATGCGGTGTTCCGCCATCTCAATGCGGTAAGCAAAAGAGTTAAGGTGGAATCTATTCACCACGCCGATTACCCGGTTGCCAACGAGCAGGCGATAGACAGTTTACTGGAAGAACGCATGCAACTGGCGCAGGATGTTTGTTCGCTGGTATTATCGCTTCGGAAAAAAGTCAACATCAAAGTACGCCAGCCTTTACATAAAGTATTGATTCCTGTATTGGATCCGGCGATGAAAGAGCAGTTGTTAAAGATCGAAGACCTGATAAAGGCAGAGGTGAATGTGAAGGAAATGGAATACATCACTGAAACAGAAGGTGTGATCAGGAAAAGGGTCAAACCCAATTTCAAAGCACTGGGCACCCGCATGGGCGCTAGAATGAAAGCGGTAGGAGCAGCCATCGGGGCGTTCAGCCAGCAGGACATTGCCGCCATCGAAAAAGAGGGAAAGTACGCCCTTACGATCGACGGCGAGGAGGTACTACTGGAACTGAGTGATGTGGATATTGCTGCGGAAGACATACCCGGATGGAGTGTTGCCAGCAAAGGCAGCCTCACGGTGGCACTGGATATTACTATTACGGAAGATCTGAAACAGGAAGGGGATGCCCGGGAATTCGTCAACCGCATACAAAATATTAGAAAAGAAAGCGGTTTTGAACTCACAGACCGTATATTCGTAGATGTGCTTGAGACAGCGAGTCTGAAGCCCTCTATTATTAAATATAACGATTATATTTGCCGCGAAATTTTGGCAGATGTCATTGAATGGAAGCCCGAAATTGAGGATGGCATCGAAATTGAAGTCAATGACGCACTGCTGAAAGTGGTAGTAAACAAAAAAGGATAAAAGCGTATGGCTACTAAGAAACCTGCTTCTAAGAAAGCGGCCCCAGCCAAGAAAGCTCCGGCAAAGCCTGCCCCCAAGAAGGCAGCATCAAAGCCAGCCCCTAAAAAGGCGACCCCTGCAAAAAAAGCGGCAGCCAAGCCTGCGCCTAAAAAAGCAACACCCAAGCCGGCTCCTAAAAAGGCGGCTCCTGCAAAAAAAGTGGCGGCCAAGCCGGCACCCAAAAAACCAGCAGCTAAACCTGCTCCTATTGCCAAGAAAGCGGCCCCGGCTAAAAAAGCCCCCGTTGTTAAGGCAGCCCCTGCCAAAGTTGCAGCCAGGCCTGTGGCGAAGCCGGCCGCCAAACCGGTACCAGCCCCGGTAGTTAAACCTGCGCCTAAGCCCTTTCAGCCACCCGTGCTGAAGAAGCCTGAAGTTAAAGCGCCTCCGGCTCCGCCCGTTAAACCGGTTCGCAAGCCTTTGGAACCCATCAAGGATATCAAAGTGCCCAAGACCAGTGTAAAAACAAGTGTTCCTTATCACCCAGGTTATACCCCTTTGGAAAAAAGGGCAGACACCGCAAAAAATACAGACCCACTCGTGAGATACAGTGATGCAGACCTCAATGAATTCAAAGAATTGATCAACAGGAAATTAGAGGCAGCGAAAAAAGAGTTGACCTATTTACAGGGATTGATCACCCGTAAAGATGAAATGGGCGGCGATAACGATGACGCCCGTTACATGACCATGGAAGATGGCAGTATGAGCATGGAAAGAGAGCAACTGAGCCAGATGGCCAGCCGGCAGATCACTTATATCGATCACCTCGAAAAAGCGCTCATGCGTATCGAAAATAAAACCTATGGTATCTGCCGCGTTACCGGTAGGCTGATAGACAAAGCCCGCTTGCGCGCAGTGCCGCATGCTACTTTGAGTCTTGAAGCAAAACTGGGACTGGTGAAACCGACTGCGGAGTAATTATTTTACTTCCTGCATTTCTACCAACTTGCGGTAAATGCCTTGCTGCGCTAATAAAGCTTCATGCGTACCTCTTTCGGCGATCTCTCCTTTTTGTAATACAATGATCTCGTCGGCATGACGGATAGTAGACAGCCTGTGGGCGATGACGATAGAAGTTCTGTTTTGCATCATATTATTAATAGCTTCCTGTACAAGCTTCTCACTTTCCGTATCCAGAGAAGAAGTGGCTTCATCCAGGATGAGTATGGGTGGGTTTTTTAACACGGCACGTGCAATGGTAAGGCGCTGTCTCTCCCCACCACTGAGCTTACTGCCGCGGTCGCCGATATTGGTATTGAAGCCTTCTTCTTTTTGCTTAATGAACTGCAATGCATTGGCTACCTGTGCCGCCTGTTCTATTTGTGCAGCATCGGCATACTCCATACCCAATGCAATATTACTGGCAATGGTATCATTGAAAAGAATCGGCTCCTGTGTTACAATGCTCATAAGACTGCGCACTGAATGCAACGAATATTCCTTGATGTTCACCCCATCGATCAGCAGTTCGCCCGCACTCACATCATGAAAACGGGGGATGAGATCGGCCAGTGTACTTTTACCGGCGCCGGACGATCCTACCAGGGCAATGGTTTTACCCTTTTCAATTGTCAGGTTGATGTTTTTCAGGATGGTCACATCATCATAAGCAAAACTAACATTGCGAAACTCGATATGACTGTTGAAACTGTGAATGGTTTGCGCATCGGGTTTATCGGTAACCGTAACCGGTGTTTTCAATATGTCTTCGATACGTTGTATGGCAGCGCTCCCTCTCTGCGCATTATAGAAAGAAGTGGACAAAGACTTGGCCGGGTTGATGATCTGGGTGAAGAAAACAATATAAGTAAGAAAGCCATCCACCGCCAATCCTGCCTGGTGATTCAGCACCAGCTTACCTCCGAACCAGAGAATGCACGATAATACCAGCACGCCCATGAATTCAGACATGGGCGAAGCCAGGTCGCGGCGGAAAGCCATCTTGTTACGGATATGGTTGAGGGTCTTGTTGGTGGTAATGAATTTATTACCGATGATCTTCTCTGCGTTGAATGCCTTGATCACCCGTAGCCCGGTAAGTGTTTCATCCAATATAGACATCAGGATGCCCAGTTGTTCCTGGGAAACGCCCGACTGTTTTTTCAGGGAACGGCTCACCCGTCCGATGATGAAGCCGGTGAGTGGTAACAATACCATCAGGAACAGCGACAAAACAGGACTGATAATGACAAGAAAAATAAGGATGATCAGGATATTCAACGGATCACGGATGAGTCCTTCCAGTGTTCCAATGATGCTCCATTCAATCTCGTTCATATCGTTGCTCATCCTGCTGATGATATCGCCCTTGCGCTGCTCAGTAAAAAAACCGATGGGCAATTGCAATATCTTGGCGTAGAGGTCGGCGCGCAGCCTCGTCATGACGTGGTTGCGTATAGGCGCCAGTACCCGGTAAGAAAAATAAGTGAACAGGTTCTTGAAAAAAATAGACACGATGATGATCACACAAATGGCTCCCAGGGCATATTCCGGTCCGTTTAGCCTGATGAGCTGCCCCAGGAAGTATTTGAGACTGCTGGTCACTCCCTCGGTGCTGAAAGTAAAAGCCGGTCTGGCAATCAACATTTTCTCTTTGCCAAAAAGCATTTGCAGGAAGGGGGCCAGCATAGCCAGTGAAACGAGCGAAAAAATAACCGATAACAGGTTGAATACAAGATATAGAACGATATTTTGCTTCTGGTTCCGCAGGTAAAAAAATATCCTCGAAAAACGCTTCATAGGCGATAAAATCTTTAAAACACAGCAAAGTAACTACTTTTACAGTCAATCAATTGTTAGAATATGGAGGAAGGAAAAAGACAAAGACAGGTGGCCGGTGCACTGCAGCAGGAGTTGAATGAGATATTCAGGCACCTCAACCTGTCAATGATCGATGGAGGGATGGTTTCCATCTCATCGGTGAAAGTGACGCCCGACCTGCTCGAAGCCCGTATTTACCTGAGTCTTTTCCAGGTGAAAGATGCAGCTGCCGCTATGAAGACCATTGAGTCGAAAGCCTGGGAAATCAAAAGGGAACTGGTGAACAGGGTCAAGCACCAGTTGCGAAGGATACCGGTATTGCAATTCTACCTCGATGATACGCTTGATTATGTTTTCAAGATGGAAGACATTTTCAAAAAGATCAATGACGAGAAAAAAGGGGACTCCTGATGAACCTGCTCTTTGCCTGGCGTTATTTCCGGTCTAAGAAATCAACCAATGCCATCAACATCATTGCATGGATCAGCATCGCGGCCATTGCAGTGGGCAGTGCTGCACTAATCATTATACTGAGTGTATTCAATGGTTTTGAAGGATTGGTGAAAAGTCTCTATGTGGATTTTTATGCCGATATGCGCATTGTTCCGGCGAAGGGTAAGACCCTTTTGCTGAACAAAGAACAGGTAGCCGGTATCAGGGCCACTTCCGGAATAACAACGCTGGGTTTTATTGCAGAAGAAAAAGCCTTGCTGGTAAACGGCGAGCTGCAAACCATCGTATACATCAAGGGCGTGGATGAACAGTTCACGCAACTCAACAAGATCGCAGCGCATATCAAAAGAGGCCGCTTTGAAACCGGCACCACCGAAGCGCCCACACTGGTATTGGGTGTGGGTATTGAAAATGCAATAGCGGCAGACGTTACTAAAAAAGGATACCCGCTGACGCTTTATATGCCCAACAGGCAGGCGGCGAGGTTTGGATCGGCAGACGGACTCAATGCTTTTAATGCTTTGGCAGCCGGTACTTTCATGGTGCAGCAGGACTTCGACAACAAATATGCTTTCACCAACCTGGCATTCTTAAAATACATGCTGAATATGGGGCCTGATGAATACAGCGCCCTTGAACTGAAAATAAACAGCGATCCCGATCAGATCAAAGCTGCCTTGCAAAAGCAATTGGGGAATGATTATATTGTAGAAACACGTTACGAACAAAACCGCAGTTTGTATGCAGTGATGCAAATGGAAAAATGGGTGATCTACGGCATCCTGTCACTCATACTAATAGTGGCGGCATTTAATATGGTGGGTGCACTTACCATGCTGGTACTCGAAAAACAAAAAGACATCGCGATCCTCAAAGCATTAGGCGCCAATGACCAGAACATTGAACGCATTTTTTTGTCGGAAGGATTTTTATTGGCAACAGTTGGAGGAGGTGCAGGCATCGTGCTGGCCACCATTATATGCTGGCTGCAAATGAAGTACAAACTGGTCAAACTGGGAGGTGATACTTTCATCATCGATTATTACCCGGTACAAATGATGCCCACCGATTTCGCATTGGTAGCCTGTACCATACTGATCATCGCATTGCTGGCAGCGTGGATACCATCACGCAAAGCAGGAAGAGACCAATTGTCTTTGAAAAGCTGATTAATAATCTCCTAAAGTCTCAGGCAATTGCGCCAACGCTTTGGCCAGTTGTTCATCGTTGGGAGCGATGCCGTGCCATTCGTGGCTACCTTCCATAAAATCAACGCCTTTACCCATCACTGTTTTCATGAGAATGCAAATGGGTTTACCCTGACCGGTGAGCGATTTGGCTTTATCAAGTGTGGCGATCACATCATCCATATCATTGCCGTTCATCTCCAGCACCATCCAGTTGAAAGCTTCAAACTTTGCATGAAGATCATCGAGCGACAATACTTTTTTAGTAGGACCATCGATCTGCTGGCCATTCCAGTCAACCGTAGAGATCAGGTTGTCTACTTTATTGTGGGCAGCAAACATAACGGCTTCCCATATCTGGCCTTCCTGCAATTCGCCATCGCCATGCAATGAGAATACCAGTTGGGGATCTTTGTTCAGTTTTTTACTGAGGGCAGCGCCTATGGCAACACTCATACCCTGACCCAGCGAACCACTCGCAATGCGAATACCGGGTAAATGCTCATGGGTAGTAGGGTGGCCCTGTAAACGGGAATTGATTCTGCGGAAGCTAGCGAGTTCCTTTACATCGAAATAACCGCTACGGGCAAGTGCTGAATAATATACGGGTGAAATATGGCCGTTAGACAGGAAAAACAGGTCTTCACCTTTGCCATCCATGGCAAACTGCGTATTGTGTTTCAGCGTATGAAAGAAAAGCGCAGTAAAAAATTCGGTGCAGCCCAGTGATCCGCCGGGGTGGCCGCTTTGTACGGCATGAACCATTCTTACAATATCACGCCTGATCTGGCTGGCGGTGTCTTTCAATTCCTGTATGCTTGCCATAGAGATGATCGATTATGGCCGCGAAGATAAAAGCTAAATGGAGATGATTTAATATTATTTTTACCCGCTAAACACCAAACATGTCGATATTCAGTTATTTGAAAGCCTCTTTTGAAAGAAAAAAAGCGCGCCGTTATTTCCAGGATTTCGGTTACCGTGTCGACCGGTTCGACCTCGAGCGTGAAGGAGTGGTGGAGTACGCCAACTGGTTGAACCCGCTGGTGCCCCCAAAGAAGCTTACACAGCAGGAAGTGGATTTTTTCAGGACGGTAATTAAAGAAGGCGGACTGGCTATTGACATAGGCGCAAATACAGGTGATCTTACCGTTGCCATGGGCATTGCAGCAGGTGCAGCAGGACTGGTACTGGGCCTGGACCCCAATACACAGGTGTATGCCATCCTGGAAGCCAATGCCCGGTTGAATAAAGACAAATCGAAGATCGTACCCCTCCCTTTTGCTGCAACACCGGAAGACGGGGAATTTTATTTCGCTTCATCGGAAGCTTCATTCAGTAATGGAGGGTTGGTAGACAGTGAGGGTGATGCTACCCACGGAAAATTCAAATTAAAACAGAAAGTCAGGGGTGTTAACCTGGAAAAATACCTGCAACAGCACTACCCGGAATGGTTGCCCAAGCTGTCTTTCATTAAAGTAGATACAGAAGGGCATGACCTCTCGGTTTTAAAAACCATTGAGTCACTGATCGCTGCGTATAAACCTGCGATTGCAGCAGAAGTATTCCCCACGCTTACCAGGGAAGAACGCACCGCCATGTATGATTTCCTTTCTGGTTTCGGATACCGTGTGTACGATGTGCAACATTTCGATACGGCCAAACCATTGAATAAAATATTGCTGACAAGGCCGGAAGACATGGCCGCACCCGGTACAGCATCAAATGTTCTGGCAATTATTTAGATTTGCCCGGTCAAAAAAACAATTATATGTCAGAAGATTTGGATTTGATATTAGCCGATACCGAGGATACCATGCGCAAAGGGATCAACCACCTGGAGTCGGAGCTGGGTAAGATCAGGGCTGGTAAGGCTAGTCCTGCTATGTTAGACGGCATTACCGTAGAATATTATGGCGCTCCCACCCCCATTGCGCAGGTAGCCAATGTGAGTGTATTGGATGCGAGAACCCTTAGCATTCAACCCTGGGAAAAAAACATGGTGCAGCCCATTGAAAGGGCCATCATGGCGGCCAATATAGGTGTTACACCACAGAACGATGGTGTGATCATCCGCATTTTCATGCCTCCGTTAACGGAAGAACGCCGCAAGGAGTTGTTTAAAAGAGCCAGTGCAGAAGGAGAACAGAGCAAAGTGGCTATCCGCAATGTTCGTCGCGATGCTATTGAACAGGTGAAGAAACTGCAAAAAGATGGTATGAGTGAAGATGCGGCGAAAGATGCCGAGAAAACCGTGCAGGACCTGACCGATAAATTCATTGCACTGGTTGATAAGCACCTGGCTGCTAAAGAAAAAGAAATGATGGCGGTATAGAGAGTTGACTACTGTCAACTCTTTTTATTCACCAGGTATACACCCGATAAAATAATTCCCAGGCAGAGCATCTGCCAGATGTTCACCGATTCTCGATCCCAAAGTCCCCATAACACTGCAATAAAGGGGATACCGTAAGTTACGAGTGAAGCAAATAAAGTTCCTGCTCTTTTTACCAGCATATAAAAGAGAATCGAAGCGAAAGCCGTTCCCATTGCGCCCAATATAAATGCGGCCAGGGTAGAACGTTGAACTGTCCAACTTCCCAACGGCAGTGAAAAATAATGGTTGAAATATAAAATAATAAGACAGGGAATGATGAGGAAAGTGAATGCCAGCGAGGCAATGTTCAAAGAACCTACGCCCTGCAAATGCCTGCCCACCATGTTTACGTTGATGCCGTACAGCAAGGTAGCCAGTAATACGAGTGCTGCATAAGAAAGAGATTGCAGGCTGATGGTGCCGGAGGCGCGCATGAGCAGACAAAGTCCGATGAAACCAATGATCACACCGACCACTTTGCTGGTGGTTACTTTTAATTGGAAGAAGCCTACACCAACGAGGATCGTAAAGAGAGGTGTCAATGCATTCAGGATGCCAACGAGTGAACTGTCCAGTTTGATCTCTGAAATGCAAAACAGGTAGGCCGGAAAAAAATTACCGATGAGTCCGGACAGGATGACCAACGGCATTTTATTCCTGGGAACCTGCAACAGGGCTTTGCGTGCAAAGGGCAGGAGTACCAGTCCGGCGCTGAGAATGCGAATGGAAGCCACCTGGTAGGGTGATAATGCCACCATACCGGCTTTCATCAATATAAAAGAGCTGCCCCATATAACGGAAAGAGCAATAAAAATGCCCCAGTTGATTAATTTGTCTCGCAAGGGTTTAGATTTCTTCAAAGATGCGCCGGATTTTTTATTTATCTATTCCACTCGTCAATTTATTCCGCGATTCGTCATCCTGAACGAGCGCAGCGAGTCGAAGTACGTCATCCTGAGCGAGCGAAGCGAGTCGAAGGAGCCGCTGAGGATTCAGGCAGATCCCTCGGC
This sequence comes from Mesotaenium endlicherianum, assembly GCA_009602735.1. Lineage (NCBI taxonomy): Eukaryota > Viridiplantae > Streptophyta > Zygnematophyceae > Zygnematales > Mesotaeniaceae > Mesotaenium > Mesotaenium endlicherianum. The sequence continues at coordinate 66,307 of WELA01008653.1, read as the reverse complement.
AGCGCCCGGGATGACGATCGAGGATCACTTGGGATAAAAACCTGGTTAAAGGCTTGGAGGTTTTTCGGAAATATGTTTATATTGTCATATTTAAATCTATACACTATGGGATTCGTAAAAGAATTTAAAGAGTTTGCCACCAAGGGCAACGTCATGGACCTGGCTGTCGGTGTGATCATCGGCGCCGCCTTCGGTAAGATCGTCGATTCGGTGGTGAACGACCTCATCATGCCGATTGTGGGCATTATTTTCAAAGCCGACTTCAGCAATCTCTATGTGGCATTATCAGACAAAATAACACCCGGACTTACCCTGGCCGAAGCCAAAAAACTGGGGCCTGTATTTGCCTGGGGTAATTTTGTAACGGTGGTATTGAACTTTATTATCCTGGCTTTTGTAATATTCATGCTGATTAAAGGCATGAATCGCCTTAAGCGCAAGGAGGAAGCCGCACCCGCTGCGCCACCTGCCCCCACTACTTCAGAGAAACTGCTCACAGAGATCAGGGATGCATTAAGAAAATAAGTTGCCCATCAGGGAATGGGGAGTTTGGGGTTAAAACCTCACTCCCCACTCTTTTTCTTATTTTCGCAGCAAATGAATACTACCACTTACCAGATCAAGTTAGACCAGTTTGAAGGCCCGTTCGATCTTCTCTTGTTTTTTATAGAACGAGATGAGCTGGATATTTACAATATTCCCATTACACGGATCATCAATGATTTCCTGGAATTTATTCACCAGGGAGAAAAACTGAACATTGAGCTGAGCAGTGAGTTCATTCTTTTCGTGTCTACGCTCATGCGCATCAAAGCCAGGCTGCTGCTGCCTCGTAAAGAAATAGATGCCCAGGGCAATGAAATAGATCCGCGCCAGGAACTGGTTGACAAAATACTCGAATACAAGCGCTTCAAAGAAGCGGCGGTACAGATGGCAGAGATGGAAGCCATTCGCATGCTCATGGTGAAGCGCGGCAACCTGCAGAAAGAATTGTCGGAGATCGGCGAAGAATCTTCGGAAGGAACCGAAATACAGAACATTACCATGTTCAAGCTGATGAAAGCTTTTGAAAAGGTAATGCAAAGGGTGCACGACAGGCAGAATAAACCGGTGCATACTGTTGTTCGCTACAATTATACCATGGAAGGGAGCCGCGATTATATGCTCGGCTTCATTGAAAAAGAAAAGACAGTAGCGTTTGAAAAGGTATTCGAAGTTTGCGAAGACCGTATCCATGCCATCTTCCTCTTCCTTTCCATCCTTGAATTATCACAGCAACGTTACATGAAGCTGATGGTAGGAGAAGGACGCAACAATTTCATTGTAGAATGGAATGATAACCGTGCAGAAGAAATAGGCGAAGAAGAAGCCCAAAATTAAACACCCGCCGATACGCTGACTTTCACCGTCTCTTTCATCATATCCCTTACAGCATCTGCAATACCTTGCGCATCATACGCACATTCGCGGTGAAGTTCTTTGGGTGTGCCATGTTCTACCAGCCTGTCAGGTATGCCCAGTATCCGCAGTGATGCTTTGTATCCGTGCTCGTTCATGAATTCCAATACCGCACTGCCGAATCCGCCTACCACAGTACCGTCTTCCACTGTTACAACCTTGCTATACTGACTGAATACTTCATGCAGCAATGCTTCGTCGATAGGTTTTACAAAACGCATATCATAATGCGCGGGATCAATGCCCTGTGTGCGCAATTCACGAATAGCGGCAGTAGCAAAATTGCCCGGATGGCCGAAGCTGAGAATAGCTATTTCTTTACCGGTTTTCAACCTGCGTCCCTTACCAATGGTAACGGCTTCGAAGGGTGTTCTCCATTCGGGCATCACACCTTCTCCGCGCGGATAACGGATTATAAAGGGCGATTGATTGCTTTCGAGTTGTGCCGTGTACATGAGGTTACGCAGTTCCTGCTCATTCATGGGCGCACTGACAACCAGGTTGGGAATGCAACGCATGTAAGCGATATCGTAGCAGCCATGATGGGTAGGTCCGTCTTCGCCTACCAAGCCTGCGCGGTCGAGACAAAAGATCACGGGCAATTTCTGTATGGCTACATCATGCACTACCTGGTCGTAGGCGCGTTGCATGAAAGAAGAATAAATATTGCAGAATACCCGCATGCCCTGGGTAGCCAGGCCGGCGCTGAGCGTTACGGCGTGCTGCTCACAAATGCCTACATCGAAAGCCCTGTGCGGCATTTTCTCCATCATGAATTTCAGTGAAGAGCCGCTGGGCATGGCCGGTGTAACGCCCATGATGTTGCTGTTTTGTTCGGCCAGTTCAATGATGCTTTGCCCGAATACGTCCTGGTATTTGGGAGGCTGGGGTGTTTCTATTTTTTTCTTGTAGATCTCGCCGGTCACTTTATCGAACAAACCGGGCGCATGCCATTTGGTTTGGTCCTTTTCGGCCAATGCATAACCCTTTCCTTTCACCGTAACAATGTGCAGGAGTTTGGGACCGGGCATTTCGCGGAGGTCTTTCAATGTATCTACCAGCTTGGTAATATTGTGGCCATCGATAGGACCGAAATAACGCAGCTTGAGCGATTCAAAAAGATTACTGCTCTTGCTCACCATACCTTTCATGCCAGCTTCCAGTTTGCTGGCCATGTCCCTGCTGAAATTCTTACCCACAGGCAGTTTACCCATCAGGTTCCATACTTCATCGCGCAAGCGGTTATAAGTGGGTGAAGTGGTAATATCGGTGAGGTATTCTTTCAGGGCCCCTACATTGGGGTCGATGCTCATGCAGTTGTCGTTCAGGATGATCAGCAGGTCGCTGTCGGCCACGCCGGCATGGTTCATCGCTTCAAAAGCCATACCTGCGGTCATGGAGCCATCGCCGATGACGGCCACCGATTTGCGGTGCTCGCCTTTGTATTTGGCGGCCATGGCCATACCCAGGGCGGCAGAAATAGAAGTGGAAGAATGGCCTACGCCGAATGTATCGTAAATGCTCTCGCTGCGTTTGGGGAAGCCGCTGAGCCCTTTGTATTTGCGGTTGGTGACAAAATTGTCGCGCCTGCCGGTAAGGATCTTGTGCCCATAAGCCTGGTGCCCCACATCCCATACCAATTGATCGTAAGGTGTATTATACACGTAATGAAGGGCTACACTGAGTTCCACTACGCCCAGGCTGGCAGCAAAATGCCCGCCATGGACGCTCACGATGTCGATAATATACTGGCGCAGTTCATCGCAGACTTGTTGCAATTGCTCACGGCCGAGTTTTTTGAGATCGTCGGGATGGTTGATGGATTGTAGTAAATGACCGGGTCTGATCTCCATTCAGGCAGAATTTAAAATGTAAAAATACGCTTTTGCACCAAACAGATACCGATTTTGCCTTTAATCAAATTTCCGGGATACGTGGGGAAATAATCCCTCTATATTTGTTCTTAACATGAGAAGCAGAAAAGTGACATTATATTGGTGGTGCCAGGTGGGGGGGTGGTTGTTCTACGGACTGACCATGATCTTCTTCGCATTTATCTTTGAGAACCCGACCAATAAAATCTTTTACCCCAAGACCGGCGTAACCATCCTCATGGGTATTGCCTTCACGCATTTACTGCGTGCACTGATCATACGCTTCAAGTTGAAGCCACCTGTTGTTGCGCAGAAATGGTGGCTGCTCACGGTGGTGGTGCTGGGTATCATTGTGGTCTACAATTTCGCCAACAGTCTCATGGCCGAATGGCTCCATCTTTATTTACCCGAGAAAAAAGTATCGGTGGAGAAACGATTCCTTATCAACCTGCTCTTCGAATCGCCCCTGATATTGGTATGGGTTTCTATTTATTATGTATGGCATTATGTGGAATTGGGTACCAAAAGCGAAATACAAAAAGTGCGGCTGGAAAGCCTGGTAAAAGAGCTGGAGCTGAAAACAATCAAGTCGCACATCAATCCGCATTTTATTTTCAATGCCCTCAACAGTATAAGGGCGCTGGTGGATGAGAATCCGGAACGGGCGCGGACGGCCATCACCGAACTGAGCAATATACTCCGCAGCAGCATGCTGGCCGAAAAACTCGAAACAGTTCCTTTTGAAAAAGAGCTGAACATCGTTAAAGACTACCTGGCGCTTGAACATATTCGTTTTGAAGACCGTTTGCAGGTGGCCTATGATATCGATGAAGATACCCTCGACCAACCTGTTCCGCCGATGATGCTGCAAACCCTGGTGGAAAATGCCATCAAGCATGGTATTGGAAAACAAAAATGCGGTGGACTTATCCGTATCATTTCCGATTTCAAAGACAACCATCACGAACTGATTGTGCAGAATACGGGCCAGATGAATGGCAATGCCAGCAACGATGGATTCGGTATCAACAGTACCCATAACCGGCTCAAACTGCTTTTTGGTGCACAGGCCACTTTCTCCATTCGCGACCTGGACGACAGCATGGTGGAAGCCAAAGTGATCATGCCCGTAAAGGAATTGTAATTCATAAATTCTATTCATAAATTAGCAATATGGCGATCAAAGCAATTATCATTGATGACGAAAGGCTTGCACGCAACGAACTCAAAAAGTTGCTGCAAGACCACTCCGATATTGAGATCATAGAAGAGGCGGCCAATGTAGACGATGGCGTGGAGAAGATCGAAAACCTGAACCCCGACCTGATCTTCCTGGACATACAGATGCCCGGCAAAACCGGGTTCGACCTGCTGGCGGAACTGGAAAAAGCCCCGAGGGTGATCTTCACCACTGCTTATGATGAATATGCCATCAAAGCATTTGAAGTGAATGCGCTGGACTACCTGCTGAAGCCCATCGAACCCAAGCGGCTGGCCGATGCCATCCAGAAACTACAGGTAGAAATATTCAAGGAAACGGCCGGTGTAAGTGGACTCAACCGCGGCCCGCTGACAGAGATCGACCAGGTGTTTGTGAAAGACGGCGAACGCTGCTGGTTTGTGAAGCTGGGCGAGATACGTTTGTTTGAAAGTGTGGGCAACTATGCCAAAGTATTCTTCGGCACCCATAAACCCCTTATCCTGAAATCACTCAACGCACTCGAAGAAAGGCTCGATGACCGTATGTTCTTCCGCGCTAATCGCAAACACATCATCAACCTTCGCTGGATTGAAAAGATAGAACCTTATTTCAATGGCGGGTTGCTGGTAGACCTCAAAGGAGGGGAAAAAATAGAAGTGAGCCGGAGGCAAACGGTGAAGTTCAAAGAAATGATGAGTCTTTGATAATGTGACAATGACTCGATACGCAATGGCTCAATTAAAACAAACAATTAGTAATGAAAGAATTTAGTTTGATGTTGTTGTCTTCACTGGCAGCAACATTTTCTTTTGCACAGACATCGGCCGATAAGGTCATCCAGGTTAAAGAAGTAGAGCGCATAGAGCGCACGTTATCAGCAGATGATATGGAAGGGCGGCGTGTTTTTACGCCGGGGATTGAAAAAGCAGCGGCTTTCATCGCTTCTGAATTCAAACAGACCGGGTTGCAAACACTCAACAACGGCGGCACTTACCTGCAATCTTTTTCCATGGTTCGCCCGAAATTTTTGGGTGTTAACTGTTCTTTCGATGGTGCAACGATCGACAGCAGGAATGTGATTGTGTTCACATGCCAGCCCGAACTGACGATCAACGAACATTCGGGTTACGAAACAGTGACCGTGGCGGCCAATGATAATATACGCGGCGTGGTAGGCAAAGTGCTCAATGGGAATAAGAATTACCTGGTACTGGTAGATACCAGTTTTGGCCACTTGTTCGGCAATCTTACCCGTATGAAATCGGCCCTTTTCAAAACAGATAAGAATGTAGTGTTCGTACTCACTACCCAAAAACCGACTGCTTACACGATCACAGCCAAACATGAGATCACCGAAATGAAACTGGCCAATGTGGTAGGTGTGCTGACTGGCAAGAGCAAGCCTAATGAGTATGTTATTTTTTCCGGGCACTACGATCACCTGGGCATCAATACGCGGAATATGATTAATAACGACTCTATCTACAACGGAGCCAATGATGATGCGGCAGGCACTACGGCAGTGATGATGCTGGCTAAATATTTCAAAGCGCTGAATAACAACGAACGCACCCTGATCTTTGCTGCTTTTACAGCAGAAGAAACAGGAGGGTTCGGAGCTACTTATTTTTCCAAGCAATTCAACCCCGACGAGGTGAAAGCCATGTTCAATATTGAAATGATTGGAACAGAAAGCAAGTGGGGAAGGAATTCCGCCTATATCACCGGGTACGAAAAAACAGATATGGGCAAGATACTGCAAGGCAACCTGGAAGGAACCGGTTTTAATTTTTATCCGGATCCATATCCCGATCAGCAATTATTCTACCGCTCAGATAATGCTACCCTTGCGCGTTTGGGCGTTCCTGCGCATACGATCTCTACATCGAAGATGGACAGCGAACCCAATTATCACAAAGCCAGCGACGAAATAGGAACGCTGGACCTTGATAACATGACCATGATCATCAAAGCCATTGCATTGAGTTCAAGAGGTATTGTGAACGGAAAGGAAACGCCTTCGCGGGTAGATACTGCCGGGTTGAAATAGATCAGTTCATTATCTCATGTACGTTCAGTTTGTGCAATTCCAGGATGGTGACGCTGCCATCCTCACTCTCCCGGTACATGGGTACAAACTTGCGGTTGAAGAGTATTTCGTTGTAAGTGTAGGAAGTGCGATGCTGAACAAAGTTGGAAAATACATCGTCGAACCCTTTCAGCATAACATACAATTCCACATCGGCATTTTTCATATCGTCTTCGGTAAAACCGGAGAAGGGACTGTTCTCGTCTATGGGATGCACAACGGTCCAGCTCATGGGCATGCTTTCCACGCGCGACCTTTCCAGGTTCAATGAAAAGTACTTGTATATAAGCGAGTCGTTTTCTAACACCTGCATGCCCACATTCACCCTTACTTCCAGATCGGTAAGGGTATGTTTGTCTTTGATAGCAGCAAAGCGGAACATGATGCCTGTGCCGTTCTTATACGGACCAACCAATGCATGATCGCTGAACACCAGGTAACTCCTGGGCTTGGAGAAACGTCCATAGATTAAACCGGTAGCAATGGCCAGTGATAAGAAGCCGGTCAGCGCTTCGAGTCCGGATACGAGGCTGGCCCCATCGCCAACAGGATAAATATGCCCGTAGCCAACTGTTGTGAAGGTTTGTGTACTGAAATAAAACAGTTCCTTGAATATTTTCCACTGATCGCCAGCAGGCAAACCCGACATTTGAGACGGCCCCAACAGGTAATAAACAGCAGCGAAAACAAGATTGATGACAAAATAAAACAGCACAATGATGCTGATGAATTTCCACTGGGGCAGGGTAAGCATGTCATGAAATATGCTTATTCTTTTCCAGAAAGGCATGCCTTCCTTGACCAGGTTATAACTGCCGTCTTTATTGATGAACCGGCCGCCCAGGATCTGGCTGGTATTGGTGGTGAAACCAATATCGTTGTTTGGCTTTGAAAAAGGATTGATTTTTTTATAAAGAGACATATTGCCGGGTTTGAGAAACCTAAAGATCGTAAATGGTTCTGAAAGTAAGATTGATTCTGGGTTTTGAAACCAGTTTGGTAGGAGGCAAGCGATGCAGCCAATGCGTTTGGGTAGTTCCCTTCATTACAAGCAGGCTGCCTGATTCTAAAATGAGGCCAACTTTTTCGCCGGTTCTTTTGTGCTTGAAAACAAATTTCCGTTCGGCGCCAAAGCTGAGGGAAGCAATGATAGTATTGACTCCCAGCGATTTTTCATCATCGCTGTGCCAGGCCATTCCTTCATCGCCATTGTGATAGAGGTTAAGCAGACAGGAGTTGAAAACAGTCTCTGTTCGTTCTTCTACCAGCGCTTTTAATTCAAGTAGTTCTTTGGTCCAGATGAGCGCCTGCCTGGTTATATTAGAGTAGGTGTAGGCATAGTTGCTGTCACCATACCAGGCTACCTTGCGCTTGGTAATGATGTGTTTACCAAGAATGATGGCTTCATCGTTTTTCCACCGGATGTCTTCCAACAGGCGATCAAAATAATGATCGCTTGCTTTTCTTGACAACAACTTCCCAAAATAATTGACGATGCCGTCTTTAGGGAGCAGGTTGGTGGTTTCGTCTATGCTATTACTGAATAAATCCATTTTTCCAAGTTTGATAAGCATCCCGCATACAATGTCCACACGGACGAAAGCCTAATTGAACAGCTTCTTCAGCGTTGGCAAAGAATACACGGTTGTTTTTACTCATGCGTTTCCCGGAGTTGCATAGTATGCTACCATAAATTTTCAGCCTGCTGTTTCCACCCATCAAAATTTCGCGGTGTCTGATCTTTTTTCTTAGTTCATTATTACTGATATTAATATGCCTGATCATTTCATTGCTGTTTTAGCGGCTTCCCAGCCAATGATCGCTGTTTTGCGGGTAGGTCCCCACATATAACCGCCAAAAATGCCGGTCGATTGAATAACACGGTGACAGGGGATGAGGTATGCCACGGGATTGCTTCCGATGGCTGTTCCAACGGCCCTCGCTGCATGGGGCTGCGCTATTTGTTGGGCAATAGTACCATAAGTCGCCAAGCGCCCCAACGGTATCTTGAGCAATGTTTCCCAGACTTTTAATTGAAAATCGGTGCCTTTGAGGTGCAGCTTTACCTGGCCGAGGTTTTTCCAGTCCTGCGTAAAAATGTACAACGCATTTTGCTGGATCATATCTACTACCTGCCTGAACTGTGCATGAGGAAACTGTTTGCGAAGCGCTTCAAATGATTGTTCCGCATCATCGGCAAAAGCCATATAACAAATGCCTTTGGGGGTAGAAGCCACGAGGATATTGCCAAAGGGACTTTCTGCAAAACTATAATTGATGGCGAGGCTTTTTCCGCCATCGCGGTATTCGGCAGGCGTCATGCCTTCTATATGAATAAAAAGATCATGCAGGCGGCTGGTGCCGGAAAGCCCTGTCTCATAAGCTGTTTCGAACAGGGTAGCTTGTTCCTCCTTGAGCATTTTTTTGGCATGGGCGATGCTGATGTATTGCAGGAATTTTTTCGGACTGGTACCTGCCCATTCCGTAAAAAGCCGCTGAAAATGAAAGGGACTCAGATGTACTTTTTCTGCAATTTCATCGAGGTCGGGCTGCGAACGGAAATTTTCCCTGATATAATCAATGGCCGCTGCCACACGCCCGTAGTTGATATTTTCCTGGTCGTTCATGGGTGTTAATTATAGAACAAAACTAAAACGCATAGGGTAGCCATAAAACCCGAAACTTGCGAAGTTGAAGTTGTTTAGATTTGTATGGCAATCGAAAACATCCTGAGAGCGCAACTTATGCAAACAATCGAAGATTTTTACAGAGACAAGTTCAATATCCTTCCGGCCAACCTGCACGAAGGCATGGGACATTTCAACGTTTTTCAAATGGAGAAATGCAAGACCAAAGTCGTATACAGCCGCAGGGATTTTTACAAGATCAGCCTTATTCGCGGGCACAACCTGTACCATTATGCCGATAAGAGTATTGAAATATCCGGCACTACGCTGATCTTTTTTAACCCGCTGGTTCCTTATGCCCTTGAGTCTTTGTCGGATGACAAGACCGGTTTTTTCTGCATTTTCTCCAAATCCTTTTTTGCCGACAGGATACGGAATGAATTCGGCGACCTGCCGATGTTCAAACCTGGCGGCAATCCGTCCTATATACTCAACAAGGAGCAGGATAGGGAAGTGAGCCAGATATTCAACAAGATGCTGAATGAAATGCAATCGGATTATGCGTTCAAATTCGATCTGCAGAAGAGTTATGTTACCGAGTTGATCCATTATGCACTTAAAATGGAGCCTTCTGAAAGTCTCTGCCGGCACACAGACGCCAAGGCCCGCATCACCGCGGTATTTACTGAATTGCTGGAAAGACAGTTCCCCATCGAAAACACATCGCAGCGATTTGATATGCGCTCTGCAGCCAATTTTGCCGATCAATTGGCAGTGCATGTGAATCACCTGAACAAAGCCGTGAAGGCAACCACAGGTAAAACCACCACAGGCGTAATAGCAGAACGGCTGGTGAGTGAAGCCAAGTCTTTGTTGAAGCACACCGATTGGAATATTGCCGAGATCGGTTACTGCCTGGGTTTTGAAGAACCATCGCACTTCAATAATTTTTTCAAGAAGCAAACGCAGGTAACGCCGTCGTTTTTCAGGAGTTTGAATTAGGATTGAATTTTGTAATGAATGGTTTCAATCAGGTAATAACTGCCATGACAGGGTCTAATAATTTTACATGACAAAACAATTCATCTTAAACAGATCATTATGAAATCAAAAAAATTGGGTAGTCAGGGTTTGACCGCTTCTGCAATAGGATTGGGTTGCATGGGCATGAGCGATTTTTATGGAAAGAGAGATGATGAAAATTCCTTGAAAACTTTGCACAGGGCCCATGACCTGGGTGTGCGTTTCTGGGATACAGCTGATATGTATGGTCCTTTTCACAACGAAGAACTGATTGGAAAAGCATTGAAAGGTATCCGTAACGATATTACGCTGGCTACCAAGTTTGGTATCGTCAGGTATCCGGACAATCCTTCGGCAAGGGGTGTTAACGGCAGACCCGAATATGTGCGGTCGGCCTGCGAAGCCAGCCTCAAAAGATTGCAGGTAGATACCATTGACCTGTATTACCAACACCGGGTAGATCCGGATACGCCTATAGAAGAAACCGTAGGAGCCATGGCACAGTTGGTGACCGAAGGTAAGGTGAGGGCTATTGGTTTGTCTGAAGCTTCGCCGCAAACCTTGCGGAAAGCGCATGCTGTTCATCCCATCACTGCACTGGAGACAGAATATTCACTCTGGAGCCGCGAGCCGGAAGATGAATTACTGCAAACCTGCCAGGAATTGGGAATTGCGTTTGTGGCGTATTCTCCATTGGGCCGTGGATTCCTTACCGGGCAATTGAAAAGCTTTGATGACCTGGCGGAAGATGACTGGAGAAGGTTTTCACCCCGTTTCCAGGGAGAGAATTTTCAAAAGAACCTGGAGTTGGTGAGAAAGATACAGGACCTTGCCACTGAGAAAGGCTGCACACCTTCGCAATTGGCATTGGCATGGGTAATGGCGCAGGGCGATCATATTTTCCCTATCCCGGGCACCAAGCAAATCAAATACCTCGAAGAGAATGTCGGTTCATTAAAAGTAGCCCTCAGCAAAGAAGACCTGAAAGCGATCGATGCCATAGCGCCCCGCAATGTAGCCGCAGGCGACCGCTACCCCGAAGCTTCCATGAAAGCGGTGAATAGGTAGAAGAGCTTTATTGTTTGTTATACTTGCACAGGAATACTGTGCACGGCTGCGCTCAATTCTTTGATCAGCGTCGGATCTTTTTCAATCGCATTGCCCACTACAATCACATCGGCTCCTGCCTTGCAGTTGAGATAGGCTTTAACGGGATCGATGATACCTCCGCCGATGATCAACGGCACTTCAATGTGACGCGCTACTTTCTCTATCATGGATTCGGGTATGGGCCGCTTGGCTCCACTGCCTGCATCCATGTAGATAAGTTTCATACCCAGCATTTCTCCTGCCATGGCCGTACACATGGCGATATCATTTTTGTCTGCCGGAATAGGTGTTGCATTGGAAATATAAGACACCGTAGTAGGAGCTCCTCCATCAACGACCATATAACCGGTAGGCATGATCTCGAGCCCGCTTTTCTTTACAAAAGGAGCGCTGATCACATGCTGACCAATCAACAGTTCCGGGTTGCGGCCAGATATGAGTGAAAGATATAATAAAGCATCGGCATATTTACTTACCTGGGAAGGCGAGCCGGGGAATAAAACAACAGGAATAGCGCAGGAAGCTTTGAGCTGGCGGATGCAATCGTCGAGGTGACTGGAAATGACCAAACTGCCGCCCACGAAAAAATAATCGACTTTAGCATCAGTGGCCAATCGCACCAGTTGCGCGATCTTTTGGTCATCTACCTTATCGGGGTCGATCAATACCGCAAAAGATTTCCTGCCTGTTCTTTTCTTCTCTACAAATTGGTTGTACAATGCTTGCTTCATTCAATATTGGATAGATGCTGTTGCAAAAATGCAAAAAAATCCATGGAAAGATACATATTTCGGTACAAGTAGCTGCCTGGAGCGTTTTTTGTGTTTGTAAAAGGCAAAACCCCTCGGAATCTGGCTTTTTTATTTACGAAAAAAAGTTCATTTAAACTACAAAAAGATCAAAAATATTTTCTACCCATTGTGCATTTTCCAGCAAATGCAACCCTGATTGGAGGTACGAAAAAATCCACATGCCTTATCCACAAGCAGTGGATATTTCCGGCGTTGAATTGTGAAAATGGAAAGATATTTTCGTCAACCGCTTAACAATTCGTTAACCGGAGACTAAACCAACAAACCAGCTAAAAACTATACTTACATGGCTAACCCACGCACTTCTAAAGGTTTACAGTTCAGCCGCCGCTTTACAACAGAGGGTGTAAGCCCTTTTGACCAGTTCGAATACGATTACCGCGACAGTGTTATCAAAAACCCCAATGGCGAAAAGGTTTTTGAAATGAACAACGTAGAAGTTCCGAAACAATGGAGCCAGATCGCAACAGACATCCTCGCCCAAAAATATTTCCGCAAAGCCGGGGTACCCCAGCCAGATGGTTCGGTAGGCAGGGAAACCAGCGTAAAACAGGTGGCACACCGTATGGCCAATTGCTGGCGTGTGTGGGGAGAGCGTTACGGGTATTTTGCATCAACCAAAGATGCGCAGGTGTTTTATGATGAGTTGGTATACAGTATTCTCAACCAGGCTTGCGTACCCAATTCACCTCAATGGTTCAATACCGGTTTGCACGAGAGCTATGGCATCACCGGCAAACCGCAGGGCCACTATTTCGTAGACCCCAAAGATGGTAAACTGAAAAAATCCACCAACGCGTATGAGCGCCCACAACCCCATGCCTGTTTCATTCTCAGCGTGAACGACGACCTGGTGAATGAAGGTGGTATTATGGATCTGTGGACCCGTGAAGCCCGCATTTTCAAATACGGTTCAGGCGTAGGCACCAACTTCTCACAGATTCGTGGTGGTGGAGAGAAGTTAAGCGGAGGCGGTACTTCAAGCGGACTGATGAGCTTTCTCAAAATAGGCGACCGCGCTGCAGGCGCTATCAAGAGCGGTGGCACTACACGCAGGGCAGCCAAAATGGTTTGTCTCGATCTGGATCACCCCGAAGTAATGGAATTCATCAACTGGAAAGTGCAGGAAGAAGATAAAGTGGCTGCATTGGTAGCTGCAGGATATGATAACAGTTACGAGGGAGAAGCGTATGCTACGGTATCCGGACAAAACTCAAACAACTCTGTGCGCATCCCTAACAGTTTCTTCAAAGTGCTGGAAGAGGGGGGCGACTGGGAACTGAAAGCACGTACCGATGGCCGTGTGATGAAGAAAGTACCGGCAAAAGAAGTGTGGAGCCAGATATCTTACGCAGCATGGCGTTGTGCCGATCCCGGAACACAATACGATACAACCATCAATGAATGGCATACCTGTCCGAAAGGCGGCCGTATCAACGCGTCGAACCCTTGCTCGGAATATATGTTCCTGGATAATACGGCCTGCAACCTGGCTTCTATCAACCTGCGCAAGTTTCATGATGATGAAACCAATGTGTTTGATGTAGCAGGTTTTGAGTATACCACACGTTTGTGGACTACTGTATTGGAAGTATCTGTGTTGATGGCACAATTCCCTTCTAAAGAAGTAGCGCAACTTTCTTACGATTACCGTACACTCGGACTTGGCTTTGCTAACCTGGGTTCTATGCTCATGGTAAGTGGTATTGCTTACGATAGTGAAGAAGCCCGTGGTATTGCAGGGGCCATATCTGCTATCATGACGGGTGTGGCTTATAAAACATCTGCAGAGATGGCCGGCTTCCTGGGTGCGTTTGATAAGTATGAAGAGAATAAAGAAGACATGCTGCGTGTAATGCGCAACCACCGTGCTGCCGCTTATGATGCGGAAGATGCATATGTAGGCCTGCAGATCAAACCCCAGGGTATCAAGGCTACGCATTGTCCCGATTACCTGCTGAAAGCTGCTACCCGTGCATGGGATGAAGCGGTTCAGTTAGGCGAACAACATGGCTACCGCAATGCGCAAACAACTGTGATCGCACCTACTGGAACCATCGGCCTGGTAATGGATTGTGATACTACCGGTGTAGAGCCTGATTTCGCATTGGTGAAATTCAAAAAATTATCCGGCGGTGGTTATTTCAAGATCATCAACCAGTCGGTTCCACAGGCATTGAAGAACCTTGGTTATAACGCGAAAGAAGCGGAAGCCATTGAAAAATATGCAGTAGGCGCTGCCAGCTTTGAGGGCGCTCCTTTCATCAACCCACAAAGCCTGAGCGAGAAAGGATTTACTGCTGCTGAGATCGAAAAACTGAACGGCGCGGCGAGATCGGCTTTTGAGATCGGCTTCATCTTCAACCGTTTTATACTGGGTGAAGAATGCATGCAGCGTTTGGGCTTTACAGAAGCGCAGTACAGCGATTGGAATTTCAACCTGTTGGAAGCGATCGGTTTCAGCGAAGCAGAAATTGAAGCAGCCAATGATTATGTATGTGGTACTATGACAGTGGAAGGCGCTCCTTATCTCAAAGATGCACATCTGACGGTATTCGATTGTGCAAATAAATGCGGCAAGAGAGGAGAGCGTTATATCCATGCGTATGGACATATCCGTATGATGGCGGCCTGTCAGCCTTTCCTCAGCGGCGCTATTTCCAAGACCATCAACCTGCCGCATGAAGCAACAGTAGAAGAGATTGCCGATTGTTATTTGCTGAGCTGGCAACTGGGATTGAAAGCCAACGCCCTTTACCGCGATGGTTCCAAACTGAGTCAGCCGTTGAGCAATAAATCTTCCGATAAAAAGAAAAAATCGGAGGAAGTTGAAGAAGAAAAAGTGGCTACAGCAGATATGGCTTCCAATATCGTGGATATGAGCCAGCTTACAGTAGATGAATTGCTGGATGAAGTACACAAGCGTATGCAGGCTTCTACCGATACCAAGTTGAAGCGCCAGTTATCGCTGATCGTAGAGAAAAAATCTTTACCTGCAAAACGCAGGGGCTTTACACAGAAAGCCAAGATCGGCGGTCAGGTATTGTTCCTCCGCACAGGAGAATATGCAGATGGTACACTGGGTGAAATATTCATAGACCTGGCGAAGGAAGGCTCTACGCTGCGCAGCTTCATGAACTGTTTTGCCATTGCCATTTCTGTTGGTTTGCAATACGGTGTTCCGTTGGAAGAGTTCGTAGAGAAATTTGTGTTCACCAAGTTCGAGCCGGCTGGTATGGTAGACCATCCCAATATCAAGACTACTACTTCACTCGTTGATTTTGTATTCCGTGTATTGGCTTATGAGTACCTGGGCCGTACTGACCTGGTGCATGTGCTGGACAGACCGCAGGTAGGTAACCTGGGCGATGATGATGGTGATGTCACTTTGCTGGGCAAGCCCGAGCTGAGCAGCATACGGGTAACAGCGCCTTCGGCCAATGTTACACCGGCTACACAACCGCAAAAATTACAGCGTGCGGCCGCACCTGTTAAAGCGGAAGCAGGATTGGATGCTGTGAACGCCGCCGCTAAAAATATGCAGAGTGATGCACCGGCTTGTAACACATGCGGACATATTACCATTCGCAGCGGTACCTGTTACAAGTGCCTGAACTGCGGTAACAGCATGGGTTGCAGTTAAACGGACGTCTCTTTGAAAACGTATATACGCTAACCCTGAAGAGGCCACTATGCAAATAGTGGCTTTTTCATGCATGCAATCTTTTGCTAAATCGTTTTTTTCTTTTTAAAACCCGCAAGTATTAACTCAAAAAGTTTTACTTTCATTGCTCTAACAAACACACTTCAAATTGTTGTTTTATGGGTGATCTTCAGATCAAGAAAGAATCTAAAAAGTATGATGCTGTCATTGTAGGATCGGGCGCCGGTGGTGGAATGGCTGCCTATATGCTGGCCAAGGCCGGTCTCAAGGTCTGCCTGCTCGAAGCAGGGGCCGATTACGATCCTAAAATTCATTCTTCTCAATTTAAAAACCCCTGGGAATCGCCCCGTCGCGGTGCCAGCACCAAGTTTCGCCCATTTGGCGATTTCGATGGTTGTTTCTGGGGATGGGATATTGATGGAGAGCCTTATACAATGGCCGAAGGAACCAAATGGGAATGGTGGCGCGCACGCATGATTGGCGGTCGTACCAATCACTGGGGAAGGATATCATTGCGTTTCGGCCCGAAGGATTTCAAACGCAGGAGTATTGATGGATTGGGTGATGACTGGCCCATCAGCTATGATGACATCAAACCATATTATGATAAGGTAGATAAGTTATTGGGTGTATATGGCTCTAATGAAGGATTGCCCAATGACCCGGATGGTATTTTCCTGCCGCCTCCCAAGCCCCGCCTGCATGAACTGATGATTAAGAAAGCAGCTACCGGCATGGGCATCCCGGTAATCCCATCCCGTTTGTCGATCCTTACCAAGAAGATCAATGATGAGCGTGGGGCCTGCGTGTATTGCGGACAGTGTAACCGTAGTTGTAAACTCTATGCCGATTTTTCTTCTTCTTCAGCCCTGGTAATTCCTGGCGCTACAACAGGTAACCTGGATGTGATTACACAGGCAATGGCCCGTGAAGTATTAACCAATGCAGAAGGACTGGCAACCGGTATTTCTTATGTGAGCAAAAGAGACATGATGGAATACCAGGTAAATGGTCGCGTTGTGATACTCGCTGCCAGCGCTTGTGAAACGGCACGCTTGCTGCTCAACTCCAAATCAACCCGCCATCCGAATGGCCTGGCCAATGAAAGCAATGTGGTGGGCAGGTACCTGCACGATTCAACCGGCGCTGCACTGGGTGGCGTATTGCCACAGCTTTTCGGTCGTAAACGTTACAATGAAGATGGGGTGGGCGGTATGCACGTATATACCCCCTGGTGGCTTGATAATAAAAAACTCGATTTTCCCCGGGGCTATCATATTGAATATTGGGGCGGCATGTCGCAACCGGCTTATGGCTTTGGTTTTGGCCTGGAAAACCTCAATGGTAAATATGCCGTGAATGGTAAAACCAAAGAGGCGGGCGGTTACGGTGCTTCCCTGAAAGAAGATGCGCGTTTCTTTTATGGCGCCAATGTAGGTATGGCAGGAAGAGGAGAAGCTGTAGCTAATTACAATAACCTTTGCGAGATAGATCCCAATGTAGTGGACAAATATGGTATCCCTGTTTTGCGTTTCAATGTAAAACATTCCGACTACGAGATCAAGCAGGCCAAGCACATGAAAGAAACCTTCAAGGAAATCATGCACAACATGGGTGCTGTGATTACCTGGGGTGGCGATGATAATGAGAAGAACAATTACGGATTGAGTAACCCGGGTAATATCATTCACGAAGCAGGAACCGTACGTATGGGAGCCGATCGTAAATCGTCGGCGCTCAACAAATGGAGCCAGGCACACGATTGTAAAACATTGTTCTGTGTAGATGGCAGCCAGTTCACTTCACAGGCCGATAAGAACATTACCTGGACCATCCTGGCGCTCTCCATGAGGGCATCTGAATACATCATCGATGAAATGAAAAAACAAAACTTATAACAATGGACAGAAGAAAATCCATTAAAGCCCTGGTAGTAGGAACCGTATCCACTGGCCTCATGATTGAGGCTTGTAAGCCAGGCGAAAAGAAAGCAGCAACTGCCGTTGCCGATACGGGCGCAGATGCCGATCGCATGCAGGAAGAAAAGGATTACCTGAAGAAACTCAACGATAAATTCTTCACGGCACAGGAAATGGCCACACTTACAGTGCTGGCAGATATCATTGTACCCAAAGATGCAGTGAGTGGCAGCGCCAGTGATGCCAAAGTGCCCGACTTCCTGGAGTTCATCGTAAAAGACATGCCCAAACACCAGACGCCTATGCGCGGTGGCTTGCGCTGGCTCGATGTACAATGCCTGAAGCAGTATGGTAAGGCATTCACGGATTGTGATCACCAGCAGCAAATTGCCATGGTAGATCAGATCGCTTATCCGGCCAAGGCAAAACCAGAGATGAAACAAGGTGTATCTTTCTTCAATCTCATGCGCAACCTTACAGTGACCGGGTTCTTTACTTCCGAAATGGGCGTCAAAGACCTTGGGTATAAAGGCAACACGCCCAATCAATGGAATGGTGTTCCCGATGATGTGCTGAAACAGTATGGACTTGCCTATAGCGAGAAAGAGCTGAAAGAATGCATAAGCTATTAATGGCTCAATACTCAATGAATGTATCAATACTCACTGAGTAATATATTAAAAGCAATGGCTCAATGGAAATCTTCTTCCATTGAGCCATTGCGTATTGAGCCATCGAGCCATTAATGTTAACTCACCGTGCTTCCGGAATTGATTTTGTCTTCCGGATTGATAAAGTGCAGCTTGCCGTTGTCTTCGGCCATTAATATCATCCCATTGCTTTCAATACCACGCATTTTACGCGGAGCGAGGTTGGTAACCACGGTTACCTGTTTACCTACGATCTCTTCCGGTTTGAAATGAAGTGCAATGCCTGAAACAATCGTGCGTGTCTCAAATCCCAGGTCTACCTGCAACTTCAACAGCTTGTCTGCTTTCTCCACTTTCTCTGCGCTTACAATGGTGCCTACACGCAGGTCTATCTTTGCAAAATCATCGAAAACGATTGCTGATTTCTGATTGCCGGTTGCTGATTGTTCGGGTGTCATTTGTTTTGTGTTGACTGCCGGCGCTTCTTTGGTTGCACTGGCAGATTTGAGTTTTTCTATTTGTGCATTGATCTCATCGTCTTCTATCTTTCTGAACAACAACTCGGGCGGCCTGAGCGGATAACCTACGCTCAGTAATTTCATACTGCCGGCGTTCTCCCAGTTCAGCATTTTCTCTACCACCTTCATCATGTGCAGCATTTTTTTAGCCGTGAACGGAAGGAAGGGGTTGATGAGGATGGCCAGGTTGGCGGTGAGTTGCAGGCAGATGTGCAGGCAGTTATCGATCAACTGTTGTACCTCGGGCTGCGCTTCCAGTTTCTTTGCCAGTATCCAGGGCTCTTTTTTCTGCATATACTGGTTGCCAATGCGGGCCAGGTTGATCACTTCGAACAAAGCTTCGCGGAAACGGTAAGCTTCCAGCAATTGTTCTACTTTTTCTTTTGTTTGTTTGATCTCAGTAATGGTCTGTGCGTCCAGCTCATCAGCTACAGCTGTATGATAAGGAGGAACTTTGCCTTTACAGAGCTTGTGCATCAGCACAAAAGTGCGGTTCACAAAATTGCCGAAGATGCTTACCAGTTCGCTGTTATTGGCATCCTGGAATCCCTTCCAAACAAACTCGCTGTCTTTGGTTTCGGGGGCGATCTGCGTTAAATAATAACGCAACACATCGGCCATTTGGCTTCCGCCATTTTCTTTGCGAATGAAATCGTTGATATAATCCTGCATCTCGAGTTTCCAGTTGCGGCTGGTACTCATTTTGTCGCCTTCCAGGTTCATGAACTCGTTGGACGGAACATTGTCGGGCAGTATATTGCCATGTAATTTCAGCATCACCGGGAAAATGATGCAGTGGAAAACGATGTTGTCTTTTCCGATGAAGTGAACGAGCTTGGTGTCTTTATCCTGCCAGTAAGGCGTCCAGTCTTTGCCATGATCCAGCGCCCATTGCTTGGTAGCGCTGATATAACCGATGGGTGCATCGAACCATACATACAATACTTTTCCTTCCGCATCGGGCAGTGGTACTTTAATGCCCCAGTCGAGGTCACGTGTAACGGCCCTTGGCTGCAAGCCGCCATCGATCCAGCTTTTGCACTGGCCTAATACGTTGGCGCGCCAGTCTTCGGCATGGTCTTTCAATATCCATTCGCGCAGGAAATCTTCGTGCCGGTTGAGTGGCAGGTACCAGTGTTTGGTTAGTTTTTTCACCGGGGGCTTGCCACTGAGGGTACTTACGGGGTTGATGAGCTCGTCCGGACTCAGGCTCTTTCCGCAACGTTCGCATTGGTCGCCATAGGCATTCTCGTAACCGCAATTGGGACAAGTGCCTTTGATATAACGGTCGGCCAGGAAGGTTTTAGCTTCTTCGTCGTAATACTGCTCGGTCTCTTTTGTTTCCAAATCCCCCTTCTCATTCAATGCGGTAAAGAATTCCTGCGCCGTCTGGTGATGGATAGGGGCGCTGGTTCTATGATAAATATCGAATGCAATGCCCAGTTCCCTGAAATTCTCTTCAATGATGGGATGGTATTTATCAATAATGGCCTGGGCAGTAGTGCCTTCCTTGGTGGCCTGTATGGGAATGGCTGTGCCGTGCTCGTCGCTTCCGCACACAAATACCACATCGCGCTGCTGCGCTTTGAGGTAACGTACATAAATATCGGCAGGCAAATAGGCCCCGGCCAGGTGACCAATGTGTTTGAGGCCGTTGGCATAGGGCAGCGCTGCCGTGATCAAATATCGCTTCGGATCCTTCATAATGTTTCTTCCTGTCTTTATAGGGAATTGCAAAAATAAGATATGTAGCGGATTTGGATATTTGGGAAGTTTTTGTAAGTTTGATATCATTTTAATATCAAAATAATTATTATGGAAAAGATTCGAAAAGGAATACCCGGTTTCGGGGCCTTATTGGTGGCACTTGCCATACTGATATTGAATATCAGCCTGATTATCCGATCTGCTTCAGCCCCGGCCAATCCGCCCGCTGTGGAAATACTCTTCATTGCCCTTGGTTTTATTGCGATTGTTGTCGTTTTGAAAGGGCTTATCATCGTACAACCCAATTATGCAGTGGTGCTCACTTTCTTTGGTAAGTATGTAGGAACTGTCAAAGAGAATGGATTGTTGTTTGTGAACCCGCTGTTCACGCAACAGAAAGTGAACCTCCGTTCGCAGAGCCTGGAAAGCGCCAAACTCAAGGTGAACGATAAAATGGGCAACCCCATTGAGATTGCTGCCGTGATCCTGTGGCAGATACAGGACACTTACAAAGTAGTGTTCGACGTGGTGAGTTTTTCGCAGTACATGATCAACCAGAGCGAGGCGGCCATTCGTCACCTGGCTTCCACCTGTCCGTATGACAATATTGAAGATGAACATGCGCCCGTAACATTGCGTGATGGCGGAGAAAAGGTAACACAGCTAATGGAAAATGAACTGAACGAGCGGCTGGCTAAAGCGGGGATCATTATCACGGAGGCGCGCATCAGCCACCTGGCTTATTCTCCAGAAATTGCAGGCGCCATGTTGCAAAGGCAACAGGCTACGGCCATTGTAGCTGCCCGCACCAAGATCGTGGAAGGTGCGGTAGGCATGGTAGAGATGGCATTGGAATTGCTGTCGAAAAAACAGATCGTGGAACTGGACGAAGATAAAAAAGCTTCAATGGTAAGTAACCTGATGGTAGTACTTTGCGGTGAGAAAGCAGCTACCCCTGTGCTGAATACAGGCACGCTTTACCAATAACAGGCTCAAACAGGTACATTGAACAAGAAATCATTTGTATTGAGGATCGACGCGCAAACCTATTCCCAGTTGGAGAAATGGGCGGCCGATGATTTCCGGAGCGTGAACGGACAAATCGAAATGCTGATCGACAAAGCATTGCGGGAGGCCGGCCGGAAGAAAGAGACTGTCATGCATCCTGCCAAACCCAAACCTAAAAAATAAGTACCAGCATTCATGATCAGGATCCCACCTTATTTGTCACCCGGAGATACGATTGGCGTTGTTTGTCCCGCTGGTTTCATACCCGCCGATAAATCGGCTACCTGCTTAACAGTACTGCAGGCATGGGGTTATCGTGTAAAAGTTGGAAAGACCGTAGGCCACCAGTTCCATTATTTTTCCGGCACCGATGCAGAGCGGGCTGCCGACCTGCAGGAAATGCTGGATGATGTTTCCGTGAAAGCGATCCTCTGCGCGCGTGGCGGATACGGTTTGAGCAGGATCATTGATACACTTGATTTTACAATATTTGCGCAACACCCCAAATGGCTGATCGGCTTCAGCGATGTGACCATTCTGCATGCCCATATACACGAACAATTGAAAATAGCCACATTGCATGCCCCAATGGCAGGCGCTTTTAATGAAGGGGGCTATGAAAATGAATTTGTACAATCGCTCAGGACTGCCCTGATCGGTAAGCCCGGCGATTACAGTTGCGCCACTCACCCTTTTAACAAAACGGGCATTGCGAAGGGGCAACTGATAGGTGGTAACTTATCCCTTGTTGCCCATTTGGTTGGCAGCCGTTCAGCTTTTCATACAGAAGGGAAAATACTTTTCCTGGAAGATATCGGAGAATACATTTATAATATCGACCGCATGATGATTCAACTGAAACGAAGCGGTATGTTGGATAATCTTGCCGGATTGATCATCGGCGGCTTTACGGAGTTAAAAGATACTTTATTCCCCTTCGGACAGGAAATAGACGCCATATTGCATGATCATGTACGATCATTTGATTACCCGGTTTGCTTCGGCTTCCCAGTAAGTCATGCAAAAGAAAATTATGCGTTGAAGGAAGGAGTGGAATACCTGCTACGCGTTAGTACAGATAAAGTAATACTGACGGAACAGAGTTAAAATATACATCAACAGTTGCTCGTACTAATAAAGTCTATTAATTTTATCTTTTTATAGATATTATCTATTAGTATGACTTTTGTGCAATTGGAATACATCATCGCCGTGGACACCTGGCGGCATTTTGCAACAGCAGCGGAACATTGCTTTGTATCGCAGCCCACACTCAGTATGCAAATACAGAAAGCAGAAAAAGAACTGGGTGTTAAAATATTCGACAGAAGCAAGCAACCTGTGATCCCTACAGAGATGGGCCGGGAACTGATTGAGCAGGCGCGTAAGATCATGGCAGAGAAGAAACGGATGGATGAGATGGTGAACGCGAAAAAGGGTATTCTTTCAGGTGAACTGCGCATGGGCATTATTCCTACACTGGCGCCCTACCTGTTGCCTTTGTTTGTGCAGCAATTCACTAAAAAATATCCATTGGTAAAATTGATCATCAATGAAATGATGACAGACCAGATCATCTCCCGTTTGCGCGACGGAAAGATAGATATGGGTATACTCGTTACGCCTTTGCAGGAAAACGGCATCAAAGAATATCCGCTTTTTTACGAAGAAATGATGGCCTATGTTTCCAAACATCATGCGGCTTATAAAAAGACATATGTGCTTCCGCAAGACATTCGCCCCGATAAATTATGGTTGTTAGAAGAAGGTCACTGTTTCCGCGACCAGATCATGAACCTCTGTGAGCTTCAAAAAGCCAGCAAGAACGCCAATAATTTCGAGTACGAGGCCAGCAGCATCGAAACACTGAGAAGAATGGTGGAATTGAATGACGGTATTACCATATTACCCGAATTAGCCACGATGGACATGGGAACGCGCCAGCAAAACCTCATCCGTCATTTTAAAAAACCTGCCCCTATGCGTGAAGTGAGTATGGTAGTGCACCGCGATTTTGTAAAGAAGCGATTGATCGACATCCTCCAAAAAGAAATTATATCGGCCATACCGGAAAAGATCAGGAAGAATAAGCAACAAAATGTAGTGCCGATAGGAGACCGTTGATGACTATTCAAACTCCGCTCCATCCATATAAACCCGCTTGAGGTTGAATTTGGATACGGGCGCTACGATCAATGGGAATTTCTCAATGGTTACATTACTGGGATCAAGACCAAAACCTCTTTCCTCGCCAAGACTAATTTCTTTTAACCAGAAATACAATTTCATGATCACGCGTTCAATGATAGGAAGCTCATTATCCTGGCTCAGGTATTTCTCCAATACGATGAACTGAAAATCGCCTACCACGTTGTTTTTCTCCAAACTTTCATAGCGGCTGGTGATGTTCACCTCTTTGTTATTAACAAGTTCTGCCACCACTTTCCTGAACATGAGATTGATCCTTTGCTCTACCCGGAATCCCAATCTGAATTCAACGCGTATGATATCGTTGGGAATGATGTGTTCCACGCTGAACTCGCAGGTGTAAGGATCATCCAGCACATCCACGTGCACAAACCAGTATATATCTGCGCGCTTGGGTTTTTTATTGAGAATGGAATAGATGATCTTATGCTCGATCTCCTTGGGGTTATTGGCGCTGGTCATGTAAACCAGGTGGGTGGCATATTTGGGAATGGTTCTGTCGTTACTCAACTCCTGGATCATAGGAATATAATGTTCCATCCGCACAAATTCCACATAACGGTTCTTGATCTTGCGGCTGCGGAACCATACATACATTACCAGGAACAATCCGCCGCCAACGATCAACGTTACAAAACCACCATGCATGAACTTCTCCAGGTTGGCAATGAGAAAAGAAGATTCAATGGCAATGTATACCAACAGGTACAGGTAGATCCAACCCGGCAATACCCGCCGGCTCACCAGGAAATTGGCAAAGAGTATCGACGTGCTGATCATACACATGGTAATGGCCAATCCGTATGCCGCACCCATATTGGATGATTTCTGAAAATACAACACAATGCCCGTACAACCTATATATAACAGGAAACTGATACCAGGTATATACAGTTGTCCTTTTTCTTCGGTGGGATAATGGATTTTCATCTTGGGCCAGAGGTTCAGCCGCATGGCTTCGCTGATCAATGTAAACGATCCTGATATCAACGCCTGGCTGGCAATAACCGCTGCCACGGTAGAAATGATAATGCCCGCCAGCTTGAACCAGTGTGGCATAATGCCGATAAAAGGATTGAAGCCGTCGGCAATGACCTGCGATGGAATGACCTGCCCTTTATAATTTGCCAGCAACCAGGCGCCTTGTCCAAGGTAGTTAAGGATCAGGCATGTCTTTACAAATATCCAGGACACACGGATATTACCCCGGCCGCAATGTCCAAGGTCGCTGTACAAGGCTTCAGCACCGGTGGTACAAAGGAAAACGGCGCCCAATAGCCAGAAACCTTTGGGGTAAGTAGTGAGTAAGTCTATGGCGTAATGCGGACTCAACGCTTTGAATATGCCCAGATCATCTACCAGGTGTGAACAACCCAATACAGCCAGCATCACAAACCAGATACTCATGATGGGACCAAACATTTTACCAATGGAGGCCGTACCAAACTGTTGCACAAAGAACAACAGGGTAAGAATACCCAGCACAATGCCGATGATGGTGTTTTGTTCGATGTTGTGAAACACAGGTAATTGCCTGAGTCCTTCAATGGCAGAAGTAACGGTGATGGGAGGCGTGATGATACCATCGGCGAGCAGGGCCGCGCCACCCAGCATGGCGGGGATCACGAGCCATTTGCGGCGCCTGCGCACCAGCGCATACAAGCTGAAAATGCCACCCTCCCCTTTGTTGTCTGCTTTGAGTGTAAGGATCACATACTTCACCGTTGTTTGTAAGGTCAATGTCCAGATGATACAGGAAAGCGACCCCAAAATGAGGTATTCACTGACTACCCGTCCCGTAATGATTTCATTGAGAACATAAAGAGGAGAAGTACCAATATCACCATAAATGATTCCCAATGCAATGATCAGTCCTGCCGTGGTGACCTTGTTGAAATTCTTGCTCACGAACGATGGTTGTTGCTTTAAAACTATTGATCCTTGAACAAATGTATGGCAAAACGCCGAGTAAAGGATTCCTCGTACTTTTCCTATATTTTTGATAATAAATCCAACCCAAGATGACTAGACTGGTAGCGTTGTTGTTATGCAGTATGGCTTTATGCGGCGCACAGGCCCAGCGGATCACGTATTCCGAACCCGACAGGGACGATGCACGCACCCTCAATTTTGAAGTGATGGGTAAAATGAATGGCCGCATACTGGTATATAAAAGCTATCGCGACCAGTATTTCATTTCTGTGTTCGACAACGACATGAAGTTGGTGTCTAAGAACAAACTCGATTTTTTCCCCGAACGCTTGCTGAATACCGAGTTCATCCAGTATCCCGATTTCATGTATGTTTTCTATCAGTACCAGAAACGCAGCGTCATGTATTATATGGCTGTACGCATCGGCGCCGACGGTAAGAAAATAGGCGATGTGATCCCGCTAGATACTACAGCCAATATTAATTATACCTCTAACACCAAGATCAACTCCCTGATATACAGTGAAGACAAGCAAAAGATCATGGTGTTCAAGATCAACAGCCATAACGACCGCACCTACCTGGTAACCACCAGCCTTTTTGATAAAGACCTGAAGCTGTTGAAAAAAAGCTATACCAGCATTCCGATGCCGCAGCGGAACGATTTTCTTTCAGAGTTCACGCTCGACAACGATGGCGATATGGTTTGTGTGAAAGCTTCCGGCACTTCACAAAATGATAACCTCAACAAGATTACCCTGCTTACCAAGCCGGCCATGCAGGATGGGTACACTGCCGCTGACCTGAAGCTCAATAACATCTATCTCGATGATATCAGGATCAAGGTAGACAACCTCAATAAACATTACCTGCTTTGTTCTTTCTTCAGTAAACTAAGGCGTGGTAATATGGAAGGGCTTTATTATTGTTTGTGGGATAAGCAACAGGGGAAAGAGATACTGACTGCTACTACTGTATTCTCCGATGAATTCAGGGCCGATGCCAAGAGTGACGGTAATTTAAAAGCTGCTTTCAATGATTTCTTCCTGAAGAATGTTGTATTGCGTAAAGATGGCGGATTCCTGGTAATGGCAGAATCGGCGTATACTACTTCGAGGGGTAATCCGCTGAACCGTTGGGATTATCTCTATGGATCGCCTTACTGGATGCCGATGGATTATTATTCCTGGAACAGCCCCTGGGGTTATTATCCCTGGTGGCGTTATGGCGCTTTCAACAATGCGCTTACCCGTTATTTCGCCGATAATATTGCCGTGATCTCTTTCGATCCCTCCGGGAAAATGGAATGGAGCAATGTGATACGCAAATCGCAGTATGATGATAACACGGACAACTTCATTGGTTATGGTATGATGAACAGCGGCAGCGAAATTCATTTTATCTTCAACATGCAGGAGAAACGTGATATGATCCTGTTTGATCAGTCAATCACACCGGATGGACAGATCAACCGTAACCCTACCTTCAAGAACATGGATAAGGGATACGATTTCATGCCGCGCCATGCCAAACAGGTAGGTGCCCACCAGTTGGTGGTGCCCTGCCAGTACAGGGGATATACTTGTTTTGCCAAAATTGAATTTTAATACAGCTTCCAGTGGTCTTTTTATTCAGAGATAAATCCATCGCCAATATTTTTTTTCTGTCGGTACTGAGCATTGTGGTGCACCTTCATTTTTTTTCCAGCGTACCCGTAGTGATTACCGACCAGCACGATGGCCTGATCTCCATGGTGTTGACAAGCTATATTGCCGGCCAGTCACAGACTGTATTGTTTGTATTGTATCATATCGTAGTGCTATTGCAAGCCCTGCGGCTGAACATGGTACTGAACGACCAACGAATGTTCCATCAGTACACGTATATGGTGGCCATGTGTTATGTGCTGTTATCGGCCATCCTGCCGCAGTGGTGCAGTATTTCTTCGGCGCTGGTATCGAATTCGCTGCTGATCTGGATATTTACCAAACTTTGCAAACTGTATAATAACCCTTCACCCAAAACTTTACTGTTCAATACCGGTTTGATCGTGGGGGCCACCATTCTTTGCTATCACCCTACAGCTGTGCTGGTGCTAGCGGTATTGTTCGCTTTAACGGTAGTGCGGCCTTTCAGGCTGGCGGAATGGCTGATACTGCTGATGGGCACTTTGCTTCCTTTTTATTTTCTTTTTTCCTGGCTTTTTTTAAGCGACAGGCTGGCCGGTTACGGTAATTTCCTGCCCAGGATCAGGGTCGGACTTCCAATTTCGCATTGGGATACCGACCTGGTGGTGAGTCTTGCATACCTGGCCCTGTTATTCCTGACGGGTTTTTATTACTGGCAGGTGAGTATGGGGCGTATGGGCATCCAGATCAGGAAAAACTGGGGAGTAATGGTAGTGATGCTGCTGATCGTATTACCCGTTCCGTTTGTCTTTAAAAATGCAGGGATAACTGCTTCTATTATGAGCCTGGTACCGTTGGCAACCTTCAGTTCCAATGCATTTTCGGGGCCCAAGCGCCTGCTTTTTCCCAATTTCCTGTTTTGGTTAGCCATTGGGGTAATAATATACCATAATTGGCACCTGGTATAAAATTAGATACTCCTTAACGGGAGCCTTAACAGAAGAGGTCGTACCTTTGCACAACCAAATAAAAGTACCCATCCATGAAATTCGGCGTTGTAGTATTCCCCGGTTCCAATTGTGACAGAGATATGCAGGATGCCCTGCAGCACGACCTGGGAAAGGAAGTGATCATGCTCTGGCATAAAGACAAGGACCTCAGTATGTTTACTACGGAAGATTGTATTGTGTTGCCAGGCGGGTTTTCCTATGGCGATTACCTCCGTTGCGGAGCTATTGCCCGGTTTAGCCCTATGATGCAAAGCGTGATCGATTTTGCCAACAAGGGCGGGAAAGTACTGGGGGTATGTAACGGATTTCAGATCCTCTGTGAAAGCGGACTGCTGCCGGGCGTATTGTTGCAAAATGCCAACCAGCAATTTGTTTGCAAGAACGTATTCATCAAACACCAGGATGAGCAGGCATTGAAAATACCAGTTGCGCACGGAGAAGGAAGATACCATGCCGATGAAGCAACCCTTGCCGCATTGGAAGCGAACAACCAGGTATTGTTCCGTTATTGCGATAACCCCAACGGATCCATCAGGGATATTGCCGGTATCTGTAATCCAGGCAGGAATGTATTTGGTATGATGCCGCACCCCGAAAGAGCTACTTCGCCGGCATTGGGTAATATCGATGGCAGAAAAGTATTTGAAATACTTGGACTGAACTGATTAATATAAAAAGTTCCTTATGAAAAAGACGATTGCTACGTTTGTATTGAGTTTTATTGCCGTGATTTGTTTTGCACAAATGTCCAACCCGGTTAGCTGGACCTATGAAGCAAAGAAAAAATCAGCCGATACGTATGAAATCGTTGCTACTGCACAGGTGGCGCACCCCTGGCATATCTATTCTCAAAATACGGGAAAGGGCGGCCCTATCCCAACGCAGTTCAGTTTTAAGAAAAACCCATTGGTTAGTTTGTCGGGCAAACCCAAGGAAGTAGGTAAGTTGGAAAAGGTATACGACAACAACTTCAAAACCGATGTGTTGTTCTATTCCAACAAAGTACAGTTCGTGCAAACCATTAAAGTAAAAGGTGCTGCCAAGACGAACCTGAGCGGAACAGTAGAGTACATGGTGTGTGATGACAGCCAGTGTCTTCCTCCCACAAAAAAACCATTCGAGCTTAAGCTGCAATAAAAATTTTATCTGTCGTGATCAAAAAACTATATACATCCTGTATTGCTGTTTTAGCATGTCTGTTGGTTACCGCACAAGCAACGGACAGCCTGCTGCATTGGAAAGTAACCGCCAAAAAAATGGGCGAAGGCTTGTATGAATTATCGGCAAAGACATCCATTCCTGCCGGATGGCTCCTCTATGGAAACAACAGCGATATAGAAGGATTGGAGACAGCCCCTTTTGCATTTTCCTATGAAAACGCCCAAAGACAGGGTGCAGTTATTTTTGACCGGGCTCCTGAGTTGGTGAAAGACCCTGTTTTTGACAACAAACAGGCGCGTGTTTTCAAAGACCATGTTGAAATACGACAACAAGTAAAAATACAAGGGTATGTGCCCGCAGTATTGAAGGGTACCATGAACGTTTATTTGCGCAAAGGAGATGAATTCAACACATCGGAGCAGGCTTTTGAAACCGCACTGGAAGGAGGAGCAGCGGTAACAGCAAATACGGCCGATACGAAGATACGGTTGGAACAGGTAGACCTGAGGCATCCGCAAAAAGCTTGCGGCGAACAAAACCATATTGCGGATAACGGTTTGTGGACTATTTTTTTCCTGGGGTTCATGGGCGGATTGATTGCTTTGTTAACGCCCTGCGTGTTTCCCATGATACCGGTAACGGTTTCTTTCTTCACCAAGAAAGCGAATACCAAAAGACAAGCCATCCGGAATGGAATATTGTATGGGTTCTTTATTTTCCTGATCTATGTGTTCGCCAGCATTCCTTTTCACGTGCTCGGGAATGTGCAGCCAGAGATATTCAATAATATTTCTACCAACTCCTGGCTCAACATCATCTTCTTTATCATTTTCATCTTTTTCGCGCTCTCCTTCTTTGGCTTTTTTGAGATCAGTTTGCCCGGAAGCATCGCCAGCAAAGCCGATTCTAAAAGTGGATTGGGCAGCATTGGCGGTATATTCTTCATGGCGCTTACACTGGCCATTGTTTCGTTCTCCTGTACAGGCCCCATCCTGGGCTCTTTGCTGGTAGGTTCTCTGAGCGGAGGCGCCTGGCAACTGACGGCCGGTCTTGCTGGCTTTGGCCTGGCGCTGGCATTGCCGTTCGGATTGTTTGCGATATTCCCCAACTGGTTGCAATCGCTACCCAAATCGGGTGGCTGGCTCGATACGGTTAAAAAAGTATTGGCTTTTGCAGAAGTGGCGCTGGCATTCAAATTTCTTTCCAATGCCGACCTGGTGATGCATTGGGGACTGCTGAAACGCGAAGTGTTCGTTGGTATATGGATATTGACCGGGCTGGGACTTACACTGTACCTCTTCGGTATCCTTCGCTTGCCACATGATTATAAAGGAATGAAGATCGGCAGGGGCAGAAAGATAGTGGGAGTCATTGCATTAGTCTTTACGCTTTACCTGATCCCCGGTGTTACCCAATCGAAATACGCGAACCTGAAATTCCTCAGCGGTTTTCCGCCCCCGTTGAGTTATAGCATTTATGGCAAAGAAAATGTACACGGCAAAGGGTTAGAAGCCAATGTGATGAACGATTATGCAAAAGCCCTGCAAATGGCCAGGGAACAACACAAACCACTGTTGATCGATTTCACCGGATGGGCCTGCGTGAATTGCCGTAAAATGGAAGAGAATGTATGGACCCAGCCCGATGTGTACAATTACATCAAAGAACATTACATAC
Organism: Mesotaenium endlicherianum; assembly: GCA_009602735.1. NCBI lineage: Eukaryota > Viridiplantae > Streptophyta > Zygnematophyceae > Zygnematales > Mesotaeniaceae > Mesotaenium > Mesotaenium endlicherianum. The sequence goes on along the minus strand of WELA01008653.1, from coordinate 35,031 downwards.
TGGTTTCACTTTATGTGGATGATAAAGAAAAGCTGCCTGCTGAAAAGCGATTTACTTATCAAACAAAAGAAGGCGCTCATAAAGACATTGTATCAGTAGGCGATAAATGGGCAACCTTTCAAACAGAAAACTTCAACCAGTCTACCCAACCGCTTTATGTGGTGCTAGATGCAGATGAGAAACTAATTAATCATCCGGTAGGTTATACGCCCGATGCGAAAGAATACCTCAACTGGCTTAAATGTGGTAACGGGAATAAGTAATCAGAGTGCGATCTGTTTTTCCAGCATCATTTTGCGCATGTTGATGAGGCCGTAACGCATGCGGCCCAATGCAGTGTTGATGCTGCAATTGGTGATCTGTGCGATCTCTTTAAAGCTCATGTTGGCATAGTGGCGCAGGATGATGATCTCGCGCTGTTCTTCGGGTAAAAGGTCCAGCATGCGGCGCACACGTTCGTGGCTTTGTCCGCGTACCAGTTTGCTATCGGGACCTTCTTCCGTGAGTTGCAGTACTTCAAAAATATCTTTATCGTCGCTGGTCTTGATAGCCGGAGTGCGTTTGATCTTCCTGAAATAATCCACGCAGAGATTATGTGCAATGCGCAAAGCCCAGGGAAGGAACTTGCCTTCTTCGGAATATCTTTTGTTGCGAAGGGTATCGATGATCTTGATGAAAACATCCTGGAAGAGATCTTCTGCCAGGTAACTGTCTTTCACAAAGAAAAGTATGGAAGTGAACACCTTTTCTTTGTAACGGTTCACGAGTGTTTCAAAGGCGCCAATATTGCCCTCCTCCTGGAAGGAAAGTATCAGTTCGGTATCAGACATGCAGTCCAAAGTTTTCATGATATGGGCGTTTGAATGGGCGTAAAAAGCAATAGGATATTGGATGTTAAAATTTTTCCAACTTCAAAATAGGCATCTTTTCAGCCTGCGGTTCGTTTGTGGAAAAGATTGTTTTTAAGGGTAGTAGTTATGCACATTTTTAAAGATGTGTGGAACGGTTAGGAAAGCATCAGGAATGTTTTAATTTGCTAAATATTATGGCAACGAAAACAAAGGCGGCAGGCAGTAAATCATTGAATGGAACGGACGACAGCATCATTGTAAAAGGTGCCAGGGTGCATAACCTGAAGAATGTAACCGTTGCATTTCCCAGGAATAAACTCATTGTGGTTACCGGTGTATCGGGCAGTGGCAAATCTTCACTGACCATTGATACACTTTTTGCAGAAGGACAGCGGAGGTATGCCGAGAGCCTGAGCGCTTATGCGCGCCAGTTCATGGCCCGCATGGTGAAGCCTGATGTGGATTATATCAAGGGGCTTTGTCCTGCTATTGCGATAGAACAAAAAGTGATCACCCGCACACCCCGCAGTACGGTAGGCAGCATGACGGAGATATACGATTACCTGCGTTTGCTGTATGCCCGCGTGGGCAAAACCATTTCCCCCATCAGCGGGCGGGAAGTGAAAAAAGACGATGTAGCCGATGTGCTGGCTGCCATCACACAATTAAAAGCAGGGTCAAAAGTGGTGATCCTGGTACTTTTCAAGCGGCATGCTAAAAGAGACCTGCGTGAAGAACTGAATATCCTCCTACAAAAAGGCTTCACCCGTATTTACATGCGCCAGGCCGATGGTAAAGAAAGCCAGCTCCTGCGCATTGAAGAATTGTTGGAACTAAACGATAAGCAATTGAAAACGCAGTTGTCGGCGCAAGCCATGGTGCTGATCGATCGTGTTGTTACCAAGGCCTTTGACCAGGACGACCTGCACCGGCTTTCCGATTCCATCGGTACTGCATTTTATGAGGGAGAAGGCAATATCTATCTCGAAGTAGATGGAGAAAATTTGCATCATTTCAGTAACCAGTTCGAGCTCGACGGGATGCAGTTTGAAGAGCCTGTACCCAACCTCTTCTCGTTCAACAATCCTTTCGGTGCCTGTCCAACCTGCGAAGGTTTCAGCCAGGTATTGGGCATCGATGCCGACCTGGTGATACCAGACCGTCGCCTCAGTGTATACGAAGGAGCCGTTGCTCCATGGAAAGGAGAGAAACTGGGTTGGTGGAAAGAGCAGTTCATCAAAGGTGCGGCCCAATTCAATTTTCCTGTTCACAAACCCATAGCCGAACTCACTACTGCACAATACGAGCAATTGTGGAATGGACATGGCAAAGTATATGGCATCCATGATTTTTTCAAAGAAGTAGAACAGAACCTCTATAAAGTGCAATACCGTGTGTTGCTGAGCCGGTACAGGGGACGCACCATTTGTCCGGATTGCAAAGGCTACCGCCTGCGCAAAGAGGCGCTCTATGTAAAAGTGGGCAACCATCATATTGGCGAATTGTGCACCTGGCAGGTGCGCGACCTGAAAACATGGTTCAATGCATTGACATTATCAGCACACGATCAACAGGTGGCGAAAAGGATACTGCTTGAAATACACCAGCGATTGCAAACACTCATCGATGTGGGATTGGGTTATCTTACGCTCAGCCGATTGGCCAATTCACTGAGTGGAGGCGAAAGCCAGCGTATTCAACTAACCAGGAGCCTTGGCAGTAACCTCACCAATTCTCTCTATATATTGGATGAACCTTCCATCGGCCTCCATTCGAGAGATACGGAAAGATTGATCGCTGTATTGAAATCGTTACGTAACCTGGGGAATACGGTGGTGGTAGTGGAACACGATGAGATGATGATGCGTGAGGCAGATCATATCATCGATATGGGACCATTGGCATCGCATCTTGGAGGAGAAGTGGTAGCTGCCGGCAATTATGCAGAACTGGTGGCTAATCCCCGAAGCCTTACAGGTAAATATTTATCGGGCGAATACAAGATCGAGCCGCCTAAATCGGTGCGTAAATGGCAGCGATACATTAGGGTAGAGGAAGCCAGTCAAAATAACCTGAAGCATATTACGGTTGATTTTCCCCTGAATCTTTTATGTGTGGTGAGTGGTGTTAGTGGAAGCGGTAAAACAACCCTGGTGAAGCAGGTATTGTATCCTGCGTTACAAAAATTGAAAGGAGAATTCGCCGATAAAGTAGGCATGCACAAAATGATCAGCGGCGATGTAGACGCCATTGCGCAAATAGAGCTGGTAGACCAGAATCCGATCGGCAAATCGTCTCGCAGCAACCCGGTAACCTATATCAAAGCGTACGATCATATACGTGATCTCTATGCCCGGCAGCCGCTGTCGAAGATGCGCGGGTTCCAGGCCAAGCATTTTTCATTCAACGTAGACGGCGGCCGTTGCGATACCTGTAAAGGAGAGGGAGAGCAGGTAGTTGAAATGCAATTCCTGGCCGATGTGCACCTCACCTGCGAATCCTGTGGTGGCAAACGTTTCAAGGAGGAAGTATTGGAAGTACAATATAAAGGCAAATCGGTGTACGATGTGCTGGATATGAGCGTGGATGATGCCATTATATTTTTCAGTGAAGAGAAAGCCATCCGCCAGGCCATACAACCGTTGCAGGATGTGGGATTGGGCTATGTGAAACTCGGACAAAGCAGTGATACCCTGAGCGGAGGTGAAGCCCAGCGTGTGAAACTGGCCAGTTTCCTGGGTAAGGGGAAAGGTATCGGGCATGTGTTGTTCATTTTTGATGAACCCACTACCGGCCTTCATTTTCATGACATTAAAAAACTGCTGGCTTCCTTTCATGCCCTCATTGAACAGGGACATTCACTGATTGTAATAGAGCACAATACCGATGTGATACGTTCGGCCGACTGGGTCATAGACCTGGGGCCTGAAGCAGGGGATGCGGGGGGGCAATTGGTATATACCGGGCCACCGGCTGGGTTAAAAAAAGTGGGTGAAAGCCATACGGGACGCTTCCTAATGTCCTAAATATTGGTTTTATTTGTACTACTATGAAAACACCACTTAGACCCAAAGAGATCCAAATCATCAAACTCATCTGCCGGCAATACTCTACCCGTGAGATTGGCGAGAAAATGGGCATCAGCCATCGTACTGTGGAAGGATGCCGCGAAAGAATCCTCGAAAAAACAAGAGCAAAGAACATGGTAGGCATCGCCCTTTATGCCATCAAAAACGGCATTCATAAGGTTTGAATCTATCGTAACCTATCGGCGCTTTTAACCAGTTTTTCGTCTTTATAAATACCCCTGATGGCCAGGAGGTAGAAGACAGGTATTGCAAAACTGAAGACGGAAGTCAGTGCAATGCCGCCGGTATCGTATTGCTTGGTCTTGGAAAAAGCCAGTCCCAGGTAAAGGATGCTTCCGGCAAAACCAGCCAGTCCCAACTTGAGTTGCAGCCCGCGGTTTTTATACAGGAAGATATTGATCAATGCTACTACCGCTACAGCCACAGCCAGGATCATCAGGTAAGTACTGCTTACTGCAGTAAAGTCTTCGGCCGGTGTATTGCCTTTACTGCCAATGTAAAAGGGCAGTTTCAGGGTAGTGAAGCCGCATATACCGGCGAACAGCAGCCAAAGGCTTTGAATACGTTGCACCATAAACAATTAAGATTTTGACTTTTACCCCATTTCAGGATATAATACGAACTGGGTCATGAATTCGTTCACTTCTTGCTTCACTTTGCGATGCAGGGCTTCATCGTCTGCATTCATCAGCACGGTATCAATGGCATTTACCACAAACTGCATATCGGATTCTTTCATGCCACGGCTAGTGATGGCAGCCACACCAAAACGAACGCCCGATGTAACAAAAGCGCTCTTGTCATCATAAGGCACCATGTTCTTATTGGCGGTGATATCGGCGTGCTCCAATACCTGTTCTGCTTTTTTACCGCTGATGTTCTTATTGCGGAGGTCTATCAGCATCAGGTGATTGTCGGTGCCACCGCTGATGATCTGGTAACCCTTATCGGTAAAAGCTTTGGCCATGGCCTGTGCATTTTTTTGCACCTGCTGCTGGTAAGTAAGGAATTCAGGAGTGAGTATTTCTCCGAAAGCCACTGCTTTAGCTGCGATCACGTGTTCCAGCGGACCGCCCTGTGTTCCGGGGAATACGGCCATATCCATCAGGTTACTCATGAGGCGCAGGTTGCCTTTAACATCTTTGAGTCCGAATGGGTTCTCGAAATCTTTTTTCATCATAATCACACCACCCCTGGGGCCGCGCAGGGTCTTGTGTGTGGTAGAAGTCACAAAATGACAGTGATCGAAGGGTGATTTCAGCAATCCTTTGGCGATCAGTCCGGCAGGGTGGGCAATATCGGCCATCACAAAAGCGCCTACTTCATCGGCTACTTTACGGATGCGGACATAGTCCCAATCGCGACTGTAAGCGCTGGCACCGCAGATGATGAGTTTGGGCTTGATCTCGCGGGCTTTGGCTTCCAGCATGTTGTAGTCTACCAGGCCGTCTTCTTTTCCTACCCCGTAAAAATGCGGTTTGTAGAGTTTGCCGCTGAAGTTAACGGCCGAACCATGGGTAAGGTGGCCGCCCATGCTCAGGTCGAGTCCCAGTATATCATCTCCAGGCTGCAGGATGGCCAACATCACTGCTGCATTGGCCTGCGCGCCGCTATGGGGTTGTACGTTGGCATACTCTATACCAAAAATGGCTTTCAGGCGGTCGATGGCCAGTTGTTCGGTCTGGTCTACGATCTCACATCCACCATAATAACGACGTCCGGGGTATCCTTCGGCATATTTGTTGGTCATCACATTTCCCATCGCCTGCATCACCTGCAGACTGGTGAAATTTTCAGAGGCGATCAGCTCAATGCCCCTGCGCTGCCTTTCTAATTCCTTTCTGATGATATCGAATACCACGGTGTCTTTTTGCATATTGGTAAGAATTTGCGGCAAAAATAAATCTTAATTGATTGCCCGGGCCAGTTAATTTATACCTCAATAGTTTTCCCTATTTTCGGCCTTCATTGAGATCATGAAAGCCATCATCCCCGTTGCGGGGGCCGGAACCAAGTTGCGGCCCCATACTTATACCCAACCCAAGGCCTTGATACCCATCGCCGGCAAGACCATATTGAGTTATATAGTAGATCAATTACATGAGACGGGTATCCATGAATTTATTTTTATTGTGGGCTACCTGGGTGAAAAGATCCAGGATTATGTGAAACAGACCTATCCGCACCTGATCACGCATTTTGTTTACCAGAACGAACGACAGGGTACTGGTCACGCGATTGAGCTTACCCGTAATATTGTAGGAGATGATGAAGTATTCGTGGCTTTAGGAGATACCATTTGCGAATATGATGTGAAAGAAGTAGTGAATAGTCCGTACAGCATGCTCGGCATTAAGAAAGTAGACGACCCGCGTAATTTTGGCGTGGCTACTGTTGGAGAAGATGGTTTTATTGAACAGGTGATTGAAAAGCCTGCGATTCCTAAAAGCAATATGGCGTTGGTAGGTTTGTATAAAATAAAAGAGACTCATTTTCTTTTTGAATGTCTTCACCACCTGTTTACACAGAACATCAGAACTTACGGTGAATACAACCTCACTGATGCGCTGGACTGCATGATTGGCAAGGGGGCTAAATTCCAGGCTTTCAAAGTAAAGAACTGGTTTGATTGTGGCAGGAAGGAAACCCTGCTCGAAAGCAACGCCACCCTGCTGAAAAAATTCGGTGGCAATGTGGGAACCGATCACACATTCAAAGATACCATCATCATACCACCCGTTAGCATTGCGCCGGGCTGTGATATTTCTAATTCCATTATTGGTCCGCATGTAGCCGTCGGTGCCAATACCACTATCAAACATTCCATTGTGCGCGACAGCATCATTGGTTCTTTTACCAGCCTGTATGAAGTGGTGCTTGATAATTCTCTCATTGGCAGTGATGCTTCTGTAAAAGGGTTGAGCCGGAGTTTGAATATCGGCGATAATACGGAGATTGACTTTGGTTAATGGCTCAATGACTCAATGAAACGTCATCCCGAGCGTAGTCGAGGGATCTGCTTGAACACTCGGTCAGCTCCCTCGACTACGCTCGGGATGACGTGTTATATTCATTGCGCAATTAAAAATATTATGAGCAACGCTATAACAAGACTGTTTAACATTGAATACCCCATTGTTCAGGCCGGCATGATCTGGGCCAGCGGGTGGAGGCTTGCCAGTGCGGTGAGCAATGCCGGGGCATTGGGACTGCTGGGAGCCGGCAGCATGTATCCGGAAGTATTGCGCGAACATATCCGTAAATGCAAGGCTGCTACTGATCGTCCATTTGGCGTCAATGTGCCTTTGTTATATCCCGATATCAAAGAGCTCATGGATATCATTGTGGAAGAGCAGGTGCCCATTGTGTTCACCAGTGCAGGCAATCCCAAAATATGGACCGGCTTTTTAAAAGAAAAAGGCATTACGGTGGTGCATGTGGTGAGCAGCAGTTTGTTTGCACAAAAAGCCGCGGCAGCAGGTTGTGATGCGGTGGTTGCTGAAGGATTTGAAGCGGGCGGCCATAACGGGCGGGAAGAGACCACCAGTTTTGTATTGATCCCTGCCGTACGCGATGCAGTAACCATACCTGTTATTGCCGCAGGCGGCATTGCTACCGGAAAGCAGATGCTGGCAGCCATGGTGTTGGGTGCAGATGGTGTTCAGATGGGGACACGTTTTGTTTGTACGCCTGAAGCTTCATCACACCTGGCTTTTAAAGAAGCGATCGTAGCTTCAGTTGAAGGCGACACGCAATTGGCGTTGAAAAAAATTGTTCCGGTAAGACTGCTCAACAATGCATTTTATAAACAGGTAAAAGAAGCAGAGTTACGTGGGGCCAGTGAAGAAGAACTGAAACAACTCCTGGGCAGGGCCCGCGCCAAGAAGGGCATGTTCGAAGGCAACCTCGATGAAGGGGAGCTGGAGATTGGCCAGGTAAGCGCACTGATCAAAGATATCACACCGGCTGCCCGCGTAGTGGAAGCCGTTTGGAACGAATTTATTTCTGAAAATAAAAACTATTGGCCTGTGCAAGACAGGTAACCACCAGGTCGTTGATACAAACATGGTTCGGTAGAGTAGCGGCGTAATATATGATGTCTGCTATGTCTTGTGCACGCAAGGGTTCGAAGCCTTCATATACCTGTTTGGCTTTTGTTTCATCTCCTTTGAAACGCACCATCGAAAATTCTGTTTCTGCCGCGCCGGGATGGATGGCTGTTACCTTGATCTTATGCGGAAGCAGGTCTACACGCATGGCCCGGCTGATCGCATCTACTGCATGTTTGCTGGCACAATAAGCATTTCCTTCTTTGTACACTTCTTTGGCAGCCGTGGAGCCCAGGTTGATGATATGACCTTTCTTTCTGTCTGTCATATAAGGCAGCATGGCCTTGGTTACATAGAGCAATCCTTTTACATTGGTATCGATCATGGTTTCCCAATCGTTCAGGTCGGCGTTCTCAAAACTGTCGCGGCCCAATGCAAGGCCTGCATTGTTCACGAGTACATCAACAGATTGCCAGGCTTCGGGTAAATTACTAAGTGCATCAAAAACCTCCTGCCGGTTTTGAACATCGAAAGCCAGGGGCAGCACTTCTATTCCATGGTGAATGCGCAGTGTATCTGCCAGCGCTTCCAGTCTGTCTTTCCTGCGACCGGTGATGATACAATTCCATTTCGCTGCCGCGAATGTTTCTGCAATGGCTTTTCCAAAACCCGATGTGGCGCCTGTTATGAGGATGGTCTTGTTCATACTACAAATTTAATTCGGCAATTCGACAATTCGGTAATTCGACAATGGTAACCTTAGAACCAAACACTTCTCATTGTAAAATTGTCGAATTGCCGAATTATCTAATTAATACTACTGTTCCTTTTCTGAGTACGTTTTTACCGGTATAATCCACTCCCTGGGTTTCATACACATAGGTTCCGCTGGCCTGTTTTACGCCGGAGAAAGTACCATCCCATCCCTTACCGGTTTCTGAAGTAGAGAACAACAATTGTCCCCATCGGTTGTAAATCCTGAAATAGAACAATTGTTTGATACCTACCATGATGGGTTTGAGTATATCGTTCCTGCCATCTCCATTGGGCGAGAATGCGCTGGGGACAAATATTTCAGGCCCTGTTTTGTAAATACGAACGGTCATCACATCTTCTCCATAACAACCGATACTGTCGGTAACGCGCACCTTATACCGGATAGAATCAACTGATGCAGGTATAGTGGCAATTGGATTGGCAACGCGCGGGTTATTGAGCCAGGTAGCGGGAAACCAACTGAAAAGCGTGCCCGAACCGGTTGCATTCAATTGTAATGGCTGATTAGCCAGTACGGAGGTATCGCTTCCGGCGTTGACAGTCATGGGGGGTATAACAGTTACCACTACAGTATTGTTCACTGGCTTGGGGCATCCGGCAGTACTGGTATCGCGCACCGTGAGTACATAACGGGTGGTACGCACAGGGCCCGCAACAGGATTCAGGGTGTTGGCCAGGATCATACTTCCGGCGGGCGACCAAGTGAAGATGCTGGCATTGGAGCTTGCATGCAACGGTACGCTGTTGCCGTAACAAATGGCAGTATCGCGCGAGAAAACGGATATAACCGGATAAGGAGCTACTTTCAACTGTATCTGCGCATTGGCCTGGCACTTACCCAGGTTGGCCAGCACCTGGTAAGTGGTATTGACCAACGGAGCCGCAAGCGGGTTCTTAATAGCAGCATTGTTCAAAGCATAAGCGGGACTCCACCGGTAACTCAGGGCATAGCTGACAGGACGCAATGTGATGGAATCGGTAGCGCAGATCGTGGTATCGGGACCCAACTGCACCGTAATATAATTCAACACATTCACCTTCACCGAATCTGAATTAATGCAACCATTGTCGTTGATGGTAACAATATAGCTTGTGGTGTCTTTGGGGAAGACCAATGGATTCGCCGTGTTCGCCATCAATATGCGGGCCTGATTGGCCGTATTGTTGGGTACCCAATTGACGGTTGCGCCGTTTGAGGCGTTTACTTTCAACACCAATGTATCGATACTGCAGATCAGTGTATCTCTGAAAGGAAGATTAACGGTTGGTTTATCTGCTACCTTCAATACCTGGATTGTAGAATCGAGACAGCCTTTGCTGCTGGAAACTACCAGCGTAACTTTCGCGTTCATGGGAACCGGATATTTCCAGGCACTGTTTTTACTGGTGGCAGTATCTGCCACTGTGGTAGTATCACCAAAATTCCATCGCCAGCTGTTGACGGCGCCGTATTTCGCAATGGTAGCATCGGAGAATTGATAAGGGTTGAAATAACAGCTTCCCTTGATATTGAATTGAGGTGTAAAGCCCGGATATATTTTCACGGTGGCAGTGGTAGAATCCTGGCAGCCGGCCGCATTGGTCACTTTTAGTTTTAAAACATAAGTGCCGGTATCCTGGTATTGGTGTGTGGGTGTTGGTTGTGTTGAAGTGGTATTGTTTTTTTCTCCAAAGTCCCAGAGATAGGAAGTGATGGGGCTGGAAGCCTGGTTCTCAAAATAAACAGACGTGCTATCGCAGTTGACGTAAGTGGGTTTCAACTGTGCAGTAGTAAGCTGGCAGTCTTTTACAATGAGTGTAAAGTCTTTCCTATGGGTAGAGATAGGTACTTTATTTCTCCATTCAGTGATGCAAACAGTTACAACATACCGTCCGGTTGCCGGGGCACGACCAGATATAATGCCTGTAACCGGATCGATGGTTACATTAGGCCCCAATGGCTGTGCACCACTAAATCCCGAAACATAGTTAATGTTATTGAAAGGTGGGGAACTGTAATTGGTTGAGCCTGCACTTGTCGTATTACCTCTATCATATGCGGCACAAAAAGCGTAAGACAAAGAATCTCCAGGATCGGGATCGGTTGCACTAAAGTCTAGTTTAAACGGAGAGGCATTACATACAAGCGTGGTGTCTTTTAATGCAAAGACCGGGCTGGAATTGTTACCAAATGAAAGCTGACTGGTGCCAGGTATCTGACAGGTGTAGGTGGCGCCATCGGTAATGTAGCTCACACTTGGTATCTGTACCCCCTGTAAGTTATCAATCCCGTAAGTTCTGCAACAGGTTTGATACGCCACAATGTACCCAGCAGCAGTATTCGGTAGTTCAATGGAAGGAATGGTATAGCTGCCTATTTGATAACAAACGCTTGGCGGATTAGTAATGCACGGATTAGGGGTAGTGATTGCCAGTTGTTGAAAGCCTCCGGTTAACTGGGCAGTCAGTTGCGACCCGTACTGGGAAGAAGGAGATGTGTTATTGTAAACGTTCAATAATACACTGCCAGGCAGTTGCGCTATTCCTGTACCACCGGGCGGTGCCGGAGGGTTACATTCCCTGAACAATCTTAGCGTAATACTATATCTCGAACTCCCGGTTGCACTGCCAGGACCTAAGTATTTGTAATAAATTTCCCCACCGGCAATATGTCCCGCAAAAACATTTGCAGAAAACAACAGGAATAAAAAGACAAGTATTTTTTTCATGCTGAGATGTGAAAATACAGCTCTGCAAGTTAGCATTTTGATAAAACTGATAAAAAGATCAGCAAGTCATTTTATCAACGGATCAATACAACAGTTCCTTTCCTGGATACCACCTTACCCGTATAATCCATACCCTCGGTCATATAAATATAAGTACCCGCAGGTTGCTTCAGTCCATTAAAAGTTCCATCCCAGCCTTTCCCCGGCTCGCTGGTACTGAATACGATTTGTCCCCAACGGTTCAGTACCCTGAAATACCGCAACGTACTGATGCCTACGATCATGGGTTTCAGCAAATCGTTCTTGCCATCTCCATTGGGCGTAAATGCGCTGGGTACGAATATTTCAGGCTGCGTTTTGAAAATACGTATCACTATATCATCTTCTCCGTAACATCCGCCTGCCCCATAAGCGAACACCCGGTAACGGATAGAATCGATATCAATACCCAATTGTGCAACCGGGTTGGCGATATTGACCTGATTGAGTCCGGTTGCAGGCGCCCACAAAAAGCGGTTGGCCATAGGCGCAACAGCATTCAATTGTAAAGGCTGATCTGCTACCACAGAAGTATCTTTTCCTACGTCTACCATAATCATAGGAATAACGGTAATATTTACGGAATCGCTTACTGCTTTGGGACAAGCGCCTGCCGTGGTATCGATGACTGTGAAAAAATAACGGGTGCTTTTTCCCGGACCTGCAACGGGCGTCAATGTACGCGTGTTGATGAGCGAAACAGTAGGCGACCATTGGTAATTCGTACCGGTATAAGAAGCTTTGAGTGCTACCCTTGAACCATAACAGATGGTCGTATCGGGTATGGCCATCCGCGCAACGGGGTAAGGAGAAATCTTTACAAAAATATGTGCCGAAGCTTCGCATTTGCCCAGGTTGGCGATAACGGAATAGGTGGTGTTACTTGCGGGATTTGCCAGCGGATACTTGACCAACGGATTATTGAGCGATGCAACCGGCGTCCACTGATAACGCAACGCATGACTGACGGGATGCAGCTGGAATGTATCGGTAGCGCATACAACGGTATCAGGTCTCAGCTGTACCGTGATATAAGATAACACGTTCACGGTAACGGTATCGGTATTGATGCAACTGCCATCGTTTAAACTTACAATATATCGGGTAGTGTCTTGCGGGAATACAAGCGGGTTAGCTGTATTGGCATTGAGGATGTTTTTGTTGGGAAGCCAGGAAAAATTGCCTTTGCCTTTTACATTAATGGGAAGCGTATCGATGCTGCAAATCAGCGTATCATGAAAAGGGACGGCAATGAACGGTTTGTCTCTCACGATCAATGTTTGAAATGCAGTGTCAACACATCCTTTATTGCTACTTACAATGAGGCGTATATTGCTGGTATCGGGTTGTTTATATGTATAAGAAGGGTATTGCCGGTGAGAAGTGTCCTTACCATCGGTAGCCGCATCATTGAAATACCAGAACCAACTGTTGATTACGCCGTACCTGGCAAAGCTTGCATCGGTGAACTGGTAAGGTTTGAAATAACAACTGCCCTTTATGGTAAATGCAGGTTTGAATCCCGGGTATACCATTACTTTGGTGCTATCGCTTCCAGTACAACCTTTAGGTCCTTTGATGAATAGATGCACGGTATAAGTGCCGGTATCTGTATAAACATGGGTGGGAGTAGGTGTTGAGTCTATAGCCGGACTCCGTGGGTCGCCAAAATCCCATCGATAGCTTGTGATGGCCGATGAAACTGAAAGATTTTCAAACTTCACGAGGTTGGTATCACAACGAACGATCCTGGAAGGAAGAACAGCTTCCGCAATATCACAGTTCTGCACTTTGAGAATAAAATCTTTTCTGTGTTCGGAAATAGGATTTCCGTTGCGCCATTCCGTAACGCATACATTCACCACGTACTGTCCTTCCGGCGGGGCAACTCCTTGAATCATGCCTGTTTTTTCATCGATGCTAACGCCTGGCCCCAAAGGTTGTGCACCGCTGTATGGATATGCATAAGGAATAGGGATCAATGAAAGGACAGCAGCCGGCGGTTGGTTGTTGGAACCGCTCCTTGAAGTATAAGCATTGCAGAAGGCATAACTGAGCGAATCGTTGTCGGCATCAGTGGCGCCGAAATCGAGTGAGAATTTACGGTTGGCACATACGAGTGCGGTGTCTTTGATGTTGAAAGTGGGACTGCTGTTGTGGCCTATCGGCAGTGTATTTCTTCCGGGTATATGCGTTACATAATTGCTGCCCACAGAACTGGGTTGTGACAAGCCCGAGATATTATCGATCCGGCAACAACCGGTGCGCGACAGTGTATATCCGCCGGTATTATCGGGCAAGGTTACGGTATTGGTGTACAAAGCCACCTGGTAACAAACATTTACATTTCCCACCAGGCAAGGGAAAGCGCCGGTATTGAGTATGAGCGTGCTGACGGCTCCTGAAATAGGCAGTATAACAGTTCTAATGAGGTTGTTGTTTTCATCATAGACGCCCACGTTTACCTGTTCCCTTTCGAGGAGCGGGCCTGTAGAAAAGCAATCCCTGAAAAGCCGTAAAGTGAGGAGATAATTGCTGTTGCCTCCACCGGCATCACCCAGGTATTGATACATCAATTCACCTCCGGCAATATGCTTGGCAATAGCAGGCAAAGAAAATAGTAAGATGCTTATTATGAAGAGCAGTTTCTTCATAAGCGGTACAGCTAACTTTTGATAAAAACGAGCAGGTGTTGGTTTAATAATATCGGCGCCTCCCACATACTCATGTGGCCTATGCCCTCGAGTACATGAATGTATGATTTTAAAGGTAAATGCGTTTGTTTTAAAACATCGTTCATGGGAGCAGCTACGTCTTCTGTTCCTATAACGAATAAAACAGGTAATGGGTTGCTTTTCAATACATGGGTCCTGTCGGGCCGGTCACGCATGGCTGCATAATACTGCTGCAATGCATGAGTAGAAAAACCTGAAGCAGCTGCGATGAGGTTTTCTATTTGTGCGGGATGTGTTTGTTTGAATGCCGGTCCGAATAAATTGGGAATGGTTGTTTTCAGGAATTGCTGGCCGCCATATGTTTCCATGAGTTCAATACCCCGTGTGCGGTTTTGTTTTTTCTCGGCACTATCCGCAAATGCAGTGGAGTGCACCAATCCGATGCCCGTTAACAGCGCAGGATACTTTTCTGCAAAAGCCAGCATGATATATCCTCCCATGCTGTGCCCCAGCATGATGCAGGAAGTTATTTTTTCATGTTCCAGCAATGCATGGATACAATCGGCATAATCTTCAATGGAAATGGCAGATGATGTTGAAGAGAGTATTTGCGAAGAACCGCTTCCGGGAAGGTCGGGAACAATGAGCTGGCAATGTGCTTTCAGGTAAGCAATTTGCTGGCCCCAGATATGACCGTCTTCCCCGAAGCCATGCAGCAATATTACTGGTTTGCCTTCGCCTTCGATGCGATAGGAGATGCTTTGGTGCCGGTATGAGAAAAAACGTTGCATGATTATTTACTCCACTTTCTTTTAACCCAGATCAATAAATGCCAGGCAAGCAATAACAAAGCAAGCAGTGATATGGTTTTGTAGATATAATCGCCATAGCGCACATAAAAAGTCAGGGTATCGGTTGTGGGGATATTGTATTTAATAACAGCTGCCCGGTCCCACGGTTGAGTTTCATGAATATTTCCCGACGGATCGATCACAGCCGAGATACCGGTATTAGCGCTACGGGCCACCCATCTGCGTGTTTCAATAGCACGTAAGCGTGCATATTGCAGGTGCTGCCGGTGCCCTGGCGTATTGCCCCACCATCCGTCGTTGGTCATGATGGTTAACAGGTTGGCGCCTTTTTGTACATAGGTGCCAACATATTCACCATAAACACTTTCGTAGCATATAATGGGAGCAGTAATATAGGGATTGCCTTTTACCTGGAATGCCGCAGATTCATTGGAACGTCCGTAACCACCGGTGGTGCCGCCGAATTTTTCAAAGACCGGCGCCATGAAATGCAGAAAGTCGGGTAGTGATTCTACCCCGGGAACCAATTTGCTTTTATCATAGAATTGAAGCGGTTCTCTGTCTTTGATCGCCACTGCGGCATTCATTGCATCGTAATAAGTGCCATCGGGTGCTTGTCGCGCGGTGAGGGTTGATGGGGTAGTCCCATAACTTTTATAACTGTCGATGCCCGAAAGAATAGTGAGTTGAGGATGACGGGCTGCTAATGCAAAAACAGGTTGATAAAAAGAATTATCCCTGATACGGTGTTGCCATTCCTGTGCGCTCATGGCCGTTTCGGGCCAGAGCAGTAATCGTGTAGCTGTATCGATGGCGGATTCGGAAAGCTGCACCAGTTGTGCTACCTGCGCCGCTTCATTGCCTGCTGCATATTTACCATAAGGATCTACATTGGGTTGAACAATGACAACATTGCCGGGCGCAACTGTTTTATTTTCTGCAGGCTGCGATAACCAGGATGCATTCAGCGAAATAGTGAATAAAGTAATAAGGAGTACGGAAAGCCTGATGGTTCTTTGTCTGTTATTGCGTAGTGAAAGGAATAATTCAAAGCATAAGATATTAGCGATCAACACCCACAAAGTTCCTCCCGCCACGCCGGTATATTCATACCATTGTATCCATCCCGGATGCAACGCAAATGCATTTCCCAACGTTAACCATGGCCAGCTCAATTGCCAGTTGAAATGAATGTATTCAAACAACATCCAAAAACAAACCAATGCTGTATAGCCCAAACGGCGACCGTATTTTTTTTTGAAAATGTGATAACCCCACCAGGGCAAACACATGAGCAATGTATTGGTAAGGATAGCGGCGATGGTACCCACATCTGTTGAATTCCATATCCACCAGGTGGTGCCGGTATTCCATAAAAGAACAGTGAGAAAAGTATAACCGAAGAAAGGATTGCGTTTGATGTCCTGATCAGCAATACCCAACAAGGGTGCCCAGGCAATAAAGATCAGAGGTGTTAGGGGAGATACCGGCCAGGCAGCTATCAGCAGCATGCCCGATAACAGCGCCAGCGAGAGCAAACGGAGTCTTTTCAAAACAACAGATTTAAAGGCAATTTCGGTAAAACACTCAAGAAATAAAAACGGCCTTGTTTGCCGGACTACCGGTATTGTTCATCCGGGCATATACATCCAGTAATGTTTGTACCGCCTGCTTGCCATCGGTTCCCAGGTAGAGTGAATAGTTGTTCACATAGAGATCGATGTGCTGGCGCATCACTTTCTCGCTCATTTCCTGTGCCTGTTGTTTGATATAATCAGATAAATGCGGATAATGTGCAAAGGCATAATCAATGCTCTTGCGAATGAGCCTGTCGATTTTTTCTGCGAGCGCGGTTTCCATATTGCGCTTCACTACGATGCCGCCCAATGGTATGGGTACTTTTGTGTGCCGCTCCCAATATTCACCCAGGTCCATCAGTTTATGCAATCCCTTTTGCTGGTAAGTAAATCTGTTCTCGTGGATGATCACGCCCAGGTCAACCGTTCCATTGAGTACCAGTTGCTCGATTTCATGGAATACCCGGAAAGATTTGTTTTGGGCTTTGGGGAATGCCTGTGAGAATAAAATATGTGCAGTGGTATTGATGCCTGGTATAGCTACAGTCAGTTGGTCTACATTGGCCATATCAATGGCTTTTTTGGCAATCAGTAATGGTCCTACGCCTACGCCCAATGCGCCACCGCTGTTCAGCACCACATATTGTTCCAGCACCAGGGGCAGTACGCCGTAACTGATCTTGGAAATATCCAGCTTTCCCTGCAAGGCCCATTCGTTGAGGGTTTGCACGTCTTCCAACACTACTTCAAAATCGAGTCCTTCGGTGTCGATCTTGTGATTGACCAGGGCATCGAAAATAAAAGTGTCATTAGGACAGGGAGAAAAACCGAGTGTCATACGATTATGGTTTGCATTGAGTCATTTGATTTTATAAAGCTTCTCTACATACTTCAACAAATGTTCATTCAGGCTATCGATGGCTTCTTTAATCTTCCAGTGCTCTTTGTTACGCTCGCCTACATAATTGGAAATAGCCCTTACCTGTATGAACGGGATATTCGCTTCCCTGCATACATAATGCAGTGCGGCGCCTTCCATACTTTCGGTATGCGGATTGTATTTTTTTACTAACTGCTCCATCCTGTCGGCACGTGTGGTAACCTCATTCACTGTAATGGCGCTGACCTCCGGTAATTTCAGCAGGTTGAACTGTGCCAGCCAGGGATTGGGCAGTCTTCTTTTTTCAAAAGGATGATAGCTGCTTTTTTCGAGCCTGAGATCGAAAATATCTTTCCATCGGCCATCTTCTTCCACACCCATATCACCCAGTGTTTCGTCTTTTACAACCACCAGTTTGCCCAACGGGGTTTTAGGATCGAAAGTGCCGGCAATACCTGCCTGTATGATCAGATCGGGTTTTTCTTCGGCGATTAGTCGAGATAAGGATACCGCTGTTGCCAGCATACCCACACCACACTGGTGAAAGCTGAGTTTCAGCCGGTGGCTTTGCCCGGTATAAAGGGTATTGACCTGGAGAAAGGAGGGCATCCATTCCCCAACGGTAGCGGAAGTGATGGTGATGCGCATGTATGCAAAGGTTAGGAAAACCGGCCAACTTTCCGACTTCGTGAGTTTTCTTAACTTTGCCCAAATTTTTAGCGAAGAATGGTGTACTTAACAAGGCTGGAACATTTTAATGCGGCCCATAAACTCTTTAATCCGGCCTGGAGCAGAGAAAAGAACGAAGCGGTATTCGGTGTTTGTGCCAACGAGAACTGGCATGGGCATAATTATGAATTATTTGTTACCATCAAGGGCCATCCTGACCCTGATACCGGTTTTTTGTACGATGTAAAGAAACTGAGTGTGATCATCAAGGAACATGTGATTGACAAACTGGATCACAAGAACCTGAACATGGATGTTGATTTTATGGCCGGACAGTTGTGCAGTACCGAAAATCTGGCCATTGGCATCTGGAAACAGTTGGAACCGCATTTACCGGAGCAGGTAAAGCTGCATTGTATTAAATTGTATGAAACTTCACGCATTTACGTGGAATATTTTGGCGAATAACCTAAACAACAGGTGATGAACCATAAAGTAGCCGTTTTTAGAAAAGAGCATTTCAACGCAGCGCACCGGTTACATAATCCTGCCTGGAGTGAGGAAAAGAACAATGCGGAGTTCGGCCTCTGCAACAATGAGCATTACCACGGGCATAATTATGAACTGGTGGTGAAACTGGTAGGTGTACCTGATCCGGCAACGGGTTATGTCATGAACCTGAAAGATCTCAGTGAGATCATACGTGAAGAAGTGCATACCCGGTTTGATCACAAAAACCTCAATCTCGATGCGGTAGAATTTGCCAACCTGAACCCCACAGCAGAGAATATTGCAGTGGTGATCTACCAACTCTTGCGTAAGCGAATACCTGAACACCTCGAGCTAACGGTCAGGTTGTATGAAACCAAAAGAAATTTCGTGGAATATCCCGCATGAAGCCTTAATCTTACCATATGGCCTACTCAAAAAAAGAGCATTACGACGAACATACTACCGAGAAACTGATCAAACATTATCATGGCGTACTGGAACACCTGGGAGAAGATCCTGAGCGGGAAGGGTTGCTGAAAACACCCGAGCGGGTGGCCAAGGCCATGCAGTTCCTTACCCAGGGATATCACCTCGATGCCAGGAGTATCATTCATTCTGCCCGCTTTAAGGAGGAAGTGAATGAAATGATCATTGTAAAAGACATTGAACTCTATTCCATGTGTGAGCACCACATGCTGCCCTTTTTCGGTAAAGCGCATATTGCCTATATACCCAATGGATGGATTACCGGCCTGAGCAAACTGGCCAGGGTAGTAGATGTGTATTCCCGCCGTTTGCAGGTACAGGAACGGCTTACCACACAGATACTTGAGGCGATCAAAGAATCATTGAACCCGTTGGGTGTGGCAGTTGTAATTGAAGCCAAACATTTGTGTATGATGATGCGTGGCGTGCAGAAACAGAATTCGGTAACCACTACTTCTGCTTTCGATGGAGAATTCATGAAGAACCCCACAAGAAGTGAGTTCCTGAAACTCATCAGCACAAAGCTGGATTAAACAATAAAAATCAAAAAGTAAGGATATGAAGCATGCTTATGTTTTTCCAGGTCAGGGTTCCCAATTTTCAGGAATGGGAAAAAATTTATACGAGAGCAATGCTGTTGCAAAAGATTTATTTGAACAGGCGAATGCCATTCTGGGCTTTCGCATCAGCGATATCATGTTCACCGGCACCGATGAAGCATTGAAGCAGACCAATGTTACACAACCGGCGGTATTCCTGCATTCGGTGATCGCTTACCGTGCAATTGAAAATGCGCGTCCCGATATGGTAGCGGGTCATTCACTCGGAGAATTTTCTGCATTGGTTGCCAACGGTGTATTACAGTTTGAAGATGCATTGAAATTGGTGAGCATCCGAGCACAGGCCATGCAGAAAGCCTGCGCGTTAACACCTTCTACGATGGCGGCTGTACTGGCGCTTGATGACGCCAAAGTAGAAGAGATCTGCGCCGCTGTACAGGCAGAAACCGGTGAAGTAGTGGTGGCTGCGAATTACAACTGCCCCGGCCAGTTGGTCATCAGCGGTTCAATAAAAGGTATCGACATTGCCTGTGAACGTATGAAGGCTGCAGGTGCCAAGCGTGCACTTGTATTGCCGGTAGGCGGCGCTTTCCATAGTCCGTTGATGCTCCCCGCCAAAGAAGAACTGGCTGCTGCCATAGAATCAACGGTTTTCCATACAGCTAACTGCCCGGTTTACCAGAATGTGGTAGCCAGGGCCGTAACTGATACGGCTGAGATCAAAAAGAACCTGATTGATCAATTAACAGGCGCTGTTCGCTGGACACAAAGTGTACAGTCCATGGTAGCCGATGGAGCTGTGCGTTTCACAGAAGTTGGACCAGGAAAAGTATTGCAGGGATTGGTACAAAAAATACACAAAGAAGCGCAGGTAGACGGGGTGAATTAATTACTTTGATCGTCATTCCGAGCGAGCGAAGCGAGTCGAGGGATCTGACCGAAGATTCAGCAGGTCCTTCGACTCGCTTCGCTCGCTCAGGATGACGTACGGAATAAAAATCAGAAATCCAATATCCCGTTCAACCATTCTCCGTCTAAAGTAACAGGATATTTCTTATAAAAATTGATTGCCGGTTCATTCCATTCCAGCACTTGCCATACCATCCTGCTGAAACCTTTTTCTTTGGCTTCGGCAATGACACGATCGAACAGCAGGGTGCCGGCACCGAGTCCGCGCAGTTTTTCTGTCACTAAAAAATCTTCGAGGTAAAGGCATTGCCCTTTCCAGGTGCTGAAGCGTATATAATAAAGTGCGAATCCTTCCACTTTGCCGTTGATCTCGGCTACAAAGGCCCACCATACGGGCTTTTTACCAAAACCGCTTTCTTCGAAATGTTCCAGTGTAACAGTTACTTCCTGCGGCGCTTTCTCGTACACGGCAAGCTCACTCACCAGTTCCAATAATCTTTTACAATCCGATCTTTCCGCTCTTCTGATATGAATAGCTGCCATGTTAGTGAAGTTTTAAAGCCTGGTCGAGGTCGTTGAGAATATCTGCTATGTTTTCAATGCCCACGCTCATGCGTATCAATCCATCGGTGATGCCATATTTAAGACGTTCTTCTCTTGCAACACCTACATGGCTCATGCTGGCAGGATGCGATATCAATGTATCAACAGTTCCCAATGAAACAGCGCGCACACACATTTGCAAACGATCGATAAATTGCTTTCCTGCTTCGATGCCGCCCTTCAATTCATAACTCATGAGGGCGCCGGGATGTTTCATTTGTTTTTGAGAAACGGCATGGTCGGGATGTGAAGTAAATCCTGTGTAGTTCACATGTGCTACCGCCGGATGAGCAGCCAGAAAACGCGCCACTTTCATAGCATTGGCACAATGCCTTTCCATGCGTAACTCCAGGGTCTTGAGTCCCTGGCTCAGCAGGAATGCATCGAATGGGTTGCTGTTGCCGCCCAACAATACATGCCATTTCCATACGTTTGTTTTCATCTTTTCCAGGTCCTTCCCCAACAAAACCCCGCCAATAGCGGTGCCATGGCCATTGAGGAATTTGGTGGTGGAATGAAATACAAAATCTACTCCGTATTTGAAAGGTTGCTGAAGATAAGGAGACGCAAAAGTATTGTCAACCGAAACCAACAGGTTCTTTTCTTTGGCGATGCGTGTTACGGCTTCAATATCTACACACTGTATGGTTGGGTTGGCGGGTGTTTCAATATGCACCAGCCTGATGGTGCTATCTTTTTTGATCGTATCTGCCACTTCGTTGAGATCGCGCATATCTACGATGCGGATGTTAACGCCGGTTTGTCCCAATACTTTGTGCATCAACTCATAAGTGCCCCCATATAAAGAATAATGCGATAAAACAGTGTCGCCTGCTTTGAGATTGCTTAGGAACAGGGTAGCCATAGCAGCTTGTCCGCTCGCATGCAGCAAAGCTTTCAATTGCAAGGGATTCCCTTGTTCATCCTTCAATCCGAATGCTTCCAGGGCTGCAATGGTTTCTTCTGCTGCCGTAAACGTGGGGTTACCCCAACGGCTGTAGATCCTCGTCTTATCACTGCCCAGGAAACGTTCCATCCCTTCCTGCGCCGTATCGAAAGTAAAAGTAGAAGTGGCGTAAATAGGAGTAAGGTGGGCATGCTCCGCATTGTTGTGCCCGGCAGTGTGCATGGCAACGGAACTGATGCCTGTGAGGTTAAATGTTTCACTCATGACGCAATTCTTTAAGAGGGTGTATTATAAGCCCATTTTATGAGGGTGGCTCCCCAGGTAAATCCACCACCAAATGCTGCCAATACAACATTGTCGCCTTTTTTGAGGCGGCTTTCCCATTCCCATAAACAGAGCGGGATAGTGGCAGCGGTGGTATTACCATAGCGCTGGATATTGATCATTACTTTTTCCTTAGGTAATCCCATGCGGTTGGCCGTTGCATCGATGATGCGCAGGTTGGCCTGGTGAGGCACCAGCCAGGCAACATCGTCGCCGGTCAGTTGGTTACGTTCCATCAGTTCGGCGCTCACATCTGCCATGCCTTTAACGGCGAATTTGAAAACGGCCTGTCCTTCCTGGTAAGCGAAATGTTCTTTGGCCAGCACGGTTTCTACGGTGGCTGGTTTTACCGATCCGCCTGCCTTCATGTGCAGGTGGTGGCGTCCGCTGCCATCACTTCTGAGGATGCTGTCTTTGACGCCGTTCTCATCTGTGGCAGGTTCCAGCAATACAGCGCCGGCTCCATCGCCAAAAATAATGCAGGTGGCACGGTCGGTATAATCGATGATGGCACTCATTTTGTCTACCCCCACCACGATCACTTTCTTAAAACGACCACTTTCTATGTACATGGCACCGGTGGTAAGGGCATAGATGAACCCGCTGCAGGCGGCGCTCATATCGTAGCCCCAGGCATTCACAGCGCCTATCTTGTCACAAATGATATTGGCAGTAGCCGGGAATACCATATCGGGCGTTACGGTGGCGCAGATCACACAATCGATCTCTTTGGGGTCGAGGTTCTTTTTACGCAATATCTCTTCAATGGCGGGAACGGCCATATCACTGCTGCCTTTGCCGGGCTCTTTTAAAATCCTTCTTTCTTCAATACCGGTACGGGTACGGATCCATTCATCATTGGTTTCCACCATTTTCTCCAGGTCGAAATTGGTGAGCTTGTCTTTGGGAACATAACCGCCTACTGCGGTAATAGCTGCTGTAGTCTTCATCTTAATCGTACGCTAATAATCAAAGAATTAATAATCTGAACGACTGCAAATATCCATAAATCATTTTATACCCCCTTTTTAATTAAGTCTGAATCCTATATTTTTGGTTGGAATAATATATGATAGCTTTTGTAAGAGGACAGTTTGTGGTAAAAACACCTGCCAGGATAGTGGTGGATGTGAATGGCGTAGGATATGACCTGCAGGTGAGCCTCAATACTTATGCGGCCATCAGCAATAAGGAGAGCGGCCTGCTGTTTACTTACCTGCATATTACCGAAAATGCCCATACTTTGTATGGTTTCGCCGAACTGGCAGAGAAGGAATTGTTCCTGCAACTCATCAGTGTGTCGGGCGTGGGAGCTACTACGGCCAGGATGATGTTATCGGGCATGAAACCCGAGGAGATCACCCGGGCCATTGTTCAAGGCAACACCCGGCAGTTGGAAAGTATCAAAGGGATAGGAAAGAAGTCGGCAGAAAGGCTGATCGTGGAGTTGAAAGATAAATTGGGCAAACAAGCCCTGCAAGGGCCTGCTATGGCAGGTATGCCTCATTCCGTTGATGCGGATGCGGTGCATGCACTGGTAGCCCTGGGTATCGGAAGACCGATGGCGGAACAAGCAGTTAAAAAAACAATGGGTTCTCTGGCGGCTGATGCATCCCTGGAAACCATCATCAAAGAAGCACTCAAAAACCTATAGATATCGCAAACATTTCTACTTAACCAAGCAACCAGCTTTGAGGCAAATCAGCTGCTTTCATATCTGCGTCATCCTTATCCTGTTAGCCGGCCCCCTTATTACAAAGGCCCAGCGAACGGATTCTTTGCGTTATCCTATCACAGACCGTCGCGGTGACGCGTTTTCTGCCCAGAGCCGGAACCCTTTTGATCTGCGCGATACCTCACTCATCAAACGACGGATTGAATACGATCCCAAAACAAAACAGTATTATATCATTGAAAAAATAGGCAAAGGTTATTATCGAACCCCTACTTATCTCAGTTTTGATGAATACTGGCGTCTAAGCGGACAGCAAGCAGAAGCAGATTATTTCAAACAAAGGGCCGATGCGCTGACCTTGCTGAATAAGAAAGCGCAGCGGCCGAAAATGCGCGTATACAATAAATTGTTCGACCGGATATTCGGTATCAATAACCTGATAGGCGGGTCTGATAATAAATTGAAAGTAGACATTCGTCCCAGTGGAGAAGTGAACATCATGGCCGGCTACCAGGGACAAAAAATAGAAAACCCCACGCTGCCGGAAAGGGCGAGAAAGAACGGCGGGTTCGATTTCGATATGAATGCGAACCTGAACGTGAACGCCAATATTGGCGACAAGCTGAAATTTCCCATCAATTACAATACCCTCTCAAACCTCAGCTTCGATAACCTGCTGAAGCTCGATTACAGGGGCATGGATGATGAACTCATCAAAAGTATTGAAGCAGGTAATATTTCTTTCCAGTCCAAAGGAACCCTGATTCCCAGCGTACAGAACCTTTTCGGTCTCAAAACAAAACTGCAGTTTGGTAAACTTTTTGTTACAGCTGCGGTTGCCAACCAGCGTTCATCGCGTCAATCGGTGATGTTACAGGGTGGTACGGCTACGCAGAGCTTCCAGAAAACGCTGGATAATTATGAAGAGAACAGGCATTTCTTACTCGGACAATATTTCCGCAAGCAATACAATACGGTGATGAAGAACCTGCCGGTGGTGAATTCACAGGTGCAGATACAACGGATGGAAGTATGGGTGACCAACCGTACGGGCGCCACTACCGATGCAAGGGATATCGTTGGGTTGATGGACCTGGGTGAGCAGACGCCGTATAACCCGTCAATTATTTCGCAAAGTGGCAGTCCACTTCCTTTTAATGGCGCCAACAACCTGTACAACTCGCTGGCCAGCAACCCCAGTGCACGCAACCCTGCCATCATCAATGGCTTGTTGCAGGCAAGAGGGTTGCATGCAGTGGACGATTACGAAAAGACTTTTGCACGTAAGCTGAATACAACGGAATATTATTTTAACCCGCAAGTAGGTTTTCTCTCACTGAACCTTCAATTGCAGCCCGATGAAGTGCTGGCAGTGGCTTACCAGTATACTTATAACGGAAGGGTATACCAGGTGGGAGAATTTTCGCAGGATGTGGCGCTGGATTCTTCCAAAGGTGTGCAGAAAGTATTGTTCCTGAAATTGCTGAAAGCCACTTCGCAAAGAACACAATTACCTATCTGGGGATGGATGATGAAGAACGTGTACTCGCTGGATGTGTTCGGCGGTATCCAGCGTGAAGATTTTAAGTTGAATGTACTTTACCAGGAGCCCAGCGGAGGCCTCAAAAGATACCTGCCCGAAACTTCACAGGCGGTAGACGGTCAGCCTTTATTGCGCATACTGAACCTCGACCGGCTCAACAGCCGTAACGACCCGCAGCCGGATGGTGTGTTCGATTATGTGGAAGGATTCACGGTATTGCCGCAGTCGGGCCGCATTGTGTTTCCTGTACTGGAGCCATTTGGCCGCGACCTGGACACACTTGCATTTGCAGGCATGTCTCCTGCCATCAAGAAAAAATATCTGTATTATCAATTGTACGATTCGATCAAAGCCATTGCACAAACCTATGCTAACCTGAATCGCTTTGTGATGCAGGGGCAGGTAAGAGGCAGTGGCGGCGGCGGCTCCGATATCCTGCTCAATGCGTTCAATATTCCGCCGGGGTCGGTGTCGGTAACGGCAGGGGGACAAAAACTGCGGGAAGGAGCGGATTTTACGGTGGACTATAACCTGGGCTCGGTGAAGATCCTCAACCAGGCCATCATCAATTCCAATGTGCCGGTGAATGTATCGTTCGAGAACAATGCTACGTTCGGCATGCAACAGCGGGGATTTTCTGCATTGCGACTGGATTATATCGCCAATAAAAAATTAGCGGTAGGCGCTATGGTGGAGCACCTGGGTGAAAGGCCTTTCTTTACCAAGATGGATTATGGAAATGACCCCATCAGTAATACCATGTATGGGGTAGATTTCAGCTACCAGTCGGAATGGCCGGGACTCACCCGTATGCTGAACAAACTGCCTTTTTATTCTACGAAAGCAAAGTCAGCCATCAGTGCTTACGGTGAAGCGGCAGTACTTAAGCCCGGGCACCCGCAACAGATAGGCAAGGGAAGCCAGGGGTTGATCTATATTGATGACTTTGAAGGAACACGTACCAACATTGATCTGCGTTTTCCCTTTGTATCCTGGGCATTGGCTTCAACGCCGGCAGGCAATCCTAAATTTCCTGAAGCTACTTTAACCGATTCAATTGATTACAATTTTAACAGGTCCAAACTCGCCTGGTATAATATTGAACCCAACCTGCAGGACAAAAATAGTCCCAATAACCCTTTGCGCAGAAACCTCGATGAACTGAGCGACCCCCGGGTGCGGCAGGTATTCACCAAAGAACTTTTCCCACAGCGAACAACCAATATTACGGATGTGCAAACGCCGACGTTTGACCTGGCTTTTTATCCTACTGAAAAAGGGCCGTATAATTTCGAAACACGCTCAACAGAACTAACGGCTGCGGGTAAACTTACCAGACCCTCTAGCCGCTGGGGAGGCCTGATGCGTGCGCTCGACCAGACCGATTTTGAAACGGGTAATATTGAATTTGTAGAAGCCTGGGTGCAGGACCCTTTCATCAAAAATCCCGGCAGTAAAGGAGGTAAACTGTTTTTGAACTTTGGTGATGTGAGCGAAGATATCCTGAAAGACGGCAAACGTTTTTATGAGAACGGGATGAACACACCCAATATTCCTGCGGCGGTAGACAGCAGCAATACCTGGGGAAAGACACCAGTGAATCCCATACAGGTTACGCAGGCTTTCAGCAATAATCCGGATGACAGGCCTTACCAGGATGTGGGTTTCGACGGGTTGGATGATGCGGGAGAGCGAAGAAAGAAATCGTATGTGCTGGATAGGCTTGCCAATAATTTTGGTACGGGTTCTGAAGTGTATAAGAAAACTTATGATGACCCTGCAAGCGATAATTACAAATGGTATCGCGATGCTACGTTCGACCAGGCCGGTACAGGTATTTTGGGCAGGTACAAGAATTATAACAACCCGCAGGGTAATTCACCGGTGGCTACAACAAACGGGCAATTCACTTCTGCCGCCACTTTGTACCCCGATAATGAAGACCTCAACCGCGATAATACGCTGAACGAAAATGAATCGTATTACGAATACGAGATACCGATAGCTCCAGGTATGGATGTAGGCACTTCTCCTTATATCACCGATAAAAGACGGGTAACCGTGAACGCTGCCGATGGTTCCACGCACTTGGAGAACTGGTTCTTATTCCGCATACCCATCAGATCATACACGAGGAAAATAGGGAATATACCCGATTTCAAATCGATCCGTTTCATGCGCATGTACCTGACGGGCTTTGATGATTCTGTGGTGTTGCGTTTTGCAAAGCTCGACCTGGTACGTAATGTGTGGAGGCAGTTCGCTTTCCAGATAGATACTACCGGTTCTTATGTACCAGTGAATAACAATTCGGGCACCAGTTTTAATACACTGGCTGTTAACCTGGAAGAAAACAGCAGCCGCCAGCCGGTGAATTATATTATGCCACCCGATGTACAACGGATGCAGATACTCAGCAATAACGGCGTGAACCTGCAGCAGAACGAACAGGCGATGAGCTTGCGCATCGGCAACCTGGCGAGTGGAGATTCCAGGGGCGTGTTCAAAACGCTGAACATGGATATCAGGCAATACGGCAAGTTGTCTATGTATATACACGCAGAATCTGTAACAGGACAACGCGTGGTGAAAGACGGCGAACTGAATGCCATCATACGTATTGGCCAGGATTTCCTGAACAACTACTACGAGATCAAGATACCATTGAGGATCACACCACCGGGTAATTACCCGGTGGGACAGGAAGAAAAAGTATGGCCCACCGATAACAACCTCGATTTCAGCCTGCGGGAACTGATTGATATGAAAACGCGCAGGAATAGCAAAGGCGCTTCGCCCGCTACTATTTATCGCGAAAGAGTAGGCAATAAAACCTTTTCCATTTTGGGTAATCCCAACCTGGGAGAATTGAGGGGTATGCTGGTAGGGGTTGAGAATCCATATAAAGTAGATGGCCCCATGCTGAGCACCGAAGTGTGGGTGAATGAGCTTCGTTTATCGGAGTTGGACGAACATGGCGGATGGGCCGCACTGGGCAGGGTAGATGTGCAGATGGCAGACCTGGGTACTTTGTCGGTATCAGCCAATACGCATACACAAGGTTTTGGTTCTATTGAACAGCGGGTGAACGAAAGAGCGCGGGATAACCTGGTGCAATTTGATGTGGCCACCAATATCGATGCAGGTAAACTGGTTCCCAAAGGAGCACGGTTGTCGGTACCGGTATATGCGAGCATCAACCGTACGGTGTACACACCTGAGTATGATCCTTATGATATGGATATCCGTTACAAGGATAAACTCAATGCGGCTAAGACACAAGCGCAACGGGATTCCATACGTAATGCGGCGATTGACCAGACCACCATCAAAACATTGAACTTTACCAATGTGCGGATGTTGCCGGGCAAAAAACCGGGCCTGTTGAAGCTGAGCAATTTTGATTTCAGTTATTCTTATACAGAGATGCAGCAGAGCAGCCCCATCGTGCAACAGAATACTGTTGTGAGGCACCGTGGAGGGTTGGGTTATACTTATAACCGATCGAGCCGTTTTGTGGAGCCATTCAAAAAGCTGGTGCGCAGCCGTTCGCCCTGGCTGTCGCTCCTGCGGGATTTCAACTTCAGCCCCATGCCTTCCTATCTTAGTTTCAGGGCCGATGTGAACCGGCAGTTCGGAGAGTTCATCCCGCGGATTGTGAATACGATCGACAGTAAGGTAGATCGTGTGGACACTACCTACGATAAATATTTTACGTTCGACCGTTATTATAATATGCGTTGGGATCTGACCCATTCGCTCAACTTTGATTTTTCTGCTACTAATAATGCGCGTGTGGATGAGCCTTATGGCCGGATCGATACCAAAGTGAAGAAAGATTCGGTGCGGAATAATTTTTTCAAAGGCGGAAGGAATACGCTCTACCAGCAAAAAGCCATACTCGGGTATAACATTCCGCTAAACAAGATTCCGCTGACAGACTGGATTACTGCTCGTTACAGTTATGGTACTTCGTATAACTGGATTGGGGGAAGCCTGCTGGCGCCCGGTTTGGGAAATACCATTGAGAACTCGCAGGAAAACAATATGAATGCGCAGTTTAATTTTGCCAGCCTGTATGCAAAATCGAGGTGGTTGCGGGCATTGGACAACATACCACCGCCCAAGCCCAAAACTGGAGGGCCGGCCAAACCGAACAACAACCTGTTGGGGTCTACGCTTCCCACTAAAGAAGAAGCTTTGCGTGGTCTTACGGGAAAGCCGCGGGCAGATGCATTGCGTAAATGGAGAGAGCGAAAGCGTGATGAACGGATTGCGCAACGTTTATTGAAAGCCAGTCAGCTACCGGAATTGAATGGATTGGAAAGAACTGCGGGCCGGTTACTCACTATGATTAAGGGGGTGACGGTGAATTATGCGGAGAATTATCACAGCCGGGTACCCGGTTATATGGATAAGACCAAACTACTGGGGCAGGATTGGAATACGATGGCACCGGGACTGGATTATGTTTTCGGGCGGCAGCCTGATACTACTTGGCTGAACGAAAAAGCAGCGAAAGGATTGTTGAGCAGGGATAGTACGTTCAATTTCCTGTACCGGCAGAATTTTGAACAGCGGCTCAACATAACAGCGCAGATAGAACCGATACGCGACCTGGTGATCGACCTCAACCTTGAAAAAAGTTTTTCCAAAGACTATTCAGAATTGTTCAAGGATACTTTGGGTAATGGTACGATGAGGCATCTCAATCCCCTGGCTACTGGCGGGTTCAGTGTATCCTACATTGCACTCAATACTTTGTTCCAGAAGGGAAATCCGAATGAAATATCTGATCTGTTCAAAACATTCGAGAACAATCGTATCATCGTGTCGCGCCGTGTGGCTGCCGCGAACCCTTATTGGCAGGCGTTGCCCGGAACACAGAAATTCGGGGCTGATGGGTTTGCTACGGGTTATGGGCGCTATTCACAGGATGTGCTGGTGCCTGCATTCCTGGCCGCATATACCGGCAAAGACCCTAACAGTATTGCTTTGATCAACCAGTCGAATGGAAAAATCTCTTCTAATCCGTTCAAAGGCATTATGCCTAAGCCGAACTGGCGTGTCACGTATACAGGTTTGAGTAAGATACCCGCCCTGGCTTCGGTGTTCAGTGGCATTACGCTTACACATGCGTATATTGGCCAGTTGAGCATGAATAGTTTCAATAGTGCATTGTTGTACCGTGATCCTTTCCGTTTCAATGCGCCCGGATTTATTGATACGGTAAGCGGTAACTATATTCCTTTCTTCCTGGTACCCAATATGACCATGCAGGAGAAATTTGAGCCTCTGATCGGAGTGGATGTGACTACGATCAAACAACTCAACCTTAAATTTGAATACCGGAAGAGCAGGCAATTAAGTCTTAGCCTGATTGACTATCAACTGACCGAAAGCCGTGCTACGGAATGGATCTTTGGGTTCAGCTGGCGCAAACGTGGGGTGAACCTGCCTTTCAAGATACCAGGCGCCAACAGCAAAAAACTGGTGAATGATTTGAACCTGAAGCTTGATCTGTCGATGCGTGACGTATCTAACAGCAACAGCAGGCTCGACCAGAGTAATGCTTATGGTACGGGGGGACAAAAAGAAATTACGATCTCTCCTGCCGTTGATTATGTGTTGAACAGCAGGATCAATATCAAATTCTTCTACGATCAGCGAAAAACGATCCCTTATATTTCTACATCGGCGCCCAGCACTCAAACACGTGCCGGTGTGAGTGTGCGGATCGCTTTGCAATAAATTAATTCTTCCGGAATGCCCATTTCCACATTTCTTTCCAGGTAACTTTTTTGCCGTACATGAGAATACCTGTGCGGTAGATTTTGCCCGCCAGCCAGGTAGTGCAGAGAAAACCTGCCACCAGCAATGCTATACTCACCAGCAACTGGATCAATGTAACGCCATCGGGAATACCGTGCGCGATACGGGCCATCATTACGATGGGTGATGTGAAGGGAAACAGGCTTCCAAATACTGCCAGGCTGCTGTTGGGGTCGTTGACGGCCTTGGTCATGATTACCAACGCAAATATTACCGGCATCATAATGGGCAGTAGCAGGCTTTGTGCATCCTGCGGGTCTTCGTTCACCGCACTGCCCACCGCAGCAAAGAGCGATGAATAGAGGAAATATCCTCCCATGAAATAAAAAATAAAACAGCCAATGATCAGCGGGAAATTGATGTCGCTGAGTCCGCTCATGAGGCCATCCATCGCCCCACTGTCTTTCATAGCTTGCGCTGCACCCATACCACCGGGCTGTACCGGTTGCGCATGTATTTGTGTTGCAAGATCGGGGAAGATCATGGGCAGGATCAATTGAAGGCCAAATACCAGCAATATCCAGATAACAAATTGAACCAATCCAACAGAACCAATGCCCAGTATTTTACCCATCATCAATTGAAAAGGCCTTACGCTGCTCACGATCACTTCGGCAATGCGGTTGACTTTTTCTTCCATCACTCCACGCATCACCATGGTGCCATAGAGGAACAGGATGATGTAAATGAGGAAACCTGAAATCATCCCTACAGCATAGCTTATACCTACTTTGGAATCGTTGTTTGTTTTACCGGCAGCATTGGAAAAACGGATATAATCTTTTTCGGCCCTGGCGCTGTCGAGCTGCTGCTTGGAAATATTCATCGACAAAAGCCGCTTCTCTTCCAGTGCACCACTGATGCGTTTCTGGATGGTTTCACGGGTTAGCAGGCCGATGGCTTTGCCGGAGCGCAATTGGAGCGAATCGGAAGGCGAGCTGATTGAAAAGCCTGCAGGTACATACAGGTAGGCATCATAAGTATGATTGTCGAGTTGCTTTTGAACAGACGCAGTATCATCGTTTACAAAATTGAAGATGAGCTCGGTTGTTTTTTTGTCATCGATACTGCCATTGAAAAGATGGGCTTTGTCGATCACCGCTACTTTGAAATGATCGGT
This sequence comes from Mesotaenium endlicherianum, assembly GCA_009602735.1. Classification (NCBI taxonomy): domain Eukaryota; kingdom Viridiplantae; phylum Streptophyta; class Zygnematophyceae; order Zygnematales; family Mesotaeniaceae; genus Mesotaenium; species Mesotaenium endlicherianum. Next base: position 2,454 of record WELA01008653.1, on the reverse strand, counting down.
TGATTTGACCGAAAAATAGATAATGCCTGCATAAAGACTGAAAATGAGCAGGGGGAGACCGATAGTCGAAAGCAGGAAAGTTTTTTTCTGCACCCGTGTAAGAAATTCACGTTGGGCAACAAGTAAAGTCTTATTCATGGAGATGGTGGTTGATAGTTGTCAGAATATCATTGAGTAATTGCGCTATTGAGCCATTGAGTCATTAAATTGTCTTGTCTTTGCTTTACTACCTTCTACGAGGTGAATGAAAATATCATTGAGCGAAGGCAGTATCTCATGGAAAGCTTCGATGGTACATTGTTGCTGCAGAAAGAATTGCAGCACGTCGTTGCTTTTATGGCCTTCGTTGATTTTTACAGTGAAAGCATTCGCCTGCTGATCAATTACATTGAAAGCCGGACTACTGGTGTGTGCAGGCAACTCTTGTAACTTGATGCTGAATTTATTTTCTTTGAATTGTTGTTTCACATCGCCAACTGTTCCATCCAGTATTTTTTTGCCCAGGTTCATTAATACAATATGGTCGCAGATCTCTTCCACCTGCTCCATGCGATGGGTGCTGAAAATAACCGTGCTGCCACGCTGGGCAAGGCCATAGATCTCGTCTTTGATGAGGTTGGCATTGAGCGGGTCGAGGCCGCTGAAAGGCTCATCCAGTATAATCAGTTGCGGTTCGTGGAGTACGGTAGTAACAAATTGCAGTTTCTGGCTCATGCCCTTACTCAGGTCTTCTACTTTCTTGGTCCACCAGCTTTCCATTTCCAGCCTTTTGAACCAGAATTTGATTTGCTTTAATGCATCTTGCCGGCTAAGTCCCTTCAACTGCGCCAGGTACATGACCTGGTCGCCAATTTTCATTTTTTTATACAGTCCTCTTTCTTCCGGCATATACCCGATCTTGAGTACGTCTTCGATGGGGTTGAAAGTTCTGCCGTCGAATTGTATATGACCGCTGTCGGGATAGAAAATACCCGTGATCATGCGCAGCAGCGTGGTTTTGCCGGCGCCATTGGGACCGAGTAGCCCGAATATGCTGCCTTTTTCGATGGAGAAACTGATATCGTCCACCGCTTTCTGGGTGGCGTAATATTTCCTGAGGTTGGTTAGTTCCAGTATGTTCTGCATGGTAGAAAGATGATTGAATTCAAATTTAATCATTCAGCGTACTGATCGGTGAAATATTTACACCAGCGGAAACATTCCTGAAAAATGGGTGAAAAAACGGTTGCGGGGTCTCCGCCGTTGTTTATTTTTACCGATCAACCCAAAACTCTATACCATGAATAAAGCTAAAGGCAAACATGTACCGGCCTCCGAAGCGAGGCAAGGTATTGATGCATACCGCAAACAGTTTGCGGGAACACCATATTACCGGGAATCGATTAGTTATACCATTGCAGAACTCAGGGCTTTTCTGGATATTGCGGAAAAGGAATTGATAGGCATGAATATCACCGATCCCGATGACCGGTGTATCAGTTTTCTGCCTTATATGAACCAGGGAGATCACAAGTTGAGTGTATTAATGACGCCCAGTGTATATAAAGCGGATTCTACTACAAGTAACGGAAAACACAAGCATCAATTCAACAAGGATATTGGCGAAGGTTATGGTAGAGAAGGAGCTAAAAGCGATGCTACACCTGCTCCGGATCCTACGAATCCTTATGGTGGTATTGCAGCTCCTACCCCCCCTTATAATTATGGGCAGAGTGAACCATGATGATGTCATTAATGTATAATTTTAAAATAATTAAGACTGGATGCGTTAATAATGGAAAGCTCATCCAGCTTTTCCTATAATATGCGGATAGAATTGAATCATATTGTGGAATTTATAAGTCTTTTAGCGGCGATATGGAACTATAAATTTCTTAAGGGAACGATATATGAATATTTTGTTTGGTATATTGGATTTATTTTATACGCGGAATTGGGGGCCAGTTATTTCAAGTATGCATTAAATCATACTTATAATATGCATATTTACCTTTGGGTAGGTATTGTGGATATATCCTTTAAAAGCTATTTTCTGTATTCATTTATTCGAAGCAGAATATTTAAGAGAATTATCATTGTTTGTGCTTCTGTTATTGTGTGTTATTTTTTATTTCTTTTCTTTTTTTTCCAGCGCTTTACCGAANATTCTACTATGGAATGAGTGTTGGTAGTTACTATTTGACCTTATTATGTTGTGTTTATTTCTTTGAATTATTCGTCAATTCAGAAGAAGAAATATTATGGTCGCTGCCATCTTTCTGGATAGTAGCAGGTACTTTTATTTTCTTCACTGGGATAAGTTTGTCTTTTGTGATGCATAAAATATTGGCTAAACCGAGTGTGCGAATATTTAATTTACCACTTTATAATTTTATTCCGCAGCTATTAAGTGTCATTTTATATGGCGCTTATGTGGTCGCCTTTGTATTAGTAAAAAAGAAAAAACAGGCTCAA